>SADC01001256.1:218414-560097 GCA_004194705.1 Ditylenchus dipsaci | reverse complement strand
AATTTTATTCACCAGAAATTATAAAACTAAAAAAAACATGAAAACAAGTAAAAATAAATAAAAAATTGAAAAAAATATTATATGATCCCTTGATCAGTTAACGTATTCCGGTGCATGGACTGGCTTTCTAATTATAGCATTGGAATACGGCGGTTTAAAAAAGCTAGAATTATACTCATGCTAGGTTTTTTCACATAACTGTTCTAACTTAGAGACCTTAAGTCTGGGGTAGCTAGTCTCAATATTTGTTTCATTGTTATAAATATATTGGGTATAATTACTTAAATAGGCAACAAATGGAATTGCTCTTACAAAGAGATATTTCAGACTCAAATTATTACAAGAGTTCAAGAAAATAACTTTGTTCTAAATTAAATGATTTTAGACTTGTGTTATTACAAAAAATCAAAAACTAACTCATGCTCATATATAATATTTAACCTCGGGTTATCACAAAAAAATAAAAAAATAACTTAGGCTTGCTTTCAAACACTGTTCAGGCTTAGACTAAGACATTTCAATTATTGTATTAAACTGAACAATTCTCGAAATTTGATTTCAATTTGACCTTTCCCGAATCATAGAATATTTTCACTCTCATGCCGCTCTCATAATCTCCTTCCCTTCCTTAGCTACCGCCGAAAAAGGGGGTACTATACTACTCCAGTGGTGCAAACTTTTTTAAAAATTTTTGAAAATTTCTAACGAGAAAATTTTGCGGGCTTTCTGGGTCGGCACGGCCAGACTGGGCCGCGCCTGACCCCTGTCCGCGCCGGGCTTTTGAAAATGAGGTCCGCGCCGGGCCGGCAAAATCAAGCCCGTGCCCAGCCCTCGGTAGAGAACGAAAAAGCAAGTTTCGACTTTTTCTTTCTAGATGCTTCTATTTTTTGTTCAAACTTATGTGACGCAAATAGAGAAATTTTTTTTCACAAATTCAGACTTTTTGACATAAAAACGGGCAGGAGCCACCTGTCAAATCACATTGTGCCACCGCAAATGTGCCGCATTTGATATATTTCACTGTAAAAAAATCTTCACTAATATTTTTTATTTTTATTCTGGTACAGTTTGATTTTGGCACAATTTGCGGTGGCGCAATTTGATTTGACACAGGCTGCTCCTGCCCATAAAAACATCTAAAAATAAGAATATCTTGATATGATACTTTTTAATATGAACAGTATTAAAAATAGGAGAAAAATCACAATTTTAGAATACTGTCTAAAATAGGATATTTGAGGGTAGTGATTCTTCTAAAATGTCCTTTTTTGTAAGGAATAGGATACAAATCTCATTCCTGAGTTGAATGAATCGAGTACCTGATTAGCCGGAAAAGAAGCGGTTTGAAAAACTCCGTTATCCGAAAGCTGGGTGAAGCCAATTACACAAAACTGTGAAAACCCTTCTTTATATAGAGTCTATACTGTAATCAGTGTTGTAAGTGGCACCGGTGCGGCACCGGCAGCGCCAAGACTCTTCCGAGCAAGACTCTTGATCAAAGCATATAGTGAAGCAAATCATCTATAGCAAAGCATATATCGAGCGTCGACTGTATAAAAATTACTAAGGAGTCGTTTAAAATGATTTTTTAAAGTAGTAAAAATTGCGATTGATGATTAAGTTATAAAGAGTTTTACGTTATTTACAGTTACGTTTTAGGACTATGGATACATAATTACTGGATGCCAAAAGGTGCGACGGCCGAACTCACAAGATGTACGACGTGTGACTCCACAAGGATGGTTTCAAAACGTTTCATGTTCGAAGTAAGAATATTTAGTAATAAGCAGTTGTTGTTTCGCATTTAATCAGCAAAGACAATTATTGATTTTTTTGGAAATTTGGGCAAAATTTCCATTCAACGAAGTTCCTAGTTACTTAAATAACTGAATTTTACCGCATTTTTTCGATTTGATTTTGTCCTTAGAAAGCTTATTTTTCACCCTTATTTTGAAAAGTTGAAAATTCGAAAAAATGAATTTGGGCGAAAATGGGTTAGTAGTGTTAAATTTTTAGCGTAGTTCTTAAAAATGGTGGTAATAGGACATAAAAAGGGTAATCCCAATGCTTAATGTATTACGAAAACACTTTCCTTTTTAGCTATCCCATTAATTCGTTTTCGTTGATCTAGATAAACTAGTTTTTCATGTGTAGCCGGTTCTTAGGCAATTGGAAAGGAGTGAACATCTTTGCTTCAATTAGTTGCATAAGCCTCTAAATTCGTTACCTGGCTTTCACAATTGTCACATATACAATAATTTTTAGACACTTTATTTTACGTGTAAAATATTCAGTGTTTTCATATACAGACGGTTATATGAAACTTAAACTTTAGAAATCAATGAAAACAGTTTGGTAGTAGGAGCTGGTGCTTCAGGTTTACCGGCCATCAAAACAGCACTGGAATATGGATTTGAAGTAGTCTGCATGGAAAAATCTGAAGATATCGGAGGACTCTGGAGGTATAAACCACATCCTAAACCAGGTTTGCCTATACTTTCGAACATCAATTGGAGCCATGATTTATAAAATCCAGTATTGTAATTTTTTACTTCTATTTTCGAATTCTTTTGTGAAGTATGATTCATCAATCTAGTCCAAAAAATGGCGAGTATTTCAGCGGTTAATCTTTTCGAAAGGTTCCAGTTTGCCATAAAGACTTTCGATTATTGTCTGTAATGTCTCCCCTATCTAACGATAGACTGTAGTAAATAGCTGTTTTAGACGAAGGAACTGTAATGCGAAGCACAGGTAATAACTTTTAATATAATTTTTCGTTTTGTATAAAAACACTTAATTACAACAAACATCTAGAAACCTCTCAGTTATTTCAGTAATTAACACATCCAAAGAAATGACTGCTTATAGTGATTTCCACCTGCAGCAGAAGCTGCCAACTACATGGTTATTTTTTTACAAAGCCTCTGTCCGTCTAATTTATAATTTTTTAGCATAATCGAGACATGCTGGACTACTTACGTAGATATGCAGAGCATTTTCTTCTGCTCAAGCATATCAAATTTAACCATAAAGTCATTGACATTGAGCGCACAAAAGAATTTTCTACAACTGGTCAATGGAATGTCACTTACGAAGATTTGAGGTTTCTTTTAAAATAAGTATACCGTATAACCTCTACCGATCCCCATGGGAGATTGATTCTCAACCCCTGAAAAATTTCGAAATTTTAATCAAAAATGGGCCTAACACCTAAATCTTAGACGAAAAATGGGGGGGGGATTATTAGAAGGTGTGGGATGAGTAGAGGTTATACGGTACTTAATGAATTTTCTGGAAAAACCAATATAACTTTAGCACAGGAGAATTAGGAAAGGAAGTATTTGACGGAGTGATGATGTGCCAGGGACATCACTCCATACCTCACTGGCCAGCTCCATTTGCTGGCAATCATTGTTCCAGGTCTGCAATTATTTAATTTTTAGGCATCTACTTAACCTTTAGAAAAAAAAATTGTAGGGCCAATTGTCTCACAGTCATGACTATAACTGTGCCACAGGCTATGAAAACAAGACTGTAGTGGGTGTGGGGCATCGGAAATGTGAGCTAAATGTTGAAAAAACTCAAGTTTTATATTAGAATATTTAATTTTAGTCTGGTGGCGACATTGCCGTGGAACTTAGCAAAGTGGCTAAAAAGTTAGACAAATAGGGAATGCAGTATCAATAATTTTTTATTTGAGGTGTATCTGTCAACTCGCAGTGGTAGTTGGGTGTTAAACAGAGTGTGGGACAAAGGGAGCCTTCTGATCTGGTCTTTCTCAATCGATATGCCTTTGGCATCAAGTCACTCAGCCCTTTATGGTTGCAAAACACGTAGACAACTATACATTTGCTAATGCTTTTTCACACACAAACTTGTAGGATAGTTGAAAGGAAGCTAAACCAAAGGTTTGACCACGGAAGGTTTGGTATAAAACCAGAACACCGATTTTTGCAAGCTCATGTAACCGTAAATGATGAACTGCCAAATAGGATCATTAGTGGCACTGTTGTGGTGAGTTGATCAGAGAACCATGCTAAAATCAGAAAATAAGGAAATATTTTGATTTAAACTTGCGTGTGACAGTACTGTTCATCTACTAAATTTTATTTTATGCTGTTTGAATTTTTCTACAAGGGAGGGACCCTGACTGTGACCTGAGTTTTCCGATAATTTTTTTTACGTGCGTATTCTTGTAGAGCGTGCCAAAATCCCATGTAAATTTGGCTCCCCACCTCTGAAACTCAATAAAAATTTTAGGAATGACTCATGGCGCAAGGGCCAGCTATCGAGGTGTTTTTAGAACTTTGAGTGAACATTCTACCACATTTCGTGGACCTTCAGAGCTGGGAAGCCAGATTTGTCAGGAGCTTGGGCACGCTCTACAAGAATATGCTGAAAAAAATTTATCGAAGTTTCCTCAGTAACAGTCAAGTTCGCTCCTTTGTTAGGGACACGTAGATCTCAAAAAAGAGAACTGTGAAAAAGTACTGTTCCGCATGGCTCAAATTTTTACACTTTTAGTTTTTTGATTTGGTGTGGTTCTTTGAGCTACGCTTTATTGCAATGGAGGGTTTGAAAGCTACCAATTTTTTTTGTAAATTTCAGGTAAAAGCGAACATTCTTAAGTTCAACCAGAAAGATGTAATCTTTGAAGATGGATCAAAAGCCGAAAATGTAGATGCAGTTATTTTCGCCACAGGATACTCGTTTTCATTTTCAACATAGAGCAGGGAAAACTTATTGATGTTTCTGACAATCAAGTGTTGCTTTACAAGTAATTTGCTGTTGTTGAAATTTTAAATATAATTTTTTTTTCAAGGTTTATGTTCCAGTAGATTTAGCTCTAAGGTTAGCATTTTTAAAAATTAGATAAAAGCTGAATTTTTTAAGCATTTCTAAGTTTCCTGGTTTTTTCGATTTTTTCAAAGTTTAATATTCCGTCTTTTAGATTTTTGCGGACTTAAAGGGAGCGGGAAACTTATGTGACTAGAAATTTCATTGATGCATGGCGCAGGTTATTAGACCGAAATGCTTCGCAGGTTCAATCCGATTTTAGGGCACTATATATTTTCGTGGGTTCTATGACTTAGTTGGACCGCCGCCGGCGGCACCCTTCGGTTACCTTCGGCGGCCCCTCGGCGGTGCCGGCGGTCATAGTTTTTGAGATGATTGTGCCGCTCTCGTCTCAAAAAATATATGACCGCCGGGCACCGCCGGGGGCCGCCGAAGGTAACCGAAGGGTGCCGCCGGCGGCGATCCAACTATGTGTATGACCGAACTATGTGTATGACCAACTACATGTGTAGTGTATTTGAAATGTAATTCGACTTTTGAATCCATATTCGAGATCAGCGACCCAAATTACTCTTACACGTTAGTCAAACAATCCAAAATTACTGGCGTGCCACCAGGTATGGTAGGATCTGCGCACTTTCTTGGGTCAACAAACACTAACGCTTATCCACTACATAATACCTCAAAGAAATTCTAGTCACGCAAGTTGTGCGCTCTTTTTAAGTGAAAAAAAGGAGTAAAAAACTTTTTAGATTTTTAGAACGTGCAAAAAATTTAAAAAATACGACAAAATAGAAGAACTGCATATGAGCCAAAACAAACAATTTAGTATTTATAAAATTTAGAATTCACTAACCATTATTGGACTGATTCAGCCAACTGGATCCATCATGGTATCACAATATTTAATCTTTCCCTTTTCAACTAATATTTTAGCCCATCTCAGAGATGCAGTGCCGTGTGTTTTGTGCTCAATTGGCCGGTGAAGTAATATTGCCTGAGCCTAAATTCATGCTTACTGATGCTCTGGCTTCTATTCTTAAAAACAAAAAAAGATTTGTTGATAGGAGAAGACATACACTACAAGCTAGGCTGTCAACTTAACTAGTGAAATCATAAAAAAATTCAGGTTTCTATATCACTTACATGGATACATTAGCTAAAATAATTGGCGCAAGACCAAATATCTGCAAGTATTGGTTAACTGACCCAAAGCTGGCAGTTAGGCAAGCATTTAATGCACGATTTAAAAATTTTGTTTGTGAACGACAGTAAATTTAGACTTGTGTTTCACGGATTGGTTCCATATCAGTATCGTCTGCAGGTTGTTTACAACATTTTTTTCTGATATTTTGCTATAAATCAATGCAGTGTTCAAAATATAATTTTAAACAGAAGTTTATTAATAAACTTTTAGGGGCCATACAGATGGGACGGAGCACGAGAAGCCATTCTTAACATGGAACAAAGAATCTTTGAGACTACAAGAACACGAAAAACCCCAGCCACTGAAAAATCTAAACCTACATCTAAGGTGTTCGCAGTGAATATGTATATTTAGATAGGAAGTTAGCGCGTAAATACTTTATTACTTTAATGCTCACCGGTTTTCATATATTTTTCTAAAGTATAAAATATAATTTGAAAATTTTGTGAGAAAATAGCACCTTGCACGGCAGTGAAAATAAGACCGGGATTTCGAGAGTTCCGCGGAGGTCAATCCCGGTGATTTCAAAATGTTCATACCTCAGGTATATCGAAACACGAAATAATGCACAAATATAGATTTAGATTCGGTATGAAAAATATTTAGAAAAATCGGCGCTTCTTTAGTTCCCCTCCATACTCGGATTTTTTGAAAAGTGACCCAAAAAACCCCCGAATTTTTTTTCTGCACAACAAGGTACGAGAAGGATTTCTAAACACTTTCTGAATAAAAAAAGTTGAATTTTATCGAAAAAATTTGCCACCCAACCCTTAAGGGTAGATGGTCTTTTAGGGTATTTTTGACCAAATTTTAACCTTTTTTAAGCAAAATATAGGTAAAATGCTAGATTTTGAACAGGTTCTTACTTTCTGGAGCCTACCGCATAAATAAACTCTGGTATGCATATGTTTTAATGCATCCAGAGTCATTTTCGAGTGATTTGTGTCTCAGGTATGTGTGTGTGCGCATCTCAACCCCAAGCAACCAAGCCCCCTGCGCCCCCGAAGGCGCCCCCGAAGGCGCCCCGAAGGGGGCGCAGGGGGCTTGGTTGGTTAGAGATGCGCGCACTCACTTACCTTAGTCATAGTTCCGAGCAAGATTCTTGATCAAAAATGCATTTAGAGACTATTTTGCCCAGTTCCAGCAAGAAAAATGTGGTAAATCACCTAAAAATGACCTAAAATACCGAAAAAAGACCATCTACCCCCAAGGGCGGGTGGCAATTTTATTTGAAATTTTTTTTTTCTTAATCAGAAAGTGTTTAGAAATGCTTCTCACATCTTGTTGTGCAGAAAAAACGAGTTCGAGTATGGGGGGGGGAGACTAAAGAAGTACCAAAAATTTTTGAGCATTTTTGAAGTAAAAAAGCTGTCTCCTGCAAATTCGAAAAATTGAAATTGCCTTGAACCAAGACAGGCATATGCTCAATTTTTAGACTTCATTTGTGAAATCTTCCGAAAATGGTCTTCTACCATTAAAAATCGGGGTTCATCATTGTTTTACTGTCTAAAACACGCTTACAAATACTTAAAACCTTTTTCTGAGAAAATAGAGCACTACTTAGCCCGGCCGTTGCAAACACAATGCTAGAAAATGTGAAAAATATATATTTTAATTTCATCTGCTTACTAAAATTAAATTTTCTTATTTCTTGCAGTTTCAATAAATTCTATTAAAAATTTAGCAAACAAGTCAAGAGAGCAAAGTATTTTGGAGGAAAACAAGTTTAGAAAAGTAAAAACAGAGATTATTTGTGTGAACAATATTTTTGCAGCAAAACAGATGTTTTTTAAAATGTTGTTCTATCTGCAAACAAATATTTTGCTGTTAAGACTCTTCAAAATAAATTTTCCCTAAAGCTACAAATAATTTTCAAATGTCCTTCAAATCAAATAACGGCATTTTTCGCTCTTTAAACCTGTTGGCAACTTGCCATCTGTATTAACTGTGCTGTGCCTTCGCATCAATCAGTGCTTTGATCTGAGAAGAGGTGAGGGGGTGTCGACTGGCACGCCGCCAGCCAAATTCTTTGCAGCCTGCAGAAAGGCTGTGGGAAAGAGACCGGTGGGGTCACTCTTTCCTTTTGCGCCGACTGGTACTGCTCCGGCTACTATTGCTGTGTTGCTAGCCGAGAGAGAGAGGTAAAAGTAAACAAAGGTCATCTCTCTTGACTGCCCAGCACAAAGAGGTCACTCCTCTGTTGTCAACTGTTGCTCATTTCGCTGTTTTTTTATTGACCTTTCAATTTTTTTTATTTTTCATTGTTACTTTTTAGGTGTAAAAAAGATTTTTTATGAGCTTTATTAGAATTTTTCGTGTTTGCATTTACAAAAATTTATATTTAATTTTTTTTTCTTTGACATTGTAGTGATCCGAAATGTTTTGAGAAATTTGAGAAATTCCAATTGCTTAGTTAGTTGCTTTTTAAAACAATCAAATTTCCAAATTCATACTGGCAGGACACAGTAATACAATTTTAAATAATTTGAAAATCTGAAAAAGATTATAGTGGTTACAGTCAAGTCTCGATTTAACGTACCCCCAATTTAACGTACCCTTCGATTTAACGTACCCTTAGGGCGGGCCTCCAATAATAAACTCCGTAAAATTTACCCCCGATATAACGTACCCCTCGATTTAACGTACCTCTAGGCCGGTCCCCAGGGGTACGTTAAATCGAGACTCGACTGTAGATCGAAGACCAGCCCAATTTCAATAGCGCCCCTGGCCTAAAAATCATGTTCCGCTAAGCATGGATTGCCAAGGCTACAAATGTTTACTCATGTTCACGTTGTGACAATTCGTGACCAGTGATGTGTAAGCCATTTTGACTCAAAACAGCCCACGTCCCGATTCGGAACAGGCGATTGCCCTAGGCCCGGGCGGATCGGCGTAGGCGCATTTGGGCGCCTCGGCGGGGCGAACCATTAATTTGAGGTTTATTAAATTCGAATTTATTTAACCCTGAAGATATTGTGCTTATATTATTCTTTTCACTATACAGCTTTCAAGTCACCACGAAAAGACATTAAATTTTTCTTCCTTATAATTTCTCTTATAAATTCCTTGCTCATTTCCACAGCAAAAACAAAATATATTGCCGGTAGAGAAACAAATAAAAAATTGATTCAGCATGCCCCAATTCTCATTTTATTTGCAGTGAGCAGCAGCAGCCGGATAAAAACGTATAGTAGTAGGAGTATTGGTCAGTAGAGGCAAGCAAGGGTGGTTAGGTCCCTCCTCCACTAGCTCCCTCCATGCATGTGTGAGAGAGCATTCCACCCATTGATTAGGTATGTGTGGGCGACTGGCTTGTGCTCCACTACTATATAGTTCTTTGAGAGCTGGCTGGCTGGATGGCTGGTTGCAGTAGCAAGAAAGTGGGGCGAGCAAGGATTATCGGAAACGGATGGACGAGGGGCATACACCAAAACCACTTTTGGAGTGTAAGAAGATGCCCTTTCTTGTCGCATTACGTTTTATAAAGCCTATTTTAAGACTATCTTTAGCTTGACTGGCTGTAAGCCAACTGTGCAAAGTATTTAGCAGCTGATTTGCTTTAAACTACTTTAAGATACATCTATTGCTTAAATGTATTTTTATTCATAAAAATGTTTCTTAAAGTGCACTTTCCTATGTCAAAATTTACTAACGTTTTTAGATTGCCAATCTTCTAGGTCAAGCTTCTTCAAGTGCTTGACTTTGTGTTAAATGCAAAAACTGTTTATCTCCTTAGTCTTGGCGGATGAGGATCGACTGACCACACGCCTTTTAAAATTTCGATTAAGCTGTCTTAATATGCGCTGGCCTACTCTACGCATAAGGCTTTGACTAAGTTTTACAAATATCATAAAGGAGCCAAAGCATAAAAGGTGCGTGTTCAAATACCGGGGTCATTCGACACTCGAATTCGTGATCAGTTGGTATTTAACCAGTTTTAGCGTCAAGGGGTGGCGTTTTATCAAAAAAATAAACCATCAATTTTAATCGTCTATGCGTTGCAGTACTAGAGATCAGATGAGAATTGTGACATATTTCTATGTAACGTACATATAGAGTCGATTCCCAGGTTGTACCTTAAATAAACAGTGGACTGTATTACAGGAATCTCTTTTGCCAAAGCGTATTTTCCTTCAACGCACACAACACAAAATTCAAAATACAAATAGCTAACAAAATACTTTAAACTCTTTATATGTCATCCTTTTCTCATTGTATTTGAAAATATCAGTGTTGGTGTTGAACTTTTGACGAAGTAAAATCAGCTTAGTCACTAGATACATTCAGGTAGCTTAAGTACTGCTGCGTAAAAATTTGCCCCAATTCCATTGTTATTTTCCGTTAACAATAACCAGTTTGTTTGTAATGGTGATCGCATGCACCAGCTGCAACAGTAGCAGTAGTAATTGCGGTTGTTATTGTTAACTATGTTGCTTAACCGTTTGTTTCATTTTCCCGACTACTAAAAATAAATTTCCACTAACTTCTGAAATACTTTTCATTATAGTTTCCCACTCACCTGCTGTTATGATTAGCTGCTAAATGGCGCACTGCCAAGTGCTTCACTTCCCTCCTCCAGCTAGCTTACTCATAATAGCTGGCGCAGTTTGGCTTTGTTCCCAGGCTTGGCTGCCTGCCATCCCTCCACCCCAAGCTTCCTGTTTTGCTGCTGCAACCCACTTGAGTGAGTGTCTTGCCTAGTGTTTGTGAGTGTCTGGCAGCACCAACAGGGTGTGTTTTAGTGGTTGGTGTGTGTGTGTGGAACCTCCCTCCTTTTTGTTCCCTTACTACTACTACTGCCTCCTTGTTTGCTGCTCCTCTTTTAACTGGCTTTCCAGGAAAATTGGCAGCAGCAGGAGTGTTTGTAGTACACATGTGTACATTTATTTATTTCACAACCACTTATTGTTCTTGCTTAAATTTATTATATGAAGAGGGTGGGCTCTTAGTGTCGGGTCTGTTAAGGTGCTTCAAATGCGTAAATTGTTATTGTTGTTAACAGTTAAAACTTGTTAGTTGTTGTTGTTTTAATATCAGTAGCTTTGAGGTTTTTCAGCCATTCGATTATTGTGTTGCGTAAATACTTGTTTTGGCTACTTCTTAACAAAAATAAAAGTTTTAAGAATATTTGGCAAGCAACTGATGTTATTATAAACTTATTTAAACTTAGTAAATAGTTTAACTGCTTATTAACTGCCTACTCTTAAAACTCTTAAGAAAAACCCGTTTTTCGGTAAATTTGGTAAATATCAGTCGTGACTTTTTTGACCAACAGTCGACGCTCGTTATAACGAAGGTCAGAAGTTCGTTCCCGCCTAGGGTCGATACTTTTTTCAACCTGTTTTTTGAAGTTTTTTGAAATAAATATCGTGAAGATTCCGATTTTGCCGATCGATTTACGAAAATTAAAAAATTTGTTTTTTCAAAAAAGGAAAAGCTCGATATAACGTAACTCTCTTAGCAAAATCCTGTTTTTAACTAGTTTTTGCTTTTTTAGAGAATAAAATTTTGTATCTCCGAAAAATGATCAGCGAAATCGGAATCCTTGCAAATTTGGGAAAGATTGTCAAAACAAAACTGGTAAAAGATTGAAAAATGGATGTCGAAAAAGTGTCGAACCCAGTAACTTGCCCGTGTTTTTGGGCATTTAATTGCCATAAGTAAGCATTTTTCATTGCTAAAAACAACTTTGAATTTGATTTAGCTTCTTTTATTTCCTCAATAGTAGGACAAGTTATTGATAATTAATTTATTTGCCAAGTGATTTAGCTTACTAAAAAATTAATATTCTTTTTCTAGATTTTTCCTCTTTTCTGATTTCGAAAAAGGACCAAGGATTAGACTATTTCATTGACTGTATGAAAAAAGAAATATGTTAAGAAGGGAGAACACCCGGTCCCTTGAATTACGTTATAATGATCGTCGACTGTAGCTTTGATGAAAAATTAGCAAAAATTAATGCGAAAAACTTTTGGAAGGTCTCCCTTATATTCGGGTTTTTGGCGGGCTTTGGTGTATCTTTTTTTTATCAGCTTTTTTGACTGCTCAAAATATTGTTTAGCCAAAATTTTCTTCTAGAAAAATTAGAAGTCATTTTAGTGATTACAAAGTCTTTTACTTTTTGTTGACTCATTTTCGTTGGAGTAAGGTGTGGTCATATGTTAGATTGTGACTCACTTTTGGACCTATACTTTTTGATAAAATGTCCCCACTTCTTTTTTGCCCTAATTCACTATTACTAATAGTTGTGGTCGCCATATAGCCAGACAGAAAAACAAATTTTACGTCTTGAGAAAGCCCCTTAAAATTCTCCTCGTCACTTTGTGTTAACCATGCTGCCCACTTCAAGCCTTTTTAATACGTGTATGTATGGGTTTCAGTCTCCTTTTTCGTCATTTGAATGCTCACGTCATGCTAAAAACAAAGGTCAATGTCCTCTTCATTTCGAAACAAAGAACTATTTCAAAGACCAGCATATTTCTATTAGGATCATTATTATATTAAGCTGCATAGACTAATTTATTTATTTTTTATGAATATATTTTTTTATATTACTGAAATTGGCATTTAATTGCCATAAGTAAGCATTTTTCATTGCTAAAAAACAACTTGGAATTTGATTAAGCTTCTTTTATTTCCTCAATAGTAGGACAAGTTATTGATAATTAATTTATTTGCCAAGTGATTTAGCTTACTAAAAAAATTAATATTTTTTCTAGATTTCTCCTCTTTTCTGATTTCGAAAAAGGACCAAGGATTAGACTATTTCATTGACTGTATGAAAAAAGAAATATGTTTAGAAGGGAAAACACTCGGCCAACGATCAATTTCACCATACCACTTTTTTATTTTGCACGATAAGTTAGTCAGAGCAAAGGACAGGGAATGTGTCTACTTTTGTCCGTGAAATGTTTGGCGGTCTAGACAGGCAACCAAAGGCTCACTAACTAAATAAAAACTTATGCAGTTTGCAGAATAAAGATGAAATTTGAAATAGGATTAGTTGAAGAATACCGTATTTTCTCTATTAAAGTCCTATGGGGATTATTTTCAGCCCCTGAAAAGTCATGAAATTTTAAATCGAAAATGACCCTAACTCTGAAATCTTAGTCTAAAAATGAGGGTGGGGGATTGATAGACAAAATACAGTATGCAGATAAAAGTTTTGGGAAGTTTTTAATTGATGCTTGATACAGTTTTAAAGCCTATTTTACTGAAAAAAACTCAATTTTCCATTTTTTGAATCAGCTTGTTTTTGTGGATTCCATATTTTCAATAAGCTACCCAATTCTACGCAATAATTTCAGCAAAGTAGATTGTAACAAATTTGAATTTAGTAATTTTCAGTTTAACAGCTTATTAAAGAGATAGAATTTAGGGCTAAGACCAGGTTATCGAAACGCACTTTTTTAAAAAGATTTGTACTTTTTTAGAACCCGAAATCTTGTTTATTTTTGTGTTTTTACGTCGAAATCTTTTTTCGGTGCTCAAAAATCAAAAAGCACTGGATGAAATGGCACCTTTGACTTTTTAATGACCAAATTGTAATTTTTTGGCCAAATGTATTTTCAAATGTATTTTCCTATATCTTGAGTTCACAACCCTGGCCAAGACCTAGTTAAAAAAAAATTAGGCATTAAAAGATCAGGGTCGGGCTCTTTTTGGCCCGAGATAGTGCCTTGTCCATCTTATATTATTATAGACCAACACTTGTTTTATAAGTGAATGATTATATGCTGCTCATTTATCACCCTTACATAATCTTGCCTCAAATTCTATCAGTTGTGTGGGTGTCTGAAAGAGCCCCTTTTCGTCATTGTTTACTAATTTTTTAAAGGCTTGTGATTACAAAAAATTGATGGGAAAATTCCAAGATGAAAATTTAACATTGCTTTCAATGTTGTGATTCACACTCAAGTATCAAACCATTTCAAAACAGTTCTTTGAAAAAAAACTTATTTACTTTTCATTTATATTTTAAAGAGTTCGGAACCACCCTTTTTGCAAATTTTATTTAATTTGTTCTCAAATAAAGAGGGCAAAGAATGGTCCTTTTGCAAAATAAAGATACGGCCAAATATTGGATGACGTTGTAGCAAAAAGATAGTGCAGTTTAAATGGCTACTTGACGCAAACTATTTGTATTTGACTTGTATGCTTACTAACCTTTGTTTTATTTGCAACTGTTATCAGTTGTTTTGTGCTGCATATAAATGTGAATGCGTAGACATTAATGTAATTATAATAATTTTGTTCTAATTGTGCAAATTTATAGAAGACCATCAGAACAAGAGTATAGATCACTGGAGCTAGTGGCCGTCGGCCATGGCTCCAGCTCAACTTTATTAAATTCTATAGCTCTACAATATTTTTAATTCTCTAAACAAGCATCCTATTAATGGAGACTTCAAGAAAACACTGTTTGAACAATCATCTACCTACTATTAACAATCGTCTGAACTTTTCTATCAATTTTCAATGCTAACTAATGCGGCATGAATAAACAATTTCTTATTTTTTAAAGGTAAAATTTATTTTTATAAACTAGTGCTTTTAGCTACTTATAAAAATACGAGGGTAAACTAAATTGAGTGTTTGCAAAGTCTTTGAAACATCTTTTAAGTAGCTATATTTTTAAAAGCTGGACATTATCTGCGTTTATTTTTAAGAATATACTTAAAAATGGTTAACCTCTTGAAGTATTAAAGTCGATTCTCGATATAGTGGCACCTATTTTACAAACATGGCTGAGCTGGGTGTGCACGCCGAGGGCCTTTACGGCAAAACTATTGCTAGTTACAAACTGACCTGCGAAATCATAATCCTTGCAATTTTTCGGATTAGATGGATGAATCGAATTCGCCGAAAGGCTTTAAAAACGTACGAACCCCTCAATAACCCCCCATAAATAACCCTCCTTAAAAAACCCCATTTTCGGGGGTTATTTATGGGGTATCTTTTAGCCTTAGGCTTAGGTAGGCAAGCGCACGTTAGACTGTACTAAGGGGTGTTGTTTATGAGCCTTTTTGAGGAAAGGGGGTTATTTATGGGCGGCGGTCAATTCGTCGATGGTCAATTCGTCGACGTTTTCGGTCGAAGACTTCAAACCACCCTAAGCCACCCTAAATCACCCCGAAACTGCCCTAAACCATCCGAAACAAAGCAAAACATCCCAAACGCCCGAAACCACCAAAAACACCCCGAATCACCCAAATCCACTGGTTTTTTAGCTTTGAGTAGGCAAAATCAGGGTTCTGGGTGTTTTTGGTGGTTTCGGGTGGTTTGGGGTGTTTTAAATGGTTTGGGGTGTTTTAGGCGGTTTGGGGTGACAAAAAATGTCGACGAATTGACCTGTCGACGAATTGACCTGTCGACGAATTGACCTGTCGACGAATTGACCTGTCGACGAATTGACCTGTCGACGAATTGACCTGTCGACGAATTGACCTGTCGACGAATTGACCTGTCGACGAATTGACCGTCGACGAATTGACCTGTCGACGAATTGACCTGTCGACGAATTGACCGTCGACGAATTGACCTGTCGACGAATTGACCTGTCGACGAATTGACCGTCGACGAATTGACCTGTCGACGAATTGACCTGTCGACGAATTGACCTGTCGACGAATTGACCTGTCGACGAATTGACCTGTCGACGAATTGACCTGTCGACGAATTGACCTGTCGACGAATTGACCTGTCGACGAATTGACCTGTCGACGAATTGACCGTCGACGAATTGACCTGTCGACGAATTGACCTGTCGACGAATTGACCGTCGACGAATTGACCTGTCGACGAATTGACCTGTCGACGAATTGACCGTCGACGAATTGACCTG
Source organism: Ditylenchus dipsaci (assembly GCA_004194705.1). Classification (NCBI taxonomy): domain Eukaryota; kingdom Metazoa; phylum Nematoda; class Chromadorea; order Rhabditida; family Anguinidae; genus Ditylenchus; species Ditylenchus dipsaci. The sequence continues at coordinate 544,249 of SADC01001256.1, read as the reverse complement.
TCGACGAATTGACCTGTCGACGAATTGACCGTCGACGAATTGACCTGTCGACGAATTGACCGTCGACGAATTGACCGTCGACGAATTGACCTGTCGACGAATTGACCTGTCGACGAATTGACCTGTCGACGAATTGACCTGTCGACGAATTGACCTGTCGACGAATTGACCTGTCGACGAATTGACCTGTCGACGAATTGACCTGTCGACGAATTGACCTGTCGACGAATTGACCGTCGACGAATTGACCTGTCGACGAATTGACCTGTCGACGAATTGACCGTCGACGAATTGACCTGTCGACGAATTGACCTGTCGACGAATTGACCGTCGACGAATTGACCTGTCGACGAATTGACCTGTCGACGAATTGACCGTCGACGAATTGACCTGTCGACGAATTGACCGTCGACGAATTGACCGTCGACGAATTGACCTGTCGACGAATTGACCTGTCGACGAATTGACCGTCGACGAATTGACCTGTCGACGAATTGACCTAGAGCCGTTATTTATGACCCACAGTCTTTAAAAATTGGGGGAAAAAAGTGTCGCGCCCTCGGCAGGAACTAACTTGAGAGGGGTGCGGTTGCCACTATATCGAGACTTGACTGTATCAAAATATAGTAAAGAGTCGAAAATGAGTTAGAAAATGATCAACAATTACATAATCGTAGCTAATTATGCATCGACCCAATTTGCTCAAATAACCCAAACTTGACTTCACAATTTTTGTGGAAGATCTATTTTTTTAAAGATATAGGTGAAGTTCTACCAGATTTTAATAACCCATTTTTGTAGTTATAAAAAAGTACAAATCTTTAAATAAAGTACCAATTAGGGTTCTAACTTTTTTTACAAGTATTCAAGTTTTAAAATAGAATAATTTTTTATCTTAGACAGCTACGTCAAGTCCTCGAGGCATGATGGCCACTATTTTGCTACCACATCTGCAACTGGCAAATCTAATCGATCCAAGTCCAAAATGTCAAGAAATGTTCAAAAGTCTACCGAGAAGTTACACACAGAAGATTGATGCCGACCTACTACTTTTATAATGTGATCTGACCAGTTTTTGTAAATTCAAATCGTGCAATTATTATTTTGTTCACTATGCTTCCACCAAATTGGATTCTATTTTTGTAAAGTTACTCAATTTCTTCTCCCAAAGACAAATTCATGGATTATGGTAACCTTATTTTCTTTGTATTCATTGATTCAGTTTGGCTAGATTTGTGTTTTTTGCCCTTTATTGTCATTTTCGAGTCAAAAAAAGCTAGAAAAATCCTTCAGAAAGTCTTTCATTTTACTTTTTGCTTATTCTTAACTTATTTATTTTGTACTTTGGTGCCACAGAAGAAGAAAAAATCGCAGTTATTTCGTCGACCAAATGTCTTTCAATCTGGATTTGCTGATACCAACAAGAAATTGTCAGTATTGCCGAATCCCAGCTTTGTATCTCTTTGTCTTTTTGCTTCTCAGACAAGAAATTTATCGGTGGGGAGAGGCAATGGATCGCAAGGCTTTTGAGGTGTAATGCTTGCTGATTTTCAATCAGTTTGGTGGAATATCACCTTGAAATATTGCCTGGCGTTTGTCCATTGCACTCCATTTCCCTCTTATTTAACTCAGATGGTCTTTTTATTGTTGTCTTCTCTTCTCGACGAAATTATTGGCCGTCTTGCTCACCGCGCCACGGGTTGTTTTGCAAAGTTAAGATGGTTGGCTATTTTATGTGCTCTTAATTTAGGAATTTTTCAAAAAAAAAAGTCCAAATAATTTTTTTTATTGATTCTTAAGTGGTAGAAACAATTTTATAGTTTTTGTCAAAGCACCTGAAATAGACAGCTATCTAACGGTTGGAGTGGACGGCCATGCGATTATCTGATTCTTGTTGGTCACTACTATGTTGTATGTGTGTGAACTTGTACCAAATCCAAATTGTGTTCTTTTACCCCAAATCGTGTTAATGTTGCTTCTACCTGGTGTGTTCATTTATTCAATTTTTGGCTTTTTAAATAATTTAATAATTCTACTACTACTTTTGGTCGAAGCGTGCATAATTAATTATTATCCGGCTGGTCATGCTTTTGTTGTACTTGTAATTTTTGTATCTCTTTTAAAATTTCTAAGCTTTTTGAATGCGTCTAAATTTATTTATTTTATATTTTTCTACAAAACTCGAAGTTTTCAAAAAAGAAAGCAAAATAAATTCATTTGGACTCTAATTTACCGCAATATACACTGATATTTGTAAGCTCTGTGTCTCTCAAAATTGTCTTTCAACAGAGTTTCTTTGAAATCTGTCTAAACTTTGTCACTAAATATTTATTTTTATTCGTTTCATTGGGTTTTTCAATAAAAAAATAATAAAAACACATCAAAAATATGCTTAAATTATTCAAAAATTTTGCACTAAAAATCCAATGAAACATTGAATTAGCCTGTGTCTTGTTTTTATCCAGCTCTTTCACTGCCATTTTTGCTTAGGAGACAACAACACACCAAAAGCTTTGCAACTTGGCAGCTTTTTTCAAATTCTCTTTAAAATGGCGGGTAACTTTTTTGACTGATGTTTCTACTGTTTGAGCTGCAAATTTTTTTTACTAATTTTGTTTGTCATGATTTTCTTCTTATCTAGTAATGTTTGAATGGTTAATTCCTTGGTCATCTGTAATAGGTTGCATAAGATCTGTAAAATGTATGACGAGAATGAGAAGTTACAAAGCTATTGCATTTTCATGCATTTACATGTTACAGCTTATTGCGAAGCTAAGGAATTTCCTTATTTTCAGTACATTACTAATCAGGAGATGGACATAACAGCGACCGGACATTTAGCATAATTTGTGAAAATTGACCCCAGCAGAATTTCTCGGCATGATTCGGTTGTTTCGCCCGAATTATATTTAAAAATTCTGCTAGATGTCCGGGGACCATTTTCACAAATTCTGCTAAATGTCAAGTCGCAGGATATAAAAAGCACAAAATTCATTTTTGCAAAAAAATCGCTGTCAAAAAAGTAGAATTTACAGTTATTAAAAAGTATCGCTCACCTAAATTTTTTTACCAAATGTATTGTTTAAATTACTATTGTTTAGCCTATGTTTGTCCATATACGCGAATATACTCTGATCTAACAATACTTGATCCCCCTTCTCACAACAAGTTTATAATTCAATGTATTTTTTTGTTTAATAATCATATTCTAAAACCATGCTTAACATATTTTCAACCGAATAAACTTACTTTTGTAAGAGTTGCAATCATCTCACAAATACAATTTAACAATTCAATTGACATTCTTTGTGGTTTCTTTTTTTTCTAAAAGACTGCAGAATGCACTATTATGTGCAAGTATTCGTCAAAGAAAAGTGGTAAACATTCTTTTGTGCAGAAAAATAAAACGTCAAATCAAAACTACAAACTATGCTTAAACAGGCACAAACTAACTACGAATTTTCAAATTTTCGTTGTCTCATCATGAAAAGTAGCAGGAAAGCCAACGTCAGAATGTCCGGTTTTTTTTGGTGCTAAGATTTTTTCTTTTTCAAATTTATCACAGAAATCTGAAAATTTGGCGAAATAATAAAGCTAATGAGGGTGCTCAGACCTACGTCGCTTTATGCAAAATGCTCAATTTAACGTGTCAATTGATGACCTTTTGGTTAGAAACTCTCAACTCAACGACTTTACTTGATTTAACGTCCCGTTTTGGTCGGTCTCTTTAGAGACGTTAAATTGAGTTTTGACTGTAACATGCAAACAAACAGACTTCACTTTTTTATTGTCTACATTTGTTTTTGAGCAAAAAATAACTTGTATTCTGGCCTTTTTATATGGCAGACCATAAAAGTTGTTTTGAATTTTAACTTCAACTTATTTGGTGACTATTTGAGAATTTCTGCGCAAAACAAAGTAAAAAAATACGATAATTAAAGTGAAATGTTAGTAAACGATCTTAATCAACTTTTATTAATAATAAGACCATCAAATACTTTTAGCTGAAACAAATATAAAATTTATTTATTTATTCATATTTTATCGGTTTGCTTACCTGATTCACAAACTACAAAAACGCTGTGTATCCTAGCAATAAAACTTACGTTAAAATTATATAAAAGAAATTTTGATCCGCTAGTTACAGCCTCGCTCCTGCTCAATGTTGTAAGTAGCCTCGGTGCAGCACCCCGGTCACGGCATGAGCTGGTGCCGGTGCCGAAAGTTTTGAGGTCGGGCCGTGAGCCGGGGCCGGTGCATAAATATTCAGAATCGGGGCCGTGAGCAGGAGCCAGTGCCTAATTTTTTTAGGTCTGTACTGTGAATCGGTGCCGGTGCCGAAATTATAAAGAAAAGAAAATTACATCAGTGCGGTACCGCACTGGTGCCGAATATTTTGGTGTTGGTGCCGTGAGCTGGTGCCGATGTTGTAATCTTGAAATTTACAACACTGCTCCTGTCAGACAAATCGAAAACATTTACATGTAAAAATGGAATGGCGTGAAGCAATTTCGATATACAGTCGACGCTTGATTTAACATACACATCCGGTCGGTCCCTTCAATAATTCAAATTACCCCGATTTAACATACGCTCTATTTAACATACTGTTAGGCTCAGTCTCCAGGCCGTATATCAAATCGAGCGTCGACTGTACAATATTTTGATATACGGTAGTAATAAAACAATATTTAACTAATTTAAAAGAGTGAAATGACTAAAGGTTGTTGTTATTGATCAGCACAAACGAGTAAGTGAGATAATCAATTTAGAAAGAGAGACGAAATTTTTAGGAGATATCAACTTAGAAACAGATCGAGAAACGCCTATCGCGTTGGTAGAAACAAAACTATAAAATTGACAGTTCAACATTTGACAGCAAACTTTTCTCTGAAAACAACTGTAAATAAAATAACTGTTTTTTTTTCTTGTCTAAATTTGCAGAAACAAATGCATTCTTTTAATTAATTTTTTTATTTTGACAAGGAAGGTACCCTGACTTTGACCTGAGTGAACTTTGATGAAATTTTTTCTGCATATATTTGTAGAGCGTGCCCAAGTTCCTGATAAATCTGGCTTTCCAGCTCTGAAGGTCGCCAAAATGTGGTAGAAGGGTCACTCAAAGTTCTAAAAACACTTCGATACCCATATCATGGTTTTTAATAACTGACCCATGGGTCATTTCTGAAATTTTTACTGGCTTTTCAGGGTTGGGAGCCAGATTCACATGGGATTCGGGCACACTCTACAAGAATATCCATAAAAAACACCAGGTCACAGTTAGGGCCCATCCCCTGTAAGTTTTCTTTAAAGTTTCCTTCAAAGACTTTTTTGTGTACAGCCAATATTCTCTAATGATTACCCCATGTATTAGTAGCCCTTTCACCTCACTTGTAAGGGTCCAAATTTAAGCTACATTTAGGCGCTTGAAAATATTTAGTGCCACTGTTTATTGGGGTTTTCTCTCTAGATCTCTAGCATCTTCACTTTCTGATATTCAGGTGTCCATTCAAATTTTTAATGTTGAAAAATAGCTGGTGTGTACACTACTGTAGGGATAGAAGATGAATAGTATTACCTTTTTTTATTTTTTCACATACTCTTTAATAATAAAACTGCCCTTTAAGCCAACAAATGATTCTAAAAAATTCAAACTTTTGTGTTTAGTCAAATTTCAGGTTAGCATATCTCACAGTTCAATTTGCGACTCATTTAGCATCTTCTATTTATTAGTTTGCAGTAAATTAATAAACTTTAAAATATCGTAAATATTCTAATAGAGCCGCGAGGCTCTATTTTCGATCCCCGAAAAATCTGAAAATTTTTAGGTGCTCAACCAAAATCTACAAAGTGAAAACGGTAGAGCTCGTGGGATTTAAGAAAATGCAATAAACAGATTTGCAAAATGTTGACTCTGCACCGATATACAGACCTTCAAAGTCAAGAGAGGGGGGCTCTATTAGAGAGAGGGACTCTATTAGAACATTTACAGTAAACAAATTTATTTTGCAAAAAAAGTTAGTTTTACTGATAAAAATTCTATTTTTCAAAAAAAAAGTCATAAATTTGGTGTGTCCTTTTTAGCTCTGCAAATTTAGTGGGACTCAGTGGGCTCAGAAATAATAAAAATTTTACTAACCTCGGACTTTGGTTGAGCATGCTGCATAAATCGAATTTGAACATTTAACAAGGAGTCCCATTCATTTATACCACCCATTATGACCACAGCCTTATGCTTGGCCAACAAAATACTCTAAGAGAGTCCAAGCATTCTGATCATTAAATTTGCACAACGGGGTTTTTTTATACCTTTGACGCAAAATGCTAAAAAATCATAAAGCAATACTTAAGCTAGCCAAACACAATAATATATTCATATTTTTGGTCCTTACAAGACGATTGATGTCATACAGTCAAACCTCTCTACTATGGCACCCCAAAAGTTCGTTCCCGCCTTGGGTCCGACACTTTTTTTACCTCGATTTTTGAAGGCTTTTGCCATTTCTGTTTTGACAGTCTGGTCCCAAATATTGTAAGGATTCCGATTTTGCCGATCGTTTTTCAGAATTATAAAAAAAAATTCTTCTAAAAAGCAAAAACTCAGTTTAAAAACAGGAAAATTCAAAAATTTCTGTTTTTAACTGAGTTTTTGCTTTTTTAGAAGAATTTTTTTTATAATTCTGAAAAACGATCGGCAAAATCGGAATCCTTACAATATTTGGGACCAGACTGTCAAAACAGAAATGGCAAAAGCCTTCAAAAATCGAGGTAAAAAAAGTGTCGGACCCAAGGCGAGAACGAACTTTTGGGGGTGCCATAGTAGAGAGGTTTGACTGTACTTTGAATTTGTTAAAGCTCCATTCATACTCCCGCGGGACACGGGACAATTTTTCAAACACGTTTTTGTCTCTATCTCGGCTCCCAGCCATCATTTTTCACTACTTTTAATAGATCTACAAGGCAACAGACCATGCTCTACAGCATAGTGATAACAGATTTTCCATGATCAGTATCGAAAACGGTTTTTAGGCTGTCCCGCAGGTCAATGTCCCCTGGGACAAATTCCTATATTTGTACCGCGGGACATTGACCTGCGGGACAGCCTAAAAACCGTTTTCGATACTGATCATGGCAAATCTGTTATCCCTATGCTGTAGAGCATGGTCTGTTGCCTTGTAGATCTATTAAAAGTAGTGAAAAATGATGGCTGGGAGCCGAGATAGAGACAAAAACGTGTTTGAAAAATTGTCCCGTGTCCCGTGTCCCGCGGGAGTATGAATGGAGCTTAAGAAAACATCAAAAAACAAGTCGGTCGATGACTTTTGTCTACCACCAAATTTTTACTTGTCTCGTACTTTTTCGTTTTTTTAGGTAGACGTGCATGAAAAATTACTGCATTGATGACAAAAGAATCTTTATTATACTTGTCGTAGTTTATTTTTACTGTGTGATCTATGCTGCTCAAGTGATCAGCAAGTCTCACTAACTACTTTACAAACCACAACCGAATATATTGGTGTAGGAAATAGTCTTAGGGCAAAATTTTTTAAAGGATAATTCATTAACTTGTTTTTTCAAATGTTGTCTGGAATTTTCCTTTTTTTGTTTATATTCTCACATATAGGTCATCTTTTTAAAAGAATCTCTTTATCATTAAATTTTCAAAGATCACCATTTTTTTTGTTGTCTTCATCTGTGGTCAATTTTCCTCAGATAAAATTTGTTTTGCTTGTATTTTGGCTGGGGCCGAAAGTGAGGGAATTTTTATTTGAAGAAACCAATTTTACATCTTTAATGTTTCACATAAAATTTCTTCTTCATTTTGGCTTGCTAGTTTTGAGATTGTGATTTTGTGTATTTAATCCAACCAGTTTGTTGTAGCTGTGGAAATCATGGATGCCATTATATTTATGTGCTAAATTTCTACCGTGGTTTTGTTGCGATCTTTAGTTTCTGAATTGTGTGTATATTTTTATTTATTTTTTCGTATTTTCAGTTTTACATATTTTGTTCGAGCTAAAATATGATTGAACAACCAATGACTGTTGATAGAAGCAAAACAAGTAAGTTTTCTGCAGTTGAAGTAATTTATTTTTAGAAAAAAAAATTAATTTAAAATTATTTTGACAGCTTTTTAGTGTAAAGACTTAATATGATAAAATTACCGCAAAGTAGAAAAAATATTATAAATACAGTCAACCCTCGATATAAATGCAGGTAATACTTAAATCTAATACCAAAATACTTATTTATAGTACCAAAATACTTTTTTCTAGTACAGTCGAACCTGGATAACCGGACACCACTGGGTGATCGCCCAAGGTGTCCGGTTATCGGGGTGTCCGCTTATCGGAGGTGTGGGAACCGAGAGCTGAAAAAAAGGTTTGAAAAAGTTTTATCATTTTTCTGTTTAATGTGTGGTACTGGATTGAAAAACGCTACCTCTCGTATCAGTATCCAGGTAGTGGTACCCGTAAATCCAATCCTCTATACCATATTTTTCCCCACATGGTGCTTTATAGAAAATATTCTACCAGACAGTGATACAAGCACTCAGATAGCAGTAATTATGCATCGAGGTCTACTTTGACTGAATTTTAGTTAAAGCCAACCAAATTGACTCATTTTCGTGTGTCGGCAAATCAAGGGTATCGTTAAATCGGGGTGTCGTTAAATCGTGTGAGGAATTGGGTGTGAATAATCGTGTGAGGAATTGTGTTTCTTAGGACCAAATGTGCGATTTCACCCAGCCGAACCTCGATACCTGAAGTGGGTACCACTTTGCCTGGCAGGTATCTGCAAATAAGAAAATTGAAAAATTTTAAAAGGAAGAAACAAACCATGCTATCATATGCAAAATCGTTTGAGCAATTGGCCGTAATCATAGTCGAGGTCAACAATTAGGGTCAACATTTTTTAAAATTCAAAAAATGTTCATATTTTTTATCAACTTTATCAAGGGTAATTTTTATAAGACGGGACCGGGATTAGAGTGTCCGGTTATCAGGGGTGTCTGCTTATCGGGGTGTCCAGTTATCGGAGGTAAGCTTTCCTTGTTTCCTTGACGGCTATTTTTTTTCTTAAGACATGAACGTATAGCCCTGAATATCAGCTTTCTAACCAGACTTCAATTTCCTGTAAAAGATTTCAAAGATATGAAGATTTTGAGCTTTGTAGGAAGCAACTTTTTCGATCAAGTTCCTCTATTCAGACCCCTCAATCTCCAACTTTTTAAACTTTTTTACTGAAAAAAAGATATCTTGTTGAGTAGCTGAGATTCAGGGCTACACTAGACTCAAAACAATTTCAAAAGTGTACCTACAAAGTAAGGATAAAAAGAGAAAAGTTTGAAAAAATGAAAATTTTGGTGCTAGAAATAAGTATTTTGGTACTACAAAAAAGTACAGTACTACAAAAAAAAAGTACCACCCTATAACTGCCCATCTCAAGTTCGTTCCCGCCTAGGGTCCGACACTTTTTTACCGTGACTTTTTGAATTGTTTTGCTAGTTGTCTTCAGCTAGTCCAGTCCTAACTATCGTAGGGGATTCCTTTTGCAGATCGTTTTTCAAATAAAAATAATAATTTTGCCGAAAAGATCAGCGGGTACTCGATATAACAGCCCTCTAATAGGGGTTGACTGCACAATATCCAATAGTTTTTTTAGAAGTGCTTGTAACTGGAGCTTCTGGCTATGTTGCTTTGCACTGTGTAAAGCAATTACTTGATGCCGGATATTTCGTCCGTGGCACTGTCAGAAGCCTTAAAAATGCGGCTAAGGTGGACCCGCTCAGAAAAATGGAAGGAGCTGACGAACGACTTGAATTAGTGGAAGCAGATCTGGTAGAAAACGTAAAGCAATGGCCTAAGTAAGCTATAGCTTAAAAAAGAGATACAATGTAGCAAAAAAATATAGTAATTTTTAGCGTGATCCAAGGCTGTGAATATGTCCTGCATGTAGCTTCACCATGGCCCATTATTGCTGATGAAAGCACTATTAAAGTTGCTGTGGATGGAACTTTAAATGTGCTTAAAGCAGCTAGTAAATGTCACTCACCATCAGTCAAGAAAATAGTGCTCACCAGCAGTTGTGCTGCCATTAACGGTAAAGAATTTGCAAAAACCCAAAATCTCATGACTAAAATGGTTTAGACGGTCATAAAAACAGTGAAAGAGTATTTGATGAGACCTGCTGGACAAATTTAAATGAAGAGGGAGACCATCCAGCGGTTGATAATTACGCCAAATCAAAGACATTGGCAGAAAAAAGTGCTTGGGACTATTGGAACTCTTTGGATAGTAATATTTTAGTGCTTAAAAAATAACAAACAAATTTCTGAATTTGATTTCTTATAAATGAAGTTTTTAATGCTGCAATTATTAAAATCATATTTTTTTCAAAGTCGTACTAATTATCAGTGATACTCTAAAGCTTGATATGCCAAAAAATCTAATTTAGTTAATATATTTAAAATCTGCGTAATTATAATTTTTGGGTATAGACGTTTGGCGAATATGAAACTTTTTCAAATTCGCGAAACGTTTGGCGAATTTGAAACTCAAAAGAGTAAAATATCTCTAAGGGTATATATGGAGATACTTATTTAGACATATCAAGGGTATTTGGCTGAATGTGATGGCCAAAGTCTAGCATATTCCACATTGCAAGGGTCAGGGGTTAACACATGTATGTACCCCTATCCCTTGCAATGTGGAGTGTGCTGGTATTTGGCCGCGAAGCGGCCAAATACCCTTAATATGTCTAAATAAGTATCTCCATATATACCCTTAGAGATATTTTACTCTTTTGAGTTTCAAATTCGCCAAACGTTTCGCGAATTTGAAAAAAGTTTCATATTCGCCAAACGTCTATGCACCTAATTTTTTGTGAAGAAGCCGGTTACAGCCGACTCTCCCGTTAACAGAATGGCTAAAAGTTCGTTAGGACCAGACTGTTGAAAAAGAAAAGGTGAAAGACTTTGAAAATTGGGTTGAATAAAGTGTCGGACCCAAGGCGGGAGCGAAATTTTTGCTATTATGTTAACGGAAGAGTCGACTGTATAGTAATAACGCCAAAAACCAACTTTTAAATTAAAAAAAAGAAGTATAAATTTAAACAAATTATAATATATTCCCCGTCTTTTAGAAAGAGGACGTTACCAACTGACTGTTCTCAACCCAACATTCATAACTGGTCCAGTTCTAAGTTCTGTTGAGCATGGCAGTGCAACCGTAATATTGCTATAAACTACAGGGTGACACATAAAAACAGTCACATTTTTGAAAATTTGTCAAAGCAGCTCCTTGCCCCATCGATTCCCGTAGGAAAATCGATGACAGCCCGGGAGCTCTACGATTCATAATTTCATCCTAAAATAAAGACATTATTTTAAGAAAAAAGCTACTTTTCAAAAAAAGAAATTCAAAATAGATTGACAACAAAAAACTAAATTTAACAACTTTTTCAAAAATGTGACTGATTTTTTGTGTCACCCTGTATAACTTTATTTTATAACATTATTAATTGCAGATCATCAGTCGAATGATGGATATTCGCACATTTCTGGCGGTGCCTAAGGTTTGCCTTGGCTTCGTCGATGTTAGAGACGTTGGTTAGTTCTCTATTTTTCTAGGTTTTTTTCTCGAAATTCACTAATTTAAGCAAGAGCTCACCTTTTGGCCATGGTTAGCTCTAAAAGTGATGGTCAAAGAATTTTGGTGACTCATGATAGACCAGTTTGGTTCAATGATGTCAACAACTGGCTTTCCAAAGAGTTTACATCTCAAGGATTTGTAATATCTCCAATTGTAACACCTAACTGGCTGCTCAAGCTCTACGCCAAGACCAACATTGACCCCAAATCAAGTGCTGTAGTTCATAGACTGGGCGGAGAGCTAAGGTTTAGCAACAAAAAAGTGGGTCAAATTATAAAATTAAAGTTTAATACTTTTCCGCCATTAAAATGATAAAATATTTTTTCAATTTAGTCCCTAGAATTGCTTGAAATGGGCGACTACATTGACCCACAACAGTCAACTATTGAAATGGTTTACTCGATGATGGAAAAAAGGATGGTTAAAAAGCCTCCACTTGGCAAACTCCCCTTTTTCAACAAAAAGAAAACTAGCAAGAGAGCTAAGCAAGAAGCTCCTACGGATAAATCAGAGCAAAATGTAGTCTAAATTATTCCTTTAAAAAAACTTACTTTAAAAACAGCAATCCAAAACTTTTATATTTGTCTTTGCATTTGTTACATGTAATATTTATCTGAATAACTATTTCCTTTCATTGCAATATAAGTACAGTCGAAGTTCGATAAACAGACCCACCCTCAAGTTCGTTTCCGCCTAGAGTCAGACACTTTTTTGAAGGCTTTTGCCAAACGTGATTACTCAGTCTAGTCACAAAAACCGCGAGGATTCCGATTTTGCCGGTTCTTTTTCCAAAATATTCTAAATTTGCCATAAAGGTGTCCATTTATCGAGGTTTGCTGATCTTTATGCCAAAATAAGAGGATTTAGAGAAAAAAGACTGCTGAAATGATGATCTCTGCAATTTTCGCGACTAGACTGAGTCATGTTTGGCAAAAACCTTCAAGAATCGGGCTAAAAAGTGACGGACCCTAGGGAATGGTGATCTTGAGAGGTGTGTCCGTTTAACGAGATTCGACTGGCAATCAGACATTTAAGACTAAAAGTATTAAATGTCGCGCGGACAAAAGTTTTGTTCTGGTCCTGGAAAAATCAGCTCGATGCGTATTTAAAAAGTGGGCTAACAAAACTTTTGTCTTAAATGGTAATTTTAAAATTATTTTCGATATTTTTTGTGTAACATTGCAAAAAAATATTTTTTGCGACGAAAAAATTTGTGAAAAAAACTTAATAAACACGGAAAACTATAGAAATGTAAACTAGAGTCTGCTCTTATTGCAAGCTCCTGCTGTGATTTGCCTAGCCAATTGACTGTCCTGATACAATTAAAGTCCAGCTTCAAGAGTTTTGGCCACTTAACTAATAATAGAAGAAGAATAATATATAAACAGCAACAATGTTTGCTTAGTCTAGCGCTAAGTTGTGTTCCCGGAATTGCGTCTCTGCTTAAGTGCTTTAATTATTGCTTTGACAGTCAAATTGAGCAGTCATTTTCGTCTTCTTTTATAAAAATTCTTTCTTCCTTTTTTCAGAAATTTTAAATTATTTATTTCACCCTTAATTTAACAGTGAAGACTTAGTGAAAGAATAAAAAACCCAACTTTCTACTTTAGATAAAACTTGCTCGAAATCAGCATACTGTTTTTGAAAATAATGAAGGAATTAGGACATCTTGGAAAGTTCTATCAAAGATTTCAAGTCATTTAAAAAAAGTTGCAAGTAATTAAATATTCTGCATTTGAAATGTGCCGGCGAATTCATTAATTTCTCGGCAAATTTTTAAAACCCTTTGTTTTCAATGTTTGTCTAACCTTTATTTTATTTTTTCATACTAATGTGCAGCCTTTACTCTTCTAGTTTTCAATAAGGTATCAACAGGCTTAACGTGATTTTCATAAATTGGAAGCCAATAGACTTTCATAAAGAAAAAAGTTGTTTAAAATACTTGCGTTATGGTGAAGTATCAGTTCTTGACCATTTTGATTTGTGACCATCGATTCGTGACTATATCGATTCGTGACTATCAATTTTCGGCCATATTAATTTTTGACTAGTGATTCATGACCATAATTGAAAAAATGGCGACCAACCATAAGCCTAAAGGTCTAAAGAGGCCCTCAGGGCGGCGCACTCCTAGTAATAACTAATGAAAAGCGCAGTTGTCGGTGATTGCCTCGGTAGCTTGATGGTAGAGCAGCGAAGCCTATGGAAGTTGGTCGTGGGTTCGATTCCCACTCTCTGAGCATACTTTTTTCAACTTTTACTACAGCACCGGCTGGTTAGAAATCACACAGGGGGGGGGGGGCTTTAAAGCCGAGTAGCGCCAAATTTTTATTCAGTAACCGTCATAGTCTTATGAGCAGAGTTTAAGGACGACGTTTTTGGTCAAAATATTCGAGGTAAGGGTGGCTTCCAATCTCCAATTGCAGATTTTCTTTCGATAATAAATACCAATTTTCATTTGTTTAGAAAAGAAGGGATATTTGCAAAATCAGCTGTATTAGCTGAACAATTTGCATCACTGCTTTTGCCCTTTGGACTCTATTATTGTGCCCATTTCTCAGTCAGCAGTTAGGGGTGAGAGTTTTTTTAAGTGTGCTTGCTAACACTTGGCAGAGAAGAAGAGTAAGCCTAACACATATATTCCTAGCTTTTGGCCCTGCTTAAAAAAATTAAATGTTAAGGCTGAAATAAAAATCAATACCTTCTCTATTTACGTTCTTTCACACTAATTATCTTAAGCAATTTGGCTAAATTGGCAAGTTCGTTTGTATTTGTTGTTTTGTACACTTCTGTGTTCGTTTTAAAGCTATTTCTCTCTCATTAATTTTGAGTTACAGACATCTTTCTTGAAAAATTGTTAACTTTTTTTTAAATTTGATGAACTTTAAAACTCAAATTTTTTGTTTTTAGTGACACACATTTTTTGAACTTAAAGAGGCATGCTCGCCGCCGATGGAAATGTTTTGAAATAAGTTTCTGTTTTAAATTTTTTATTTTAACTTAACGATTTTGTAGTATTTCTAAATCTAAATTGAAAAATTTATCACCGTATTTCCTCTCATAGAGCCACCCCTCCTAATAGAGCCAGCCCTTGACTTTAAGGGTTTATATGTCGGGACATAGGAAACATTTTGCAAATCCATTTATTGAATTTTGTAAACTTCCCCGAGCTCTACCGATTCCAATTTTTAGATATTGGATCTTCACCTAAAAATCTTGATATCAACACAGAAATTTTCAGATTTTCGGGCGTTCAAAAAATAAAGCGACCGGTGGCTCTATTAGAGAAAATACGGTACTTGTGATTTTGGTAAATCTACAGGGTGATCAAACTTTTTCTCCCACATTTGTTTTGCCCATAACTTTTTATTGAAAGGCTCAAATTTCGTGTTCAACCATCCATTCGAAAGCGCTAGAATTGCTTTTTTGTTTAAAAAAATTAAGTAGAGCTTTTGCAATTGGAACTTAAGCTGCAGCTATTTTTTAAATTCCTGAAAAATTCAACAAGTCATCAACAAAGGTTTATTCAAGGAACAACAGCAGCATTTTTTATCTGGTCTCCACACTTCTTCCATTTCTTTCAATGCAAAACGGCCAATTTACCTACCAGGAAACAGCTCGTTTAAAAAATTCCGAACCTGCAATCCCCAATGAGGTGGAGCACCATCTTGCATAAAAACAAGTTGTTCAAAATTTGGCCATTGTCGAAGAGCCGGAATTGCCTGATTTTGGAGCATCGTCAAATATCGAGGAGCATTATCATTTCCTTCAAAGAAAAAACCAACGACGCCATATTTACCAATACCCGCCCACACAGTCACCTTTGGAGAGTGAAGGGGTGTGTGCTAAGATATCACAAAGAATTAAATTTGATAAATTTAAAAAATAGCTGCAGCTTGGGTTCCAATTGCCAAAAGCTCTATGTTCTATGTTTAAACAAAATGACAGTTCTAGTGCTTTCGAATGGGAGGTCGAACACAAAATTTGAGCGTTTCAATAAAAAGTTATGGGCAAAAGAAATCTGGGAGAAAAAGTTTGATCACCCTGTATATTTCACCGGAAAACCTCGAAATTGACGTGAAATTTTTCTTATTTGTTGTGTGCTGAAAAATAATCCAGTATGTTGGTTTATTTTATCAGCTTTATGCTGTAAACTCAGGGCTGCAAACTCAAGATTTTAAAATAAAGTAAATTTTTGTGAAATAAAATACAATTTGGTCAATTTTCGGCAAAAAGTGCCATTTTATGAAGTGCTTATCAAGTTGTGATTGTCAAAGCTGAAAAATTTTGCGTACAATCTCGAAAATTTTAAAAATTTGGAGTCCCGAATAAAGTACAAATCTTCTAACTAAGGTATAGTGGGCAGCTCTGCATTAAATGAAATTTTAAAAGACACGTAAGCATTATCACATTTACCGATTATTCTCTATTAGACAGACACTCTCTAATAAACAGACACACCCTCAAATTTCGACTAGGTTGCCAGAGTTCAAGCAGTTGTGTTAATAGTGTTTACCGTATTTCCTCTAATTTAACCACCCCCCCCCCCCCCCCCGTTTAATTTAGCCCCACCCTCTTTTTTGACTAGAACTTCAGAGTTAGGGCCATTTTTGATTCACAATTTCAAGATTTTCGGGCGTCCAAAAAATTTAGCCCCGGGGGGCTAAATTACAGGAAATCTCGTCAGTAATTTTTATACGCTAAAAAGTTTTTTCTGACAAAAGTTTGATTTACAATTTTGAATTCCGCTTGAGACAAAATACTTGAAAAAGTTTCATAATCATTAAAATCTATTATTTGGAGGAAAAAATTATGACCAATATTTGACTTATTGTGTTCGGAGAACCAAGGCAAATAAAGGTTTTGTTCAAAATTTGGTCAACTTTTTTTTTCAAAAAATCGATTTTTTATGTAGAAAAGTGTCAGAAAATTTCTTTTAAAAATTACTTATTGTTTTCCTTTTTTCTAATTTTTTTATCTCTTTTTTTCTGTTACTTTTTTAAATAAATATAAAAACTGAATACTTAGTGACCTTTATTTACAATCAACAAGGAAATACTTATTTCTGAAAACCTTTTTTACAAGGAGCTTTTAACATATTTGAAAGTGTTGAATATCAATTGTTTTTTCAAAGCAAAAAACAACACATTTGTCTGCATCCATCAAAGTTATGATGACACATAGCTATAGCAACAGACATATCATAGACCAGCATAAATCACTTTGCAGATATTTCGCAATAAGTGTGCCAACTCTCTGCTTTAAGTGTTCCCAGCCCTTTTTTGTTTGTTCGTCTGTTTGCACGGCAAATGACTGTTGTCTTTTGTTTTAGCCATACTTTGCTGCTTACTCTTATGCTGGCGGTCATGCAGGAAGCATTATTTTATCGGATTATTCTTATCGAAAATATCATTTTTGCGTAGAGTATGCATATAATAATCTTCTTTGGAAATCCTTATCTTCGGCGTTCCCTTTGTAAATAGACACAACAATTTAGTCACTTGCCAATGCGTGCTTACCCATTTTTTCTTACTTTGTCCATGCTACTTTTTCTTATGAAATGTAAGGCTTAAAATAAGACCCTGATTTATGAATAGTTGTATAACAGGGCTGGGACGGAATTCCGATTTCCGTCTTCCGATTTCCGATTTCCGGCAATTTTTCTCTTCCGTTTTCCGATTTCCGATTTCCGAAAAAATAGGTCAAATTTCGGAAATTTCGGAAGAGAATATTAGGCACTAGGAAATTTTTTGAATTTCTTCCGATTTCCGTCTTCCGATTTCCGGCAATTTTTTTCTTCCGATTTCCGACTTCCGGTTTTGAGAATTTTCTACTTCCGGTTCCGATTTTTGTTCCGACTTTTTTTGTCTTCCGTCCCAGCCTGTTGTATAATGATAGTTTGCTATTATTGAAATAGTGTTTTTAACTGTGAAAGTTTTTTTACTCACACTAATGACCACACGAAACCCGATCCATAACCCGACACCCTCGATAACCTAACACCTCCAGCCTGATTTGCTTGGGCCGGCCAACAAAAAGAAACTTTCTCTCGATAACTCGACACCCCACTGATTTTCACTGAAATTTCAGCAAAAAAATTAAAAAAGTTAAATTGAAGTTGGCATCAAAAAATTCTCAATTTTCTCTCGAAAAAGCTAATTCTGTCTTGTTTTCTTAACTTTTTGTCGGCTTCATTCATGATTGACTCACTCAATTTCTTGTTTTTAGATGAGCCCTCAAAAGCAAAAAGTTGTTTCTATTATTGTTAAGGTGGTTATTTGTCTGAATAAAGTGAAAACCTCGATAAGGCAACATATCGGTCTTGAAATCAATTTCAGTCCTCTTTAATCTGACACCTCGACAACCCGACACCTGAAGTCGGGATATCATAGGATGTCGGGTTAATAGGGTTCGACTATACACAAAACCAATTATTTTAAAAGTGTGTTCTTGTTCTTATTTTGGTAATATACTCGGATTTTTAATATTCTCTCGAATTAATAAAGTATTTTAGAAGAAACTCTTAGATGAAACTCGCCCTGAACATGAAAATTAAGGACAGCATATTCAGAGCCTTTTCAATCTATCGAATTTACATAGGGTTACTGAGATAGAAAGAGACATGTTACTTTGAACAAATACAAAATTTCATGTCTTTTAAAGATCAGTTTAGATTTGTATACAGCACTGGTTGCATGTTAACTTTGAGTGTTAAGAATTTATGTCTTTTTCGACAAATTTTTTTCGCAGATAGTATGACCCAAATAAGGCTAAAATTGAAACACACCTGTCAAAATATGCGAATCTCAAGTCAAAATGTTACTTTTATCAAAATAAAAAATAAAATAAAAATAAGATCGAGAATAGTGCATGTTAAGTTGCATCGTATGTTAGATCAGAATGACTTAATTTATAATTTAATTTAAATCAGTACTGAATCGGACTTGGACTGTATATCTTTGAGCAAATATTAATATGGCATGTATATATGATTATCACACATGAAAATTATGGCAAAATTTAGAAAATCCAGTTCCACCACATGAATATATCCAATAATTGAATGTCTGCAGCCAAAAGAACATCCGACGAGACTAAAATTCCTATTATTTTGGCCAATGATCAAGACACCAATGATCCGCAACTCAACCAGGACCGAGTCTACACAAGTGACTCCTACAAGAAGAATGGCCGATCTACCTACCTCAACCAAGAGCAGTTTGACCAGACCTTTCAATTCCAACCGCCTAAAAAGTTTCGCTTGAATCTCAAGCGTCACTGTCATTGCTTGCAGAGTTTATGCTCCTGTTTCACCTTTTTCTACTCCTTTTTCCCTATCCTGCAATGGTTACCGGAATACAAATGGAGAGACAACTTGGTGGGAGATTTCATGTCTGGACTAACTGTGGGTGTTATCCATGTACCTCAAGGTATCGCCTACGCAATATTAACAGGGGTAGAGCCTGTATATGGTCTTTATACCTCGTTTTTTGGAGTGCTTTTCTATATGGTCTTCGGCACTTCCAGACATGTCTCTATAGGTTGGTTATTGATGATTGGCTTTAAAAAAGAGTTGAAATCTGTTCTTTTTAAAAGATTTTGTCGTTTTTTCGGGACCCTCAATCCTGTTTTATTTTTGAAGTTTTATTCAGATTTTTTTTTCACGTAAAAATGGCAATGAATAAAACTGAATAAAATGATTCTTTTTCTCTCCAGAAATGGTCAACATGTCTTTTTTTTAAATTTCGAGATCAAGACCCTGCTCTTAAACTATTTGCACTATTGAAATCAAAAGAAAATAAGTAAGTAGTAAAAGTAGCAATAATAACACGCCTCAAAATGAAATATTTTTTTAATTTCTGACGTTAGGGAGGTCAGGCACAATTTCGCACCGTCAAACGAAATTCGCATAATCACCTGGATGAGCACGTGCTCATCCTGAGTCAGAATGATGCGCGCAGAATTAACTGTGAAATTTCTAAAGTATTACCCGAGAAGTTTCACAGTTAGTTCAGCGCGCACCATCCTGACTCAGGATGGTGCGCTTTTCAAATGAGTCTGGTGCAGATTCAAGCGTTTTTGGGTCTACTCATTTCAACATGCTGTAAAATATCGCCTAACCCCCCTAAAGTCAAAATTTTTCATATCATGAAAAAACTATTTTTAAAAATCAATGATTTTCAGGCTCTTTTGCCATTATTTCTTTGATGACTGGTGTGTCCTGCAGAAATATCCAGGAGTCTATAGACAAAGAGTATCTAGAAGCTGAAATCCAGTACCTAGATACAATCGGAGGCCGAAACTTTTTGAAGTCTAACCCACACTTAGTCTTCAAAACTTTACAAATGAAGTGCCTAGACTGGAATTCGAGTATAGCGAGCTTGTACAGGCTATTACTTTTGCTTCTGGTCTCATCCAAATTTTTATGGCTATTCTAAGAGTAGAGTTTCTGGTGAGCTATTGTCTCTGACATAATCTTAAGTTATAATTTAATTGAAGGCGTCTTACTTATCCGATCAACTGGTCAATGGTTTTTGCACGGGTGCTGCTGTTCATGTGGTTGTTGTTCAGCTCAGTAAATTGTTACAAATTAATTCCAGTCGATTTTCTGGTCCGGGCTATTTGATCAAGGTTAGTACAGTCCGTCTTGAAAATTGAAATGGTTTTGATCTAATAAAAAAATTTATAGCAAGTTCACCAATATTCTTGAATCTGCCGCAAACCAACTACCTAGCTCTTACCATTTCACTTACTGCCTTTGTATTCCTTTATATTGGAAAGGACTTTATCAATCCAAAACTGCGTAAAAAATTGCCTTCACCTATTCCTTTTGAGCTCATATTAGTTGTTGGCTCGACGGCTATTTCCTCACTAGTCTCATTTGAGAGCGAACACAATGTTACAGTTGTCAGAGAAGTGCCTTTAGGGTATGAGCAAATATATTTCAAGGCATTGCTGAAAAAATATTTAATCTAACTTTTGCAGCCTTCCTGTAGCCAAACTTCCCCGTCTTGACCTGCTGCCTTACGTGTTCGGTGACTCTTTGGAGATTGCATTTGTGGTGGTCGCCTTACACTTGAGTATGTGCAAAGTGTTTAACAGAAAGATGGGCACAAAGACTGACAACAACATGGTATTTAAGACTAGTACAAATCCGATGTCAATATTAACCTTAAGGAACTGTATGCACTTGGCTTGATGGGCTCTTTATCCTCTTTTTTTAATACCTACCCCATCTCTTCTTCGATTGGTCGGTCGATGTTGAATGTGGAGTGTGGTGCAAAACACAGGTTACTACAATAAAAAAAATACAATTTTAATTTAGTTTTAATTTAATTCAGCTATCAGCTCTGTTCACCGCGATGCTTCTGTTAGTTGTGATACTATTTCTTGGTCCTTTACTTTCTGCATTACCAATGGTACCTTTATTTTTAATTTTCTTTGTAATTTTTGTTTTTAAGTGCGTGCTTGCTGTCATAATAATTTATTCAATGAAAAGTATCTTCCAAAAAATGCCTTATGAACTGTTTCACTTGTGGCGGGTATCCAAGATTGACTTTGTAAGGCTATTGTTTCACAGAAGAGGTTGGTCAATAAAAAAAGTATTTTTAGTTGATTTGGGTTGTAACTTTTGTGGCTACAGTGGTTCTGAACGTGATGCAAGGCTTGGCTGTAGCGGTTGCTTTTGCTCTTTTGACCACTGTGTTTCGAATTCAGTGGTAAATTGAAATTCTCGAAAATAAGTTTAAGAAAACAAAATATTTTTAGGCCAAGATGGCACCTGCTTTCAAAACTCAATGGTACAGAAGACTACAGGGATTGTGGGCGGTACTCACATGTAACAGATGTTGATTCTGTGCGCATTTTCCGGTTTGACGCACCTCTTGTAAGTTTCTTTTTAGCTTAGAGACTAAAACTTTTTTTTTATTATTTTAGAATTGTTGGCTAGATTGTACCCCAAACCCCCAATCGAACAACAGGGCGGACCAAGGCAAAAAAGTCGCTATTTTTTGACAAGAGCCAAATTCTTAATGGAATTTGGTACAAATTTGGCTAAGTATTTGCTAATAGGGTCCGATTTTTTACTTAATAGCCCTTTTTGATCGATTGGGAGTGCAGATTGCACGTGCTCCGAATTGTTAGCTACAGCAAAATACTTTTTATTTAAAAAATTCTAGCTGTTCACCAACGCCGAGCACTTCGCTAACTCTGCCAGACGAGCTGTTACAGCTATGGATCTGAACTGTCTCAACAGCAGTGGCGCTAATAACAACAATGATGAATGTCTAAAAAATCTTGAGGAAAACGGCAAAATGTCTTTGACTCTTCCAAATAATAACCACAGCAAAAAGAAGTCTAGCCAGGTGTCTGCCTCTTCATCCATGGCCAAAAGACTATCTCTTTTCACTTCACCCAAAAATGGAATGGTTCATAAAAACTTTGGTGGATCATTAGCTGCTTGTGTGGAGCATCTGGTCGTGGATTGTTCTGGATTCACTTTTGTGGACTACTCAAGTGTCAATGCTCTCATTGATCTGTTCCACCAATTAAGGCAAGTAATCCTGAATTCTGGCCTGGAACTACGATTCGAAATCTCATTAAGAACATTAATGAAATTTCGAAGTTTTACATTCGAAGTTCGAAGTACATTTCGAAGTTTTTACCGGCCAAAATTCATTTTGCGAAATAGCTTTTTAATTCTTGAAAAATTCTTTAAAAATGTAAATTTTATATAAACATGAGAGAGCATGATTTTTTTTGACAGAATATAAAAGTTACTTAGAATTCAAGATTTTCGTGTGAAATATAATTTTAGACAAAATCACGTGAATGTGTACTTTGCTGGTGCAAAAGCTCCTATCAGAGACATGCTGGAGCAGTGTGGCTTTTACAAGTCAGTGGGCAAGCAGCACTTCTATCCTACCATTCATGACGCTGTTCTAGCCGCCATTGATAAGAAAAGACTATATGTTCGCAAAAGAGGAATGTCAGAGCCAATGCAATGGCGCAACAACACAAACATTAACAATAAAAAGAGCACTACAACATTTCAATTAGACCAAGAGCACAGTGATCACAGTGATGAGGAAAACAGTGAAATGTTGGAAAGTGTGGATGTGATGACCTCTACTACAGATATTCCACAAAGACCCTGCTCACCAGCACTCAGTCGATGGACTATGGGCTCCATCAACAGGGTTTTTTTTTAACAAATATATTACTTTTATGAAAAAGGGCTAACTAGCTTATTTAGGTCAATTCCAAACGGCTAGACGAGCTGGACGATGTTTGATTAATGCTCGCCAGTAGTTAGTAGTGCTTTGTGTTCATTTGTTAAGAGTTGTACAAATTTATCATAAATTGTTTTTAACCTGTATAATTATTGACCGTTCTGTGATTAGATTGAATTCAATTTTTTTAAATAGTGTTTAACAGCCTTCAATTATTCTGCACCCTAAAGGAGAAGTTAAAAATAATTTTTCATGGAGAATAGTTAGAGTATATACGATGAGTTAAAAAGAACCAGGTTTTTTAATGAGTCCTGTTCAAATTTTTGAAAGAATCTAGAAAATCTTTGGCTAAAGTACAATATACCGCCTAATTCAAGAACTTCTTAAATTGTGTTTTTTCGACATTTTAGCTTCTGAAACGTGCAGAAAAAGAGTTTTTAGGGCCACGCCCAGTATTTTGAAAATAAAAGTTTTCACCGGAAATTTGACATTTTGCCTTGGGCGAATAAGGTTACCCAAAAAGAATGTGGATATATCTAAAAAACCAAAAAAATATAGGATTTGGACATAGTTTTGTTAAATGTGGTCTACCGCATGAAGAAACTCGGGAATGCATACATGCTTTATGCATCTAGAGTCACTTTCGAGGGATTTGTGTCTAACAAGGAAACATGAAATAGTGTCATCACGATATTGATAAACTCAATATACTATTCGATAAAAAATTTAAAAATAGAATAATGACATAATGGTCAAAACATTTTTTAGTTATTTTGAATTATTTTTCGTCCATCACTGTTTTTCATATAACTCTCCACTACTACTTTTATCTGTCAAATCACGTTTAATGGGATTATATTGATTACCAATGAAAATATAAGTAAAACAACGTGAGTCCTCATAATTAGAGATGGATTTCAATTCTGTCCCGACCGGTCGAATTTCGAAGCATCGTCCCGTCCCGGAACCCCACCCGGAATTTTTATGGCACCTGTCCTGTCCCGGTGAAGCTTTCTGTAACATGATTTTAGATAGCAAAATAGACCATTTTCCATGAGGTCGCGAGCTCAACCCCGCCCGCAGGCACCTTTAAAACTGGAATTACCGACTGTAACGTTTGACTACCTGGCAGTAAAAACGCCTGCTGAGCAAGATAATCGCAAAACCGGGCCTCCTCGCTAGAGTACAATGCACTTTTTATGGCAATTCTCACAGCGACTCTTTGAAAAATGGATGATTTTTTCTTCAGGCTAGTGAGCAGTGAATTTACTCAGCTCAACATTTTCTTTTTTGCTCATAAGAAAGCCCTTTGTCTGGGCTTCCTGATGGTATGTTCGAATTCGACACAAATATTTCAAATTCAGATACTTTTAGAAAAAAAAAGACTCGCTTAAGTCTTGGCTATCTTTTGGTGTAAGGTTTGCACGAATATTGTGTTCAAAAATATTGCTTCTAAACTCAGTAAATTATTTGTGTCGAATTCGAACCCAATGTAATCAAACCAGAATCGTCCATGCATGAAAGTCCACCAGCATACTTCTTCAATCCTCTCGAAAAGAGAGAAAATACAGACTTACCTGAGATCTTTTCATCATATCTTATGCAGTTTTTCTCGCTCTATCACGTAAAATTTTTTTTCCTGAAAATGCATTATGAAATTTAGAGAAAATTACGAAACAAAGACATAACCACCTAAATTTTCGTCCAAAAGCCCCTGGTTTTTCGTATGGTTTCGAGGTCAAATTGTTTTGGCTTGAATATTGTGATATTGCTTGTTGTCTTGTGAGCCTTTGCACAAGTTATGTAGCATTTTTCACGCTGATCATTTTCCTATCTTGCACTCTCCCTTTCTTTAGAAAGTCAGCCAAGAATATTCCAAGACCAGGTATCGTTCAAATTTCAGCTCCAGGGAAAGTGCTGGATCTACCTATTCTCTTGTAATTCTGAAGTGACCTTTGTTGAATTCTTGTGCTGATTTTTGGCCTATCTTGTAGCGCTTGGATTTATCCACGAGTATTGACTAGGCATTATGTAGATAAACGGCCAGAGTACAAAAAATTCCCATGTTTTCAGTAAAATTGTAAATTTTTCAAAATGTCCTTATTTGATTTTTTTAATTTTTACCCGCGATAATTTATTCGAAGGCAGGCAAACGACATACCATCAGGATGTTCAGACAAAGGGCTTTCTTATGAGCAAAAAAGAAAATGTTGAGCTGAGTAAATTCACTGCTCACCAGCCTGAAGAAAAAATCATCCATTTTTCAAAGAGTCGCTGTGAGAATTGCCATAAAAAGTGCATTGTACTCTAGCAAGGAGGCCCGGTTTTGCGATTATCTTGCTCAGCAGGCGTTTTTACTGCCAGGTAGTCAAACGTTACAGTCGGGAATTCTAGTGTTAATTTTTTTTTTCAATTTTTTGTTATTAGCCCATTAGACGTGAAATTTAAAAAAGTGGAAATTGAAGTAGACACATGCCATAAAGATCAGATTTTTAACTGTTACTTAAAAATTTGTGAAAGAGTAGATAGCCATCCATAGACTTTAAAGAACTTGGCAAAACGAACGGTAAGTCATGTTCAGCACATAAAAATGGGTCTATCCAGGCTGTTACCACAACCAGTGCTCAGAGTGTTAAAAAAACTCAGTTCATATTTCAACGATCTTAGTTCACATTACAATTCTATACAGCTAAATATTTATTGACTATTTTGGGTTTTTTTTGGCTAACTAATTGTTTATTATACTCACACAGCACACCAGGCTGTTACGCATTTTACGTGGTTTTCAAATTTTGTCAAGCAAACAAATACAAAAATAATGAAATATGTTATACGGTACTTGCCTTTACGTTGTTTGTAGTAGTTTGAAAATATCAGCCTGGATGCAAAGAAAGGTCACTACTTTTGCTTAGCCCTGCTGTACATCCAGAAAGTTAACTAAAATTGTTATTTATTGTTGTTATATATTATTTTTGATAAACCGTAAATGCTCTAATAGAAACCGCGGGGTTACTATTTTTCGATTTTCTAAAAATCTTGAAATTGTCAATTAAAAATGGCTCAAATTGTTTTACCCAGTCAAATTATTATTTTACCCCGTCAAATCGTAAAAATGTGTTTTTATCTCCAAAAGTTTTTATTTTTTCTAACATTTTTACATCAAAATGTATCCCTGGATCTCGGCTTTCTAACAAGCTATCGACTGAATTTCTGAGATTTCAAAAAGTTGGAGAAAAAAGTCTTTGTATGGAGCAAATTTTTCAAAAAAACTTGGTCCATACAAAGACTTTTTTCTCCATTTGTTTAAAATCTCAGAAATTCAGTCGATAAAATGTTAGAAAGCCGAGATCCAGGGCTACATTTTTATGTAAATCTTTAAAAAAATTCGAGAAAAAAAGTTAAAAAATACCCAAGAGAAAAATATTTTTACGATTTGACAGGGTAAAAGAATAATTTGACGGGGGAAAGTACTTATCGCCATTAAAAATATCCTTAGCTCCAAAATCTTAGTAAAAAATGAAGGGGGGGGGGGTTACTGTTAGAATAATTACGGTACAGTCAACTCACTGATTAACGACTCTCTGATTAACGTCTTGCTATGATTAACATCCCGTTGGAACTGGTTTGGTTGGTCGTCAAAGAAATCACTTAAAATTGACTCTGTGACTAACGACTCTACGATAAACGTCCCTCTCTGATTAACGTCCCATTAGAGCCGGTCCGAACCTCATAAACGACTCTCCGAATAACGTCTCTTCACAAATTCTTCCAAAACATATCCGTAACACATCCCTATCATTCACTAACCTATTCAAACTTATGTTCGTTATGGATATCCTTCCGAAACAAAAGAATATTCTGGAATACTTCACTCACTAACCGTACGTCCTGGAGATACATTCTTGTGCAAAATTTCACGCTGAACACGACCATGAAAAAAATCGACAAAAAGCTACTATATCGTGTTCGCTGCCCTTGTGAACCGACCAAGTCACGATTTTTATCTATGCAACTTTAAAGAGGTAGACCATGCAAATTTTTGTAACAGATGAAACTAGTTTCATGTGCAAAAGAAAGCGCAGATGACGAGCTTTCTAATGACATATTGTTGAGGTATTTACGACAATCGAATGAAAAGTTTTACCCTGTAGAAATAATTGTTTTTATTTTCTAAAACGTTCTTCATACAAAAATAAAAAAATTTAAACTTTGATTTTGCTAAAGAAACCTCAATTTCTGACACCGGATTTGTGTTAAGCGTGACATATTCACTTTAGAAACTGTTAAAAACTCTTTGATTCGCCCACTCACTATCAAATCTCATATTCCTCTCGGACAAAAAATATTTAAATTCGAATCTTTTCAAATTTAAATTGTTTTTTTTGTCTTGAGCGGAATTTGAAATTTGATAGGGAGTAGGCAAATCAAAGAGCAGTTTCTAAAGTGAATCTGCCACGCTGAACACGAATTAGGTGTCATAAATCGAGGTTTCTTTAGCAAAATCAAAGTTTAAATTTAAGTAAGTTTAAAGATTATTTTTCGAATTTACTTTTGACGGTTTGCTTAACACTCCAAAAGCCTTGTTTTGTTTCAAAGCACTATCCGGTGCAGTTTTTCCTGCTCTGTCGAATAGTATCTGCCATTCACTGAAAAACGGCGTTTTCACGCTTTTTTTGTGGATATTTTTGTATGAAGAACGTTTTAGAAAATAAAAACAATTATTTCTACAGGGTAAAACTTGTTCATTCGATTGTCGTAAATACCTCAACGATATGTCATTAGAAAGCTCGTAATCTGCGCTTTCTTTTACACATGAAACTAGTTTCATCTGTTACAAAAATTTGCATGGTCTACCTCTTTAAAGTTTCATAGATAAAATCGTGACTTGGTCGGTCCACAAGGGTAGCGAACACCATATAGTAACTTTTTGTCAATTTTTTTTCATGATCGTGTTCAGCGTGAATTTCCGCACAAGAATGTATATTCAGGACGTACGGCCTTTCCCGTGTTAAGGCAAAGGCGCAATTGTTTTTTTTTATAAAAAAGAGAACGAAAATGCGAGATCTAACTAAGTCTTGAAAAGTATAACACAACTCTTAATTTGCGGGGTACAGATAAAAAGTACTCCGAATATATTTTTTGAATTATTTTTCTGTTTTCATTTACAACTATTTTAAATTTTTCTTAGATTTGAAGCCATCGACTAGTTGAGCTTACATTCCAAGGTCGGACATGATAAAAAAAACTTCCATCGAACTATTATTTGAGTACTTAACCCCTTGAGTACTTAAAAAAACAGTTACAATAAATTTTGAAAGCCTTTTGTTCTCAAAGATTTTTCAATCAGTATTGTATTTTTGGACTAGCATGTCTCGCTGAAGTTCGTATTTCCAGTGAGTTATAAGTTGGCCCAATGCCATCAAAGTAAGTTAGATAACAATAGATTTCGAAAAAAACGGAAGTTCCTTTATAAAAACTCGCTTTTCTCCATTTTAAACCACATTGAGTAAGTTAATACTTTATTGGAAACTGAAATATCTAGGCTACATGTTGATTCAAAAAAGAACCAACACTAATTGGAAAAACAACGAGAACAAAAGGTTTTCAAAAATTTAGTGGGAAAATTCCGTAATGTATTAAGTAAATTCCATTTGAGCCAATAAAAAATTTTTTATGATTACATAGAGAGTAGACTGTAGGCTACTCAGAAAGTGTACTAAAAATACTTTTGAAAAGCAAAATATTTCACCTGAACTACACATTATTTCTAGTGCGAAAAAAAATCCGAAAAAATTCTCAAAATATCTTCTCATGAGCATACAATATTTGCTTCAGTGAATGTAGCTTTAATTTTAAGTATTGCAAAAGTTGAAAACTTTCCTAAGAACGAGATTAAACAAAATTTGTAAGAAAAGTTATAGTATAAATTTTAATCAGTTAAAATTTATTCAGTGTCTAAAATATTAGATAAAGATTTTTTTGTTTCTGATAGAAATTGACGATGAATAACTTTTCTAATGCATTGCCTTCAACAACAACTGTAGCACCAGATCCAGGGGTTAGTTTGAAATTTTAATTTAAAGTTAAATTTAAAAGTCTAGTCAAACAACAATTCTAAAAAAGTGCAACACTTTTTAGTTGTATCCTCTTATAAAGAATGCGGGATTTATCCCAGCCATGGTATTTTTAAATGGTATGAAAGCCGTGTTTGGCAGTATTGGAATTGTTTGCAATATTGGACTTGTTATAGTCACTGTCAAGAATAAGTATGTTTTTTTTTCGAAAATTTTGAACGAGATGCTGACCATCAGCGTTGTAAAAAAAACTGTGTAAAAAAACAGTGCTGACCTGCAATCGTCTCCATCACTAAATTTGAAAAGTAACGAGTCGGCACTTTCGCCGTCACTAAAAAATTTGCATAGGCACTCGCCGCAACGGAGTCAAGCTAGGCAATTTTTTTGGCGCTGTTTCGATACATACCCTCCAAAACAGCTACTTTGATATACAACTCCTGGTAAAAAGACAAAAAGTCATGATTTCTCTCAAATTTTTTTCTGAAAAGTGCGAATTTCATTTTTTTCTGTCGAAAAAAACATCATTTTGGTCGATTTTGGGTTCTGCTTTATTGGTTTACACTTCTAAGATTTCAAGATTAACCCACATTAGCCTTAATTTCGGAGATTTTAAAAGCTCTATAATAAGAATAGTATGTAGTTAATAGCTTAGAGTATTTTGCAGATCACTTCAAGGACCATGTAATTTGCTGATTGCCCTGAATGCAGTGTGTCTGTCTATTTATGAAGTCAGTTTCCTGATTTCATTTACTGTTCTAGCTAGTGGCGTCAACCTAATACCTCTGCTCACCTGTTTCTACCTTATATTTATCCCTGCTTTCATGAAATATTTCACCCTCTGCATTATGCTTATTATTGGCTTGGATAGATTGATATGTCTAAAAATTCCACTTTGGTGCTTTATCACATGTAGAACCTGTTTACAAAAAAAATTTAGGCAAAAGAAACGATTTTACAATTATCATCTTGGATTCTTGATTTGGATCAGTGCTTTAATGTCAAGTTATTGCATATTAGTAAGCTATCAGTCAGTTCTTCCTATTTCAAAAAGGTATATAGGCAGACTTCTTGTTTTTTTTTAATTTTGCGCATTCAGTGATGCTATTTGCACCTCTTCAGAAATTTCAAAAGATTTTGCAAGCACGGTTGTCTACCAGGTTGCATTAATCTTAACATAGCAAATGTGTTGGTCTACATTACATTTGGACTTGTGGTCAAGCTTGCCACCATAAAAAACCCCACAAGTAGGGTTGTCGAGTACTCGAAATTTCGAGTACTCGAAATCCAATTTTTTTTGATCTATTTCTTGTTTTTATGTGTGATTTTTATAAAGTTTTTAATATGTTATATCACAATCCAAAGCTAAATTCATTGGCTACATAATGGTGTAAAAGTTTTTAATTTGGTCAATAAAATATGTCTGTTTTAATGAAAACAATTTCGAGTCAGACTACTCGAAATCGAGTTTCGAGTACTCGATTTCGAGTAGTCTGACTCGAAATTGTTTTCATTAAAACACATATTTTTATTGACCAAATTAAAAAGTTTTTACACCATTATGTAGCCAATGAATTTAGCTTTGGATTGTGATATAACATATTAAAAACTTTTATAAAAATCACACATAAAAACAAGAAAATAGATCAACAAAAATTGAATTTCGAGTACTCGAAATTTCGAGTACTCGACAACCCTACCCACAAGTATGATTTTAAACTTAACAATTTTTAATGAAAATTTGTAACTTTCTCAAAAATAGCAAACGAATCACTCGCTTTTATAGCATACAGTAGAACCCTATTTCAGAGCTCTCAATATAATGGGCCCTAGCAACCTCTGTTTGGTAGGTAAAGAGCCGGCCTAAATAGTAAGGAGCCTGCCATTTATACAGGTTGCCCACAACACACACAACATAAAATGCACTTTTTCAAGTGCATTTTATGGTCTGTTTTAAGGCAGTCTACTGTTGGGTTTCGGAATTTAGGAATTGAACTCAATTTAAAAAGATTGAACAGAATTTGACTTAAAACCACGATTTAACTCTGTCCTCCAATGCGAAAAGTAAGATTTTGAAATGCGCTTCTCAGACTAAAAAGTTCCCATTAATTTTTTTAAAACCCTCTCGTTTTTTACTCATGTTGCATCAAATCTAATATTGATGACCTATACTACTTTTAGAAATTAACCAGGAAAATTTAAAAACATCTATGAACAAATAAAAAAGTTCCGAGAATAAAAACTGTTAGTCCTCCGTTAATTTAAAAAAACGCACGGGCATGCCCTTCAATGGCTGTCTGTGAAAACTCACGGCAAGTTTTAAAACCTTATGTTTCTTGGTGGTTTTTAATTATTTTTTAATTTTTTTGACTAATGTGAATCCGCGTATTTCAAATTTCTAAAAAACTATCGACTAATCAAATGGGCTTTCAAAAAGTTGGAAAGATAAATTTTGAAAATTTTCCTCCAAGTTTTAAAACCCTTATGTAGTCAGTTGATAGCTCGTTAAAATCTATAATCCAGAAATTGCACGCTTGTAAAAAAAAATTAAATTTGGTAAGAAGGTTATAAAAATTTTGATAGCACCCTATGAAGTTCGTTTCTAGTCTTCACTTTTTACCGACCTTAGGCGGGAACGAAATTTAAAGAACATCGGAGAGACAGTATCTCAGAGCTACTCCTAAAACAGAGGTCGAAAATGCAATACCAAACTTGCGTTAAATTTAGAAAAATGACCATTGTGCAAAACCCGAAAATTTTTAAGGATTTCATATTTTTAATATAATACGCCTCAAAATAGACTTTTTATTTTTTATCTGACTTTAGGGAGGGTAGGCACTATTTTGCAGCATCTTAAAATGTGTAGCCCCAAAACGCCAAAATTCGCAGCGCTACAAAATCTGAGTCAGATTTTGCAGCGTTTTGAAAAATCTCAGTCAAAATTTGCACGATTTCTCTAAGATTTTTTCAAATCGCCTAAATGCGCACGATGCCGATCGACGCCGGCGGCTTCGATTTCGTCGATTTCGGGTTTTCGAATTGACGCTGCAAAATAGTGCCTAACCCCCTAAAATCAGACAAAAAATAAAAAGTTTATTTTGAGGCGTGTTATATATAATAGATTGAATATAATAGATTTTAATAATTAAGCAGATGTGAAATTTACACGATCCATTTTCAAATCTCTGATGCTCATCATGATAGTGGACTTTGTAGGCTGGGGAACCAATTCTTTCTATCAAGTCCTAAGTCCATGGCTAAATACCATATACGCACAATACAACCTGAATTCCTTGCAGAAATGGGGCTTAGGAACTATTTCTAGCTATTTTCTGTGTATGGCTACTGGAGCGGAAGCTCCAATACTATATTTTTGCAGCAAAGACTACAAAAATGCATTTAGAAAGATGTTAAGACTAAACGAAAGTAAAATATCAAACTTCACTACTGTGACTTATACAAATCCGTATGTTTTTCACATATTATTATTTGTGGAAATATTTAATTACATTTTCAGTTTAACCGTCAAAAATGTCGGCCTGAAAAGCGGTAGAAACAATTGATTCCGACTTTCATTTGCCATGGCTTATAATAAAAGCGAATATGGTATACAAAAATGGAAGTATATTGTGTAATTCTCAAATTTGGCCTTGATATTGTTAATTATAAAATGTTTTAGTAAAAGTTTGAAGTAATAACTTGATTAAAAAATACAAATAAATTTACCTCATCATTTATGTACACAATTTTTCACAGGGTGGAGCAAACAATGCGCAGATTTCAACTGAGTTGTACTTTTTAATTCTGTTTTTAAGTTCATCTTAGAATTGCCAGTTGATCCAATTGGTGTGTAATGTCAAAAACACGATTTTTGCTGGATTTTCCCTGTTATTGTACCTTTCCCATCCATAGGTTATTTTAGATCCTCTCCATCCTCAATTCTTGCCAGAAGTTAAAACAGCGATTGCGCGTATACAGGGAGAACGGAGCCGAAGGAATGGCAGCAGAATGAGCTTTTTAAAAGGGCGGAACTGGATGAAAGAATTAGAAGTGAATTTTGAGGTAAAATGCGATAGATATCTTCTTTAGCAGTCCTGCCCCTAGAAATGATGATTGTGACGGGTGATTGTGATGAGAAAAAACAGATCTTAGGAAGCGGTTTACACAGAACACAGTGTTGACAAAGACAAAGTCGCAGCACAGTAGCAACTAAGAAAAAATAGTGGTTGCGAGGATCTGTGTAAACAGAATTTAAAATTTCGACTCAAGAAAAAGTTATGGCCATTTCAAAGACTTACAAGTGCCACCTTATGTATTGCTTCCTGTCCAATTACTGAAATTTTTAATAACAAATGCATACACCGAAAATTGACTGTTGCCAAGTAATTAACTTTCTGCCTTAGTTTTTCAAGATAAAGAAAGTTGAAAAAGTAACAATTAACTCGAAAACTTGCAAATTGGAAATTCAGGGCTAGCTAGGGCCTAATTAATAAATTAGGAAATACTTCACATCTACATTTTGCATGTCGCAATGTCATAAGAAAAGCTAACACGCAAAACTTTACAATTTGTAAATTTCAACAATTTTTATTCAAA
This sequence comes from Ditylenchus dipsaci, assembly GCA_004194705.1. Taxonomy (NCBI): domain Eukaryota; kingdom Metazoa; phylum Nematoda; class Chromadorea; order Rhabditida; family Anguinidae; genus Ditylenchus; species Ditylenchus dipsaci. The sequence goes on along the minus strand of SADC01001256.1, from coordinate 510,697 downwards.
GAAAAATTTATCTTATAACTATCAACTGATTTTTTTACATCTTGGCATAATGCCAAAGCCTTTGAAATATTCAACAAAATCCACTTTTCTGCTGCATTTCAATGAATCGTTCTAAACGTATTGCTCCAAGAATAATTTCTCGCTCATATGTTGAAAAACATCGACGAACTGATGGTAAATTTTGAGAATTAATGCCCACTCCCTCCCGATAAGTCCATTGTGATAATATTAATTTCAGATACCTACTCTCCAGAAAACCAAACAATCCAACCTAATCAACCACACCTGCTTTCCCCTGTTTCTGTGCCAGATGAAATGGAAGAGGATTTGGTGATCAAGGGTGGAGTGGTTATTCGTTTACATAGTCAACAGGCAGTTCCACCTCCCTTGCCGCACGCCATCCACAAACGCAGTCTGGATGTGTTGGCCCGAGTGGTAGTGCCCAGTGTTCGCAATGCCAAAGATGGCTTCATCAGGGTCAATACTGCATTCAAGAAGTTCCAAGAAGTAGCAGTCCAGCTTCCGGGGTGGCAGATGAAGTAGAATCTTATCCCTGCCCTGTGTGTGGACCTGAAAAAGTGTTTTTGACAGTAGCGGGATTGGAAAAACACGGCAAAGAAGTCCATCCTCAATTCTTGCCAGAAGTTAGAATAGCAATTGAGCGGATTCAGGGAGAATGGAGTCGAAGGAATGGCAGCAGAATGAGCTTTTTAAAAAGGGCGGAACTGGATGAAAGAACTAGAGGTATTTTTTGTGGTCAGAATGCAAGAGTCAGTCACCGTATTTCCTGTAATAGGGCGGTCACCCTTAGAATAATTGAAAAATAAGGAGGAACATTCTAGTAGGTCCACCCTAAGGTCACTGTTTGATAGTTCTTGATGTTATGTTTTGTCTATAGATTCTTTGTTTTGACACTGTATGCTTGACGCTCCGGTGCCTAAATATAAGGCGGCCTCTGCAATACTATCTCTTCTCTTATTGGGCGATTGGAGGATAATAGAAAAATAAGGCGGCTGCCGCCAATTACAGGAAATACGATAGCTACTATTGTCTTGTCAAAATTAAAAATTGATAGAAGATATAGTCTCCATTAAAACCCATGAAATGAATTTCTACAAATTTAAAAATCAATCTATTGCTTTTTCAGCAGTGATGCCACCTAGCAATGCAGTGATTGTGATGAGAAAAAGCAGATCTCAAGAAGCGGTGCGCACAGAACACAGTGGTGAAAACGAATCTCAGATGACCAAAACAAACAATCCAAAAGCTGTAAATGAATATGTAGAAGAAGTTGGTTACAATAATTTATTGTGTTTTTATAAATTATCAATCAGTTTTCAGGAAGATAATTTGATATGTAAAGAATGTTCACTTGTTTTCACCGACCCAAAAAGACTGGTGGTCCACTTCAAAATGAATCATTCAAGAAAGAAAAGGTAAACTTGGGCTTTTTCAGCAGAGCTGTTTCACTTGCCCACATGTTAGACTATTTGACCCTACCGGAGTATACCCCCCCCCCCCCAAATGAAATGTTTTTAAAGTGTTTTTAAACACCCTATATCGACCCAAAATTGCCTCGGGAGTTCAAAAAAGAAATTAATTCTGAGTTCTGGTTAATAAAAAATTGAGTTTTGGACATTTTGAAATTTCGACCATTTGCCTGTTTTGGCATGTTTTGATCACTGGAGCTGGGCAAAAATAGACTCTAAATGCATTTTTTTCAAGAGTCTTGCTCGGAATTATGTCTAAGGTAAGTGAGTGCGCGCATCTCTAACCAACCAGAGAGCTTTTTTTTGAGCTTCTGAGGCAATTTTAGGTCGATATAGGGTGTTTGGAAACACTTTAAAAAAAAATTCATTTGGGGGGTATACTCCGGTAGCGCCGACTATTTGAAACCATAAATTACGACTATTGAATCACATCATAATTTTCAAAGTATTTTGAAGCGTCTGGCATCGTCAATATCCATATTTTTCAATTTCGATGTGTCTTAAGGGCTTTTGAGTTAGTTTTCGAGGTCTTTAAAGTAGGCATTATAATATTTTGCAAAAACAAAACACAAAAAACTTTAACATTAGATCAGGTCAATTTTTTTATAAAATGACAGTTCGCATAGATGCGAACTGTCCTTTTCATGTAATTTGTTCCATCCTTATCCACCCTAGTAGCCAAAATTTCCTCTCAAAATTGTTTCTACAAATTTCTTAATCTGTTAACAGAATTTCGGGACAAAATTTTGTCGTCGAGATATTAACTAAAGTTCAAAAATACTTCTTTTTTCGATTTTTTCAACTTTAGTTCATATCTTTACAATCATTTTTTTGAAATTATGTTGAAGGATTCAGATTTCTGAGGAAACTATGGCTAATTCGGCGGATTAGAAGAAAAAAAGTTACATGAAAATAGATATTTATACTCAAAAGCAGCCAAGTGGACAGTTCGCATAGATGCGAACTGTCCTATGCCCAAAATTTTCACCCTTCTTTTTCAAAACAAATTTTGCAGCATTTTGTTTTTACCATTGATTTTTTAACAATATCTTCAAAGTTGACGACTCGTTTTGTAGATAATTTTCTTAACTACAAAATTAGTCGTAAACTTTTAAAAAAACTTTAAAAAAACCCATGATAAAATCACAATGTCACGAATATTCTTTTTGAAAAAAGCAATGCGATCTTTTAACGCTACCTAATAAATTTCGAAAATAACTTTTCTCGATATTTCAAAATAAACAAATATCAAATTAATATTACTAGCTTTTTTAAAAATATGTTTAGATTTGTGTGTAGATGGTGTGGAAAAGTGTATGACGCAATGACAGAGCTGAACGTGCACAAAAGTATTGTGCATAACATATCCGCCACTCAAAGTCGACATCTAGAACCAGAGGGTACCACATTTCAGTGCATGTTCCCTGTCTCAGATTTTCTTTAAGGTTCTCCAGCCATTACTAGCCCTTCGAGAGGGAGACTAGCGGAAGACAACCACCTGACCTCCCCACCTACTACCTCCTATCGCAATGTAAGTGAGAGTGATTGCAGTGTGGGTGAGAATGAAGAAAATGCAATTTGCCATACAAAATGCCAATTATGTGGCTTGGTGATAGTCCGTCCTTCCCTATTGATGCGCCACATGCTCAGGTATCTTTATTCTTTTTTAGTTTTGAAAAAATGCTGATAGTACTTACTCAGGGTGCACAACCAGAGAGAATTTGCAGCAGAAATATTCACCCAGAACATGCCGTCGCTAAAGGTATTTATTGATGGACAGGGAAGAGTAAGATGGTCTTGTTGTGGCAATACTTTTGCTGATAGGTCAGTTTGATTTTTTTATTCTCACTGCTATAAAAACTACCGTATATTCTGTTTTTAACTTCCCCTTTCTAATAAATGGCCATTTTTAATCAATGATGCTCCTTCCAGGAAAAAGTTTTTTTGAGGGGCGTAAAGACTTTTTGAATCAAATCAACTTCTTTTTGGGATAAGGAGAAAGGGTCTTTTTGCCCTAGACGGAAATAGATTTGAACCAAAAAAGTATTTTTGTCCAAAACAAGCTTTCTCCTTCTCTTCAAGGGCTGTATCTCATTCCAGATTTTTTTCATATATGTTTTTTGCGTTTTCTTAGTTACAGTCAACTCTCGATTTAACGAACCCCTGGGGACCGGCAAAAATGTTTGCTGAATCGAGAGTTTCGTTAAATCGAGAGCTTATTTCAGTCATTTTATTTAATCGCTGGCCAAATAGGCACCAAAAAAAGGTTCGTTAAATCAAGAGTTTCGTTAAATCGTGGTTTCGTTAAATCGAGAGTTGACTGTACAATGAGTTTAGCTGATTCTACTTTTAAAATCTCACATTTTTAAAAGGTTGAACAATAAACGGTTTGGCCCGGTATTGGAATCGTCCTAACTCGTTATTTTTAAGTCTCAGCGCGAAGTCTCAGCAAAACGTTTTTTTGATGTCAAAAATAGAGACTGAACGCGTTCGAAAAAATAATAATTTGTTTTGTGAAGGTTTCAGTAAAGTCAAGTAAAGAATATATGGGAATTTCAAATGAGCTGGAATATTAGGTCTATCCGTTAATTTTAATGTAACTCAAGATCTGTTTCCAAATCTCTCAATAAAAATACTGAATTTTTTTAGAGGTGCTGTGCTCTATCATAGGCGTCTTATACATGGTTTACCAATAGGATCACCATACACTCAAGCAGACAACTCATTCACCTCTGACTCGCATATGGCAAATGAAGAAGCGAGTGACCACAATGACCCTTTATCCGGCCAAGCATCTCTACCTGCAGATCTAGTAGTGGGGAATCAGTAGTTATTGTAAGCAGTAGCAATAGCAGAGGACACTCACCAGTTATGCAAGTCAGGGTATCTCCGCCTCTGGACAACATGCTGGATAGTGATTAATAAAAAGTTAAAGTGCTCTAAAATTGTAGTCTTGTGAATAATAATGTGTAAAAGACTGCATTTGCGGTTAAAATTTGCTATTTTGAAAAAATAAATATAGCCACAACTTTTCATAATTTGGTATCAAAACTTTTGCGATATTACCGAAATTCAGGCGAAAGAAAATCAACTAGAACTTATCCAGATTTTTTATTGCCTGAGAAAATTAAAACATAGAAAAATTTATGACCCTACTTAGATATACTAACTTTATGACCCTACAGTCGACTCTCGATATAAGCACACTCTGGGGACCGGGCAAAAGTGTGCTTATATCGAGAGTGATCTTTTTTTTTGAAAGAGAATGACCAAAAAGTATAGAGAAAAATCACATCATATCGAAGATATTTCGTGGCAAGATTTTAACGCCTTATTCACGATTCAAAGTTAACGTTTTATCCCATAATAAGCGGATGTGCTTATATCGAGGGAGATTTACTGGCCTGGGACCGGTCCGAGGGTGTGCTTATATCGAATGTGTGCTTATATCGAGTGCGCTTATATCGAAGGTATTATTTGCCCTATTTCTTTGCTGACCAACCAAATTGGCTCCAATGTGTGCTTATATCGAGAGTCGACTGTACTTCGATATATCCCCCCTTTTCCAAATCAGCTTTTTCGAAAGTGTTCCCAAACACCCTATATCGACTCAAAATCAGTTCAGAAGCTTGAAAAAACATTATTTCTAAGTTCTGATCCAAAAAAAATTGAGTTTTGCAAATTTTGAAATGCCGACCATTTGACTGTTTTACCATGTTTTTCAACATGGGACTTGGCAAAAGGAGCTTAAAGGTGTTTTTAATCAGGAGAATCGGATCAGGAGTCTTACGGATTTTAAAAACGGACGAAGTAGCCACCTTACACCCAATACAGCCCTAAATCTTTTAAACATAGTGACAAGGCTACTTTTAGGTGACCCTAAACTCAATTTTTTTAACAGAACTTGAAAATAATGCCTTTTTCAGCTCCTGACTTTAGGGAATAATTACTACTTCAAGTAGAACATTCAGCTTGAAAAAAACTTGAATTAAAACTTATGACTGTAGGACTCAGAAATTAATCGGAGATTAAAAACTATTATTTAGAAAAACACGAGCCAACACTTTTTGAACGCTCATGTTAATTTTAGTGTTTTTACAGCTTTTTACCAGTTTTTTTTTGCTTTTTCACGGAAATATTTCAGTAAAAACCATTAAATACTCAAATTTTGAAAGATTTCAATTAGCTTTAATCCAATTTAATGTTTGTCTTTGGACTAGGCTAAAACAATTTTTTATTTACTCACTTCTGTTTATTTTCGGTTGAAATTTAATGAAAGAAAAACAGCTGAGGCTCAATATCTTTATTTTTCATTCGTAGAGTGGGAGAAAGCCCAATTCATGAACACACACAAGCCTAGGCAAAAGAAGCGGCCTTTAAAACCTTTTGGCTGTTGGAACACATTTCTCCTGTTATTCTGCTGGAATCGGCGCTAGAACAACAACAAAAACGTTTTGTTCATTGATTGATTTTTGGTATTTGTTTGCATCTATATTATTATTTTTGCAGCTGAAAACTTTTAATTTTTTCTAGTCTTCGCTGATAGAAAATAATGCATATAGCCCATGATGTGGTTGACACTAGCAATATTGAAATCAAGGAGACTGACATGACACCAGAAATGGTATTTTTGCTAAATTTAAGTAATATTACCATGGGAATGTCGACGTTACAGTTAAACAGAGGGTGGACTTCTTGATTTTCAGCTGAAAAGTTAGCTGAAAAATTCTGCGCTAGTAGCGAATACCTTTTTCTCCATATTTTTCTTTCAAAATCATCTTTTTACTTTTGTTTTTAAGCTTAGGTGCATGGTAGAGCTAGTGTATGTTATGATGGACCAAATTTTTGAAATTCATATTATCTCTTGTCATTGCTTTTTTGCGATTCAATCAAGGGGAAAAATGAGAACAAAAAGAGAAGATACCTAAGGTCAGAGAAAAAAATGACAGCGTAGAACAAGAAGTGCTCTAGTTTTCAGCCTTCCATTAAACCTCCGTTAATAAAAAAAATGGTACCTATTCGGTTTGTCACCGCCACCCCCTTTCTGAAAAGTTCTGAAAAGTGACTAAAAAGACGTCTTAGACTAATTCTCTCTACTTAATATAACAAAAGAAACATTGATAAGTAATTTTCTAATCTGAAATTTTAGATTTTTTTTCAAAAAATTTGACTTCAACTACTCAAAGGTAGATTGTATTTTATTGGTAATTTAAGGCTAATTTTTTTGTTATTATATAAGGCTTAGGCTAAAGTAGTATTAGGACAGAATCAAGTACTTTTTTTATCATTTTTTTATATTTTTGAAAACATGTTTGAGTCGGTCATAACATACGCTAGCCTACCCTTGCCTAAGCCTAAAATGATAGATAACCAAAAATTGACCTTAACTCACACTAAAAGGCTATCAATTTTTCAAGAAAAGTTCGAATTTTCACATTAGAAACTGCTTAGAAATGTTTATTTGGGGGGTTTCGACAAACCGGATAAGCACAAAAAATCTAGTTAAAACAGAGATCTTAATTATTTAGAAACATTTACCCGAATAAAACATAGGAACCCTTGAAATTTCATTTTACTTCGACAAAATTACATTCCCATTGAAAGCAGTGCTTTACAAACAATAGATTATTTAGACAAAGACTAGTGTGGCGATTGTGCGTGAAGGCCTGAAGAAATTCAACCAAGACAAGGTTTTTTATTTTTTCTATTTTTGTAAAAAAATACCCCTTATGTGGAAAAGTGCCACTTATTGCGGGTATTTGTCCTGTTTGGCACATTTTCACTAAAGGACGGCAATTTTTCGCCAAAAGGAGACATTTTTCCGTATCATCCTTTTTGGTTGAATTTTTTTAAACATGAAATTGTCAAATTTCTAATGTATGTAATCAACCCTACTAATTTTCTGAAGAACCCACCTCATTTTATTTTTTAAGTTACCAGTCTTTTTATTGAAAATTTATAAGCCGCAATGCGGCATACCAACTCCTTCCCGAAAATAAGTTTGTGTGTTTTAGGACAAGACTAAGTCTGAAAACCTCCCCAAAACAGGGAGATGATTATGCTATATATTTTGAGGCTCTTTTGACAAGTCTCTTTTGTTTAGGACGTAGCATCCTACCTCAAAGATACATTTGAACAGCAATTTGGAGCAACCTGGCATGCTGTGGTTGGAAAAAGCTTCGGTTCTAGAGTTTCTTATGAAATCAATCACTTTATTCTCCTAAAAGTCAACCAACACTCAGTCATGATCTTTAAGTGTGGTGGTTATTAACTAATTTATAATTGCTTTTAAGAAAAACTATTTTGTAAATTTGTTTACTTTAAAAAATAAAATTGGCTATACAAATTACACAATATAATTCAAAAAATCAGATTTTCAACCTTTCTTTCGTTTTTTTGCCTTAGGCTCTTTGTTTTTTGAAGACAGCAGAAAGTCTGTTTGGATCGCTGCCTTGAAAAATGCTGTAACAGAGTTTTGGGTGTAACTTTAAAAATAACTTAACAAACTAGATAAGTGTCTAGAAATGAGATGCAAAAAATCAAATTAAAACGAATAGATAAAATATAGATACTGTAAAATCTCTGATAGTACCTTCCCCCCCCCCCACTCCTGATATGAAATCGTGTTTTGGCGCTGTGTTTCACAACCCCTTTTTCAAAACTTGTCTAGGGCAAGCTACATCCATACTTGCACGGCCAAAAAAATCAGCGCCGGGCGCCGACCAGGGCGCCGGTCTTTGAAAAAAACAGCGCCGGAAATCGGCGCCGGCGCCCTCTTTGTGAAAAATCGGCGCCGGGCGCCAAGTAAAAACACAAGAAAAGTAGATATGCAAATTATTGATTTTAAATATTTTACATGTCAATCAATTCGCTATTATAAGTCAAAATGCTCTTGCTTTTCAAAAGTACGTGTCAGAACCGGGCGCCCGGTGTAAAATTCAACTTTGCGAAATCTGAAATTTTTTGAGAGAACTAAAGCTGTATGTGTCATAAAAGCTGAAAAGGCCAAGAAAATCAGTACAAAACACAGTTTCAAAAGCCTACTTCTATAATTTAAAAAGTTATGAAAAGCACTGAAAAAATGGCGCCGGGCGCCGGCGCCCGTGCAAGTATGGTTACATCATTTCGCTGGCTACGAAATGAGCGGTAACTTGCATGAAAGCTTTCTTCGAAAAGTGGGCCAAAAACGCAATGCCACAAGCACGATTTCGAACCAGGGGATACTATAAGAGGTTTTACGGTAACGGCCTCTCAATTTTCAAGTATTTTTTGCGCATTTGAATTGTTGTTACTTATTTGTGTGATCTTTTATTTCTTGGCAAGTCAATTTTTTTGAAACTTTTACTAGACACTTTTACAAAAAAACGAAGCAAGACTGCTAAATGATCTTTACTTGAATCGATTTTTTTTTAATTTTGTACTCAATTATTAAAGTATTTATGATAACTTAAATTTAAAAATTTTTACACGTTTTACTGCGATAAAAAGTGAACACATGTTCTAATAAGCAAAGTACTGAGAAATTTTTCTTATTGATCTAACTTAGTGTTTTGTTTCTTGTTGTTCTGCTATTGATTTTCTAAAAAGTTGAGCATTAGCCTTAAGCCATTCACACATTCCAACACCTTTTCACTTTTCAAAAGCCAGCAGAGTGAATAGCTTTAAAGTATTCTAATTTTTGCTCATTTGTTTTTGCATTAATTTTTAATAACAAAAACTTCTTTTTTTCACGTTAATTAAAAAGTTGTCTAAAAAGGCAATTACTGTATCTCATCTAATAGAGGTTTTCCTTCTATCAAAAGAACACTCACGCCTATCACAAAAAATTAGAGCACCCTCTCCAATACCCCTCTCCAATCCGTTATATTTTTTTGATGTTGCATAGAAATCATTACATCTTGGATAAATTCTGAGCATTTATATGAAGAATATACAATTATGATACCTGAAACTTTACCATTCTCAGACTAATAACTTTTTTTATTCTAACGATATAGATATTCTGTTTCTATAGAAAGTTAGAGAAGGATGTGTGTGATCTTTTAATAATTCAAAGCAAGTAGGTATGCCTGTAGGAAAAAAGCTACAACACTCCATACCTGAGTACTGATTTTTTCAGGGCCACACTAAAACACCATTGTGCTCAGCATGAAATTCTGAATCCCCATAGGCAAATCTTACACATGGAAACGGATTGTTAAAGGACCATGGTTTTTACGCGCAGTGGCACACGCAAAATTTGAATTAGCGGGGACACTTCTCTTTAGTCTATCAGTGTACTCTTTCGTGTAATTTGAAACGGCTCGAAAGAATGCACTGATAGACGAAAGAGAAGTGTCCCCGCCAATTCGAATTTTAGACCTGCAACTGCGCGCAAGAACCATGGTCCTTTAAAAATCTTAGTTCATTGAAACTTTAAAACTTTACCTAAAATTATATTCTAAGCTTGTTTTGTTCGAAACCAAGTTGAAAAATCCGTACAGAAATTCAATGATTAGGCAAATTTTTTGAATTAGTGGGGTCCATTTAGAACGCTTGACTATGGTCCGTTAAAGGACCATGGTTTTTGCGCGCACGAAAATTTGAATTGGCGGGGACACTTCTCTTTCGTCTCAAACTGTACTCTTTGGAGTTATGGCGAATGACTCCAAAAGTAAAGTTTGAGACGAAAGAGAACTGTGCCCCGTCAATTCAAATTATGCACATGCCATTGCGCGTAAAACCATGGTCCTTTAATAAGCTGCACTAAAACACTTGTGTTTATGAAAAATCACGGAGTGAAAAATTTCCGAACCGAAAAGCCTTTTCTGTGTAATAGAAAATGAGTAATTTTAATTTAAATGTATACTAATTTTTTAAATTTGGATGTTTGGCACTGCACAAGATGCACCACCAAAAAGATGCTCTATTTGCGGACAAGTAGTGGCTCTAGCTGACAAACTAGTGGTTGAACAAGAGACCAGTAAGTATTTAGTCTGGAACCTTTTTTAAAACAATGTAAGCAATGCATGAATTTGAATATTTAACAGTTGTCTTTTTCATTTCCTTCCTTTGTATTTTGTAAAATTTTAGTTTTTATATTTTTATTTTTTTAGTTCACAAAGATTGTTTCAAGTGTAGCTATTGTGAATTGCCACTTAAACCAGGAGACTGCGCTCAAGAATTATCATTTCACAGTCGCTATGGACCCCGTTGGTACTGCAAGCGGCTTTCATCGGCTAGTGATTGTGTTTGCATCCAGCAGACAATCACCGCCAAAGAGACCAGACTTCGGGAGATGGGTGTACAGGTACGCAATCCTAAAGGAAGAAAATGGATTGTAGTTCATCATTAAAAATAAAGATTAATAATAATTACTACTTTTCAAACTATATATGATTATTTGGCATGGCAAAGTATTAATAAATTTGAGCCTCGGGGAAACTTTAGGAGAAAAGTTAACATTTCTCTATTATCACCAAAAAAACTTCTTTAAAGGGCCATTAAAGGGCCTGTAAAGGATTGTGCCCGCCAATTCAAAAAATTCGCCTAATCATTGAACTTCCGTGAGGATTTTTCAACTTGGTTTCTAACACAACTGTACTTAAAATCGAATTATTGACCTTGTTATGTTAGAAACCAAGCTGAAAAATTCGTACAGAAGTTCAATGAACAGACGAAATTATTTGAATTGGCGGGACAATCCAGCACCAGTGTTGTGACTTCCTCATCCTCATTCCTCATCCTCATTCCTCTCCTCTTCCTCTCCTCAGAGGAAGAGGAATGAGGAAGAGGAAAACTTTTTCAGAGCGATGAGGAAGAGGAAGAGGAGAGGAAGTTTTTTTTGAGACAATGAGGAAGACAAAAACTTTCCTCAAAACTGACCCTTCAGTCAATAAAGTCCAGGTTTACCTCCTTGTGCCCCACCGTATTTGTGGACCGAAGGTAAATACTGGATTTTTTTCATTTTTCATCCCATCTATTGTCTAACTTAGGAAAAGCATTAGGCTCAGGGTAGGGATATATCTGTTAGTTCAAACATTTTTTCTATGAACTGACCGTAGTTTTGCTGGATGTCCCATGTACCAACAAAACCAAGCGGTCGTCCACTTGGATCAATTTTTTTTTTACGTTTTTGGGTTCCAAAGTTTGTTTTCTGCACTTATTGAAGCGTTCTAAACATGGTTTGACAGTAGCACGGCTTTTCAAAACGCCCGAAAGTGTGTCATTTAGCTTAATAAAATTAATAAAATCTGTATTTTGAAAATTCGATATGTATTTTCTGCAAGCGGAGATTCTCAGCTTTCTTTTGGTGTATAACTCACCCTCTGAAATACAAACCTCGCAAACCTTATACAAAAAAAGTTGCGTTTCAACTTTTGCCTTGTATTTGACGTAAATTCTGGACTTTCATCGGACTTGTACTCAAAATTTTATAAGAAAAGCTGAAAATCTGATCTCTATGACCTACCGTATAATCTCTATTAAACGGGCATGCCCGTTTAATTTTCAACCCCTAAAAAATCGAAAAAAAAATATTTTGATTTTGAGATTTTTGGGTACTCAAAAAAATCGGAATCAACTAAGATCGAGGTGATCAAGAAAACGCGAAAAACAGATTTGCAAAAAATTTTTTTCGCGCTGAGATATAGGTCCTTGAGGGTGCCCGTTTATTAGAGGGTATCCGTTTATTGGAGGGTGTCCGTTTAATAGAGGTTTTACGGTATGTCTACGTCGAGTGGGTGAATAAAAAATTGCAATTTTTTTTGTGAAAAATCGGATGTACCAGAGGGTGGGATCGAACTCGTGACCCCGAGGAAAACAGCCTATTTTGCTATGTGAATGGTGTGACGAAGAGCTTTATAAACTGCGCCATGCATACACGTCTAAAAAGCTAAATGACACACTTTCGGGCGTTTGAAAAGACGTGAGTAGTAAAATCACATTTTGATGTTATTTTACAGTTTTCGTAAATCTTGCTAAAACGTAATTTTGGTACTACCACCTGAGTACATCTTTCTCTGTGTTAGCACCTCAATACTACTGGTCCCCTAAAAATATTTCTGCAAAGAAAAGTACCTTTGCTACCACCGGGATTCGAACTCTACAAATTTGGAGGATTAATTCAACGGGGAGCAACCAAACATTCATGTCGGGACAGATTTTGTGGATGAAACAATATTCGTAAACGAACTTTTTGGGAAATGAACTTTCGAGGAAACGGCGCGCACCCATCAATTGAGACTGTCCGCCGGGGGTACATTGCGTCGAAGTAGGAGTCTTTGTGGTTGTGTCCTTGAAGTAGTCGAACAAACCTCCTTTTGAGACCTTTCCATCGCCAGGTGTAGAGTTAGTTGTAGTTTCGCTCATTCTGAAAAGCGGATGAGGAAAATTTAGAGGAATGAGGAAGGAAAAGTGTTCCTCAGAGGAAGAGGAATGAGGAGAGGAAGAAATTTTAGACGCGACGAGGAAGAGGAATGAGGAGAGGAAATTTTCTAGAGGCGATGAGGAATGAGGAAGAGGAGAGGAAAATTTTCAGCCAAGTCACAACACTGTCCAGCACTCGTGGCCACGGCCTTTTTAACACGCAAGAGCTTGAAAGAAAGAGAAATTGCTTCAGATACAATACAGTCGACGTCAAGAGACCGAGCTCAGCCGTCCGTTATAGAGAGCGTCTATTATGCAGAGCGTCGATTTAGGTCAAATCATACTAACTCTAACTAAATCTGCAAAATTTTTTGTCCGTTATGGAGAGCGTCGACTGTATAATAACATTTTTGTAACCACTTTAGATAAAAACCTGATTTCAGGACTTGTTTTTGTTGGTACAGTCGACGCTCAATATAACGGATCTTTATATAATAGACAGCTAGCTCTATAAAACGGACGCAAAGTTTAGCTGATTTGGCTAGAGCTACTATAATTTGACCTAAATGGATGCTTTTTATCACGGACAAAAAACACGGTCCTTTCTTGTACGTTATATCCAGTTTAGACTGTGATCTTATTAGTACCGGGCGATTCAAAATCGGCTTTTTAAATATTTTATAACTTTGTAGGCATGGATCTCCTCTTTAAAGAAGTGTATTGTCTTTTAAATATGGAGTTAAATTTATTTCAAAATTGCAAAAAAAAACAAGAACATTCAAAAAATATTAGTGCTTTTTCAAAAAATAACTATTTTCAAATGGCTATGAAACACATTTGTGCTATCCACAAAAAATTCTATTAGAGCTATCTTGTAGCGCTTTCAGAGGTGTCCCGTATAATGATCTTTTAATTAAAACTTGCCTGAGGTACAGCTTTTATAAAATTAAACTTTTATAAAAATGGCGACTTAATCAAATTTCGTCAAAAATGCATTTTCCCTTTTTATTTTGTTTGTTAACTTTTTTTATCACAAAACCGTATGTCAGCCATGTGTTAATCTAAATTAATATTGCCACATAAACTGGAAAGTCGTGCGCTACAAGGTCGTGTTTACCGATTGCTTTTTCTAAACACACGTTAACGAGTAGCAAAATCGAGTAGCGTCAAAAAATGTTTTTTGTACCCTGTTTTTGCAATTTTTTAAATATTGTTTTTCAAATGAAAAAGCACATAAACCAGGGTACGTAACTCAAATTTTTGAAAAAAGTACACTTGGCCAAAAAAGTACAATTTAGTCATTTTTCGTCAAAAAGTGCCATTTTATCCAGTGCATATTGATTTTTGAGCACCAAAAAAAAGATTTTAACTAAAAACTTCAAAAATAAAAAAATTTTGGGTCCCAAAAAAGTACAAATCTTTTTAAAAAGTATAGTTACGTTCCCTGACATAAACATTTATGAAGAAGATAGAAAGACAAAATATTAGTCAAGATTTTGTTAAATTTAATGCTTTTCCAGCTGCTTTAAACAGCGGACTTTTGAATCAGCCTGTTGCATATTTATGACAAAGAACAGATCCATTTCCAGTAAAGAGTATAAGCGAGCAAAATTAATTATGAGGTTTTGCCGAAGTTGATTATTTTATTAAATGGTCTGCTTTAAAACAACAGTTCAGCATTCCTTTCTGGTTCTCATCATTGGTCGTGTATGAATCAACAAATAAAAAAATTAGACCAAAACAATTTAACCCAGATTATTTTTAAACTCCAAGACACGTTTATTTAAAAAAGCTATATTTTTGGGGGTCCACCCCGAAAGGTCCCCGCCAAACCGTCCCCGGCCGAAAGGTCCCCAATATTTAATTTTCACAATATTTTGAGAAAAAAATGTGTCTGTGATCTCCATTTCAAGTGGGTCATTTGTAATATCATCATGTTTGTGCTTAGCTGCAGGGTATGTCAGCGTACGTTTGGACGGAATTAAAAATGTTTGTGGTTAGGCGAGTGTAGGCCGCGTTTGTTAGTTTGGCGCTAGGCGAATTCATCGACACATTTTTATATTCTAAATTAATATTTTTCGTCTTGTGAAGAACTCTTATCTTTTAAATTTTTTTTATAATCCAATCTCGGTTCTCCTGGATAATCCATGTACCAACATAACCAAGTGGTCGTTGACTTGATCGAAATTCTTTTTACGTTTTTGTGTTTACACCTGTATTTTGGACTAACTCGGGCATGCTGAAGATGGTTTGATAATAGTAAAAGAAAGTTTTGTAGGGTAGTTTCTGAGTATTGGGAGATAATTGATTTGGTACTTCTTTGGTTCCCCCATACTCGGATTTTTTTAAAAGTGACCCAAAATCACCTCCCGCACCCTTTTTTCTGCAAGAGAAGCATATCTAAACAATTTCTGATTAAAAAAAAATTGAATTTTGTCAAAAAAATTGCCACCCACCACTTGAGGGTAGATGGTCTTTAGGGTATTTTAGGGTCATTTTCCAGGGATTTACCACATTTTTCTTGCTGGAGCTGGGCAGAAAGACTCTCTAAATGCATTTTCGATCATGAATCTTGCTCAGAATTATGTCTAAGGAAAGTGAGTGCGCGCATCTCTAACCAACCAACCCCTGCGCCCCTTCGGGGCTAAAATTTGGTCGAAAATACCCTAAAAAGACCATCTATACCTGAGGATGGGTGACAATTTTTTGATAAAATTAAATTTTTTTATCAGAAAGTGTTTGGATATGCTTTTTTATCGTGTTGTGCAGAAAAAATAGATTCGGGAAGTCATTTGGGTCACTTTTCAAAAAATCTGAGTATGGGGGAACCAAATAAGTGCCATTGATTTTAACGAAGCTCAATTTCATCAAAAACTCGAAAAGCATCCTATCAATCCATGTTTCGCAAGTCCGAATTAGTCCAGAAAATAGGTTTTGGGACCCAAAAGTAAAAACATTTCGAATCCAAGTGGACGACCACTTGGTTTTAAGGGACTGTACCTTGGTCTCCCTATCCAAAAAGTCAAATTTTGTCTATTTTTTGTCTTTCATTGTTTCTCCTTCACAAAAATATCTTTTACTTGCATTATAGCAGTCAAATTACTAAAAACCAACAGTTAGACTCTAAATTTGAAGACATTCCAGGATGGTTCAGAATGCTACAATTTTCCGTTGGTTTCAATGTTGCGGCTTCACGGATTTCATTCGTCAATGGTGGATAGTTATGGAATAAGATGATTAAAACTATAAATTTGTTGCTGAATGATTATGAATGATTTTTTTTTATCGAATCGTTATAATTTAAGAAAGGTTAAAAGACGGTTCTGTTTAAAAAGGTCAAAACAAATGTGTTGATGGGTAGTTGCAAACTTTCTTACCAACCTAATAAATCTTCAGTGCCTTTCTATGAACGGTCTACGCTTGACATAAAGACATCTCTTTTTAATAATATATGCTAAATGATAGCCTAGCATAACCCAAAAATGACGCCACGTGAGGGTCATCTAGAAGTACCCTCGCTAATCCGGCACCCAGGACAGGTCACGAGGGGTGCCGGTTTAGCGAGACTTGACTGTACTTGATTTTACTAAAACTCAAGAAATACTCTACAAAACGGGATTTTACCTCTATCAAACCATCTTCAGCATGCCTGAATCAGTCCACATAACAGGTTTGGGACCGGAAAAGTAAAAAAAAAATTGATCCAAGTGGACGTCTACTCGGTAGTACCCTACAGAGGGTTTGGGGTACCATCCCGATGGTTGGAGCAGTATCCAAGTGATATAGGTACCATGAGGTGGTTAAAGCCTGTCTGGACGATGTGAGCACTATCCAGAAAGTTTGGGTACTATTCAGGTGGTTTAGAATTGGCCGGGGATGTTCTGTCTCGGCGATATTATGGCCGGCGATGTTAGGGCTGGTGATGTTTTGTCCCGGCGATGTTTTTGTCGCGGCAATGATTTGCCGCGGCGTTTATATGTCACGTACCGCTACCAAGATTCGAACCTGCTCGGAAATTTTTAATTGACGGTTGTGGGGACGAATTCACCGGGGACGAATTCACCGGGGACGAATTCAACTGGGGACGAATTAACTGCCGCCCGCTTCTGAGGGGGCTCTTCTATAAAACAAAAAATTGAGTGAGTCAATCATGAATGAAGCCGACAAAAAAAGACGAAAAGACAATTAATTTTTTTTGAGAGAAAATTGGACAAAATTTTTATGGCCAATTTAAAATTAATTTTTTTGATTTTCGCCGGAATTTTAGTGAGTATCAGTGGCTGTCGGGTTATCGAGGAAAGTTTTTTTGCGGCCGGCGCTGGGGTGTCGCTTTATCGAGGTGTCGGGTTATGGAAGTGTCGGGTTAAAGAGGTTTGACTGTACCTATAATTCGGTTGTACCCGGTAGCTATAATTTAAAGTTGTAAGAAGGGGAAACGACTCAATATTTTTAGTTAGACGGAGAGCTTTCAATTCTATCCCCATCTTTCACTTCATTCCGTTCAAAAAATTGTCCATCGGTACTATCAATTGTTTACAACTGTATTATCTATAAAAGATTTGCTCTATCAAAGAAAATATGTTAATAAAAGTTTAATAGATCAAAGTAAATACTACTGCGTTAAAAAAATTATACAGGCAAGACTTCTGGTTCAAAACAAAAACCTTTTTATTTGTCTGCTTATATTTTAGACAGCTTAAAGCGAAACATTAATAAATTGATTTAGTTAGCCTGCTTTATTAGGTTTTGTACTGTAAAACACTTGTCATAAATTAAAAATTAACTTTTATATGAAATGAGTACTTCTGATTAAATTTTTTCATGTTTAGTTTACTTCACTTTAGTTCCTTTTAAAATGCCATGAAACTTGCTAATCACAGCAATTTGCAATACAGTAAACCCTCGATTTAACGAAACCCCTGGGGACCGACTGAGGGTGTCGTTAAATTGAGGGTACACTTTGACCAAATTTTAATCAAAGCCAACTAAATTGGCTCATATTCGGGTGTTGTTAAATCGGCGGTTGACTGTATTTGAATTGGTGCGGGACCACCCTAATTTTGTCAATGATATTATCGAGCCATTTTTTGTTCGCATTTTAAATTTGTTCAAATTTCTTGACCATCCACTAGTCGAGCACACCGCTACAATTAGTGTAGAAAATATTCTTTCTCAATAAAAATTAATTTTTCATCACAGCCTACCTTCTAATAAATGCACATGTCCTTATTTTTCGACTAAGATTTCAGAGATAAAGTCATTTATAATTGACAATTTCCAGATTTGTAGAGGGTTGAAAATAAAAGCCATTGGGCTTTTATTAGATGATTAGACTGTTTTTTAAATTAAGAATCGAATGTAGTGTCATTTATAATATATAACATGCCTCTATTTGAACTTTTTTCTTACTCAGGAGAAATGGGTGTTACTCAAGTGGAACACCCATTCCTCTGAGTCAGATTTTGTTCTACGTTTTATAGCTAGAGAATTTCTCGTATAATTTAAGATGAATTTTACAGTTAACGATGGTTTTTGGAAACTTGGCAAAGACGAACATTCGCCAAAATGAAATTCGCCAAATCAAAATTTGCCAAAAGCAAGTCTTGCCTAAAAGAAATAGGGTGCGATTTAAAGTTGAGAAAACTTTTTCAAGCAAAATCCACGTTTGGCAAATTTTATTTTGGCAAATGTCGATTTGGTAAATTGCATTTTGGCGAATTTCGATTTGGCAAATTTCGTTTCGGCAATTCTCGGATTTGGCAAGTTTTCCCTAGCCCTAACGTTTGCGATGGATCTGACTCAGGATGAGTAGGTGTTTATTCTGAGTCAGAAAAAATAACCATGGGACAGAAAATAATAAAAAAAATTGAAAGGACAAAAGTCGAAAAAAGGTCTCAAATGGAGGCGTGTTATATGGGAAAATTAAATATAAAATATTCACATGTAAGCAATGAAAAAGGTCAGAACCTTACATTCTCTTTGTAGTGGAAAATTAATGTTTATTATTTGAATTTGAATTTTTGAAATCTATTTATTGAATTTAATCACTGATTTTTCTAATTAGCAAAGACGTCACATTTTTACAATAAACTTTATTAGAGACAAATACTAGGAAAATCTTTTTACAAACCCTTTTTATTAAAAAAAGTAATTTAATTTGAGGAATTTTATAGACTTCTCACCAGTTCTTTTTGTATTCAAGGACAAATATTTATTGAGTACTGTCAAATATATAGCTAGATTATTTCAAATTTGCTATTATTAGTCTGGAAACGAGTAACATCTATTTTGATAGATTGATAAGACGTCTTTTAAGACTGTACTGTATTTTTAATGAAACTTTTTCGACTGAAGGGCCGCCAAGAGTCACATCTCTAACAGCTGATCCAGGAGTTAGTTCATTATTAATTTAACATCATGACTATATATACTAACGGGTGGTCAAAAAGTTCGGAATGGATTTTCAATGCCTTATTTCTTATCACTTTTTTTATCATATCTCTTTCTATAAATACTATTTTGTAGCCCTGAATCTCTTCTTTTAAATGGCATACCGCACTTAGCTTGATTATTTTGGAAAAAATCACCATTTGGCTCCAAACACTTGTCAGGTCATTTTGAGAAGTTGACCAGCGTTTTAATCACTTTAACTGATCAAATGTTGCATTGAATTTCGAGCGTGACGGCAACATCTTATCACCATGTTGTAGCGCAGCTCAAGAGCTACAAAACCCATATCACAGAATGATTTTGAACATCTGAGTGTTGTGATATGGTTTTTGAAAAAAATCAATTTATTAAAAAAATGAACAAAATGAAAATTTTTGCCAATTTTTCTGATTTTGGTCATTTTTTAATAAATTGATTTTTTTTCAAAAAGCCATATCACAACACTCAGATGTTCAAAAATCATTCTGTGATATGGGTTTTGTAGCTCTTGAGCTGAGCTACAACATGGTGATAAGATGTTGCCGTCACGCTCGAAATTCAATGCAACATTTGATCAGTTAAAGTGATTAAAACGCTGGTCAACTTCTCAAAAATGACCTGACAAGTGTTTGGAGCCAAATGGTGATTTTTTCCAAAATAATCAAGCTAAGTGCGATATGCCATTTAAAAGAAGAGATTCAGGCTACAAAATAGTATTTATAGAAAAGAGATATGAAACAAAAGTGATAAGAAATAAGGCATTGAAAATCCATTCCGAACTTTTTGACCACCGTTAGTTCAACCTTTTTAGTGAAAATTTTAAACCTAAACTTTTAGTTGTATCCTTTGATAAAGAACGCAGGATTTATCCAGCCATGGTATTTTTAAATGGTATGAAAGCCGTGTTTGGCACTATTGGAATTGTTTTTAATGTTGGTCTTGTTGTAGTCACTTTTAAAAATAAGTAAGTTTCTAGAAAAAAAATGTTCATGAGATGCTCATCATGAGTGTTGTACATCGAAAATAATCTCGACCTTCACTCGTCGATGACGCTTTAATCGAAGGGTAATTAGTTGGTAAAGCGATATCGCTCAAAATTTGGCTTTTGGTTCGGCGCTTGGCACTGGTTATGAAGTCAAACTTTCAGGTAAAAAACAGCATCGCCTTTTTGCCGAAAAAATCACTAGACATCATGGGCATTGCAACTACAAAGTGCTATCAAAATTATACTTATATATTACACTTTAAATTATATATTTCAAAAAAATTGGTTATGTTTTCCATGCCTTGTCGATATATGAATTTTCGAAATCTAAATCTTGGAAATATCTAGCCTCACTTTGCAAGAAAACATTAAAATTTAAAATTGTAAAAGTGGCAAAGTCACATGAATGGGGATACAAGATGAAACTACTCTAACTAATAGTAATCATTTTGCAGATCACTTCAAGGACCGTGTAATTTGCTGATTGCCCTGAATGCAGTGTGTCTGTCCATTTATGAAGTCAGTTTCCTGATTTCATTTATTGTTCTAGCTAGTGGCATCAACCTTATACCTCTGCTCACCTGTTTCTACCTTATATTTATCCCTGCTTTCATGAAATATTTCACCCTCTGCATTATGCTTATTATTGGTTTGGATAGATTGATTTATCTTAAGTTACCGTTTTGGTATGTTTAAATAATTTTTTTTAACTATTTTAGTTGCGAAAAGGTTTTAGTACAGCAAAACTAAGACATAGAACTTTGAAAAACTGGTGAAATTTTGGAGCAAACCCTCGGTATTATGAGCTTTTTCAAAATACCATTTTAACAGGGTTGCCAGATTTGTTGTTTCAAAAAAAAGAACATTTGCTCAAAATAAGGACATTTTAGGGTATTTTGGCAAAAATATGCAATTTTATCCAGTGCTTGAAAATAAGATTTTGACTAAAAATTTCAAAAAATTATAAGATTTGGAAACCCAAAATAAGGACAAATCTTATAAATAAGGATGTCTGGCATCCCTGCATTTTAACCATTTTTAAGCATTTCCTACCCGTTAAACACAATAAAAAGGTGTTTTCAGACATTTTCCGACACGAAAAGTTGACTTTTGGGGAAAAAAAATTGACCGAAAATTGACTTTTGTCTTAGACGACCAATGTAAACCACCCAAAGAGGGTAGCTGAAGACCCTTAAAAGATGGAATTTGAACATACCGTATTTTCTCTATTAACGCACTCGCGTTCATTATTTCTCAACCCCCGAAAAATCTCAAAACCGTCAATCAAAAATGGCCTGAACTCTAAAATCCTAGTCAAAAATAGGGGGGGGGTTATTATTAGAGAGGGGTTCCTTAATAGAGAAAATACGGTAGTTTTATAACTGGGTCATATCGCATAAAAAAACTGTGGTAAGCCTTTTTATGCATCCAGAGTCCCTTTCGAGTGATTTGTGTCTAAGTTATGTGGGTGTGCGCATCTCAACTCCAAGCCCCGGAGCCCCTTCGGGGGCGAAGGTGGCTTGAGAGTTAGAGATGCATGCACTGTTTTACCTTAGACATGATTCCGAGCAAGATTCTTGATCATAAATGCATAAAGAGGCTCTTTTTGCCTCGCTCCATTTACCAAAACAGGGTAGAACACCTTAAAAATAGTGATTTTACCCTAAAAATTTTTTTTCTGAAAATTGACATTTCATAAAAAAAAGTAGGTGAAGACAACTTTTTATCGTGTTTAACGTGTAGGAGATGCTTAAAATGGTTGAAATGGTGTATTGAAGAAGTTCAAAATGCGCGGAAGGTGGTATACTCCGGTAGGGTCAATTTTTGTTTTGCTTCAATAAGTATTGCTAAGTTTCACAAGAAAGCATATAATACTTCTGAAATAATATTATATATATTTTAACAAACTGCTAAATATTTTTGCGTGTTTCGATAATTTCGAAGTGACTTAAAATATACAGAAATTTCCTTACTAGGATAAAACGCTTGGAAAAACTTATTTTTTAGGCACAACAAAAAGTACACTATATTATATTATGCATTTCTTATTGTAATAAGTGCATTAATGTCCAGTTATTGTATTTTCATTAGTTATAAATCTGTTCTTCCCATCTCAAAAAGGTACTTACTTGTTTACAAATAACGGCGTCACCTCGCAGAACCGCTCAAAATTCCCTCAGACCTTTATGAACAAAAATCAGTGTTTCCATTTAGAATCTTAGGGTCAATACGAAAAAGAGCATAGCGATAACTCCGCGCCGGATAATTCCGAGCCAACTTTTTTCTTTTGATCAAAGAAATGAATCGTTTAGCACTTTTTCAGAAGTGATAACACCATCAGGTAGCCCCAGATTCTGATTTCTAATGAGGTGTCATTTGCTGAAACATCTTCGCAAAATGTGGCACACAAAAAGAAAAAGTATGAAACGAATTAGAAAATAAACGTTACTTTCCGATTGGTTTCATACTTTTACTTTACATACTTTTACATTTTGCGAACATGTTTCAGCAAATGACACCTCATTAAAAACTAGAATTTTGAGGCTACCTGATGATGTTATCACTTCTCAAAAAGTGCTAAAAATTCATCTCTTTGATCGAAAGAAAAAAGTTGGCGAGGAATTCTCCCCATGCCGAAAAAGTACAGGGAACTTCTTATACGCATCGCCTAGGTCAAAGGTTCGACTACCACTGTCTGCTAACCTTTTTTATCTCATTTAATTTACAAGTTTGGGGTCAAAATGATCCTGACACTCTCGGCTATCCAATAAAATCATTAGCGCAGGCTTTCACACCTATTGAAGCTTGTATCCAGGCTAGAAAGGGCTGAATTTACGAAAATCGATGGTTTTTCGGGTTTGCTTTGACTGGTTTGGTTAATATTTTCCGACTGTTTTCTACAAGTCACACGTTTTTATACGAAAATTCAGCCATGGTTCTGGATTTCATTTGAGCTATCATACAGAGAACGAAAAAACTCGAGCCATGATTAAAATTTGAAAAACATTCAACAATACCCAATTCCTTGCCATCATAGCCAGGGCTGGCCCAGAACTCTTCAGTATTATTTTTGGAACGGACGTTTTTTCCGCAGTTTAAATTTACATGATCCTTTACGACCTTACACTCAAAATATAGCTCTGCTTCTTGTGGAACAGTTCAAAAAATTGCTGGTCCGTCTTAACTTTTTGAAACGCATGGGCATGCCCTTTAAGGCCATATAAAACCAAATACGCATTATTTTGGCTGGTTTCCTTTCATTTTGATGGTCATTTACATGAAATCTCAAAAGGGTATTTGCTGACAGCAAAGCAGTGCTGGAAATAATCTCAATTGATTTTTCAATACTTTTTGGTCCTGGAGGTCGATGAACTTACTAAAAAAAGAGTAAGCAAATCGGGTGTGTACCCAGTAGGAACTGAAACTGTGACCTTTAGGCCACGCGTATAGGAAGTCCACCTCCCCCCTTAAAGTTCAAAAAAAGTTGACAGATTTAAGCCTCCGTCAAGAGTGCTAAAAAACTAGGCACTTTTTCACATTTCCCGGGCACTTTTTCATGAAAACTGGACTTGCCGGATCTTAGTTGAGAAAAAAAGTTACGACACACTTTTAAAATCCAAAAGATTGTAGACTTTTAAAATACCTCTCGAACTGTTGATTTTAGAGAAAATATGATTCAATTTTGCAAAAACATTTCTTGTGTAAACGAATAAAAAGTAAACATAGTATTTGCTATTTTAAACACCCCTTCTTCGGCGTCGGAGTATTGTAATATGGTGAAAATACTCTGCTTACTGTGTATCTGTGTACCCTCGCTCCGATACATACAAGGGGAAAACCGTTTAGGTTTGAAAAATTCAACATCGGTAGTTCAGTGGATAAGCGATGGTGTTTTATGGCCCAAAATGGTGCGTAGGTTCGACCCCACGTGGTGGCACGCTAGATATTCCAGCGTGTTTGACAAAGTTAGTGGAGGGAAGACCAAGTTATTACGAGTTTTAAGCGCCAGTTTCGGAATCAGCTGCCCCATTCACCCTAAATATTGGTCAATAATAAATAGCGTGCCAACAAGTGGGATTGAACCTGCGCCCCATTTTGGGCCAAAAAAACAAACGCTTATCTACTGAGCCACCGATGTTGAATTTCTCAAATCCAAACGGCTTTCCCCTCTCTTAAAGCTAAAGAATACATCCATAGGCGTACACAGGGGAAGGGCCAGCTGGGCTATAGCCCCTCCTGTCAGGGTTTTTGACTGATTTTTTAGCTATTCCCTGGTAGAATTTTTTTAAGTCCTGTGTACGTCAATGAGTGCATCAAGCATATACCATTAAATAACACGCTTTTTTTAAGTGATGCCATATGTACAGCTTCTGAAATTTCTAAAGGATCTACTTCTGCTGCAGTTTTTCGAATTGCTTTTTTTCTGAACATAGCAAGTGTAATACTTTATTTTTTATTTGGATTGGCTATAAAGCAAGCAGATAGAAAATACCATTTGGTTAGTTTTAATTTAGTATTTTAAAACATTAAAATTTTTATTTTTCGTTTTTAGTTATTAATATCAGAGTCTAAAAAATAATCAAGTTAATAAGACACTTTCAAAAAATGCATTTCGATGGTATTTTCAGGCAATTACTATGAAAAATAGGCATTCTGGCAATATTCACCAATTTTTCCTAAGACATTCAATATGCTTTTGATCCACTCTTTAGATACCGTCTTGTTTATTATGAGGGTGTACCAGCATATCACACAGCGGAAAAAGGCAAAAAAACTAACAATTTTTTGAACCATTTTTGTTTTCACTAGTTTTGCATTAAATCTTATATTGATGATGTTAAAATACTTTAAAAACATTTGGCAGAAAACTTTTGTAGAATAAGTTCGAACACTGGCACTTTTTCGGTTGGAGGCCCTTTCAGTTGGGGTTGGGGACCCCTTAGAAAAATCCGAATTTGCTATCAATTGTAACACTTTATTCTACCTTTTTCAGACTTAAGCCTTGAGGCACGCACACAATGATTCGTTTTTGTCCGCGTCCGCATCCGCATCTTTGGTTGCTTCACTTGGCGTTACCATCCGCATGCGTTATCGCTTGCATGCAGATGCGGTGCGAATGCGGATTCATTATGTAGGTAGCATTAGGCTCAGGACAGACCAGCGTATGTTAGTCGAAACTAAAAAATGTCTTGCGCACTTTTTTGAGGTTTGGGACTAACAGTCATAGTTAATTCATAGTTATTGAAAAAGGGCCCGCAACCGAACAAGTTTCCAAAAACCCCAAAAAAACTATAAAAACTGCTGATAAAAAATGCGCTGTTATGACCCTTTAACTAAGCTTTTTTTTATTTTAGCGAATACAAAGTTCACCCAATCCATCTTCAAATCTTTGATGCTCATCATGATAATGAATTTTGTAGGCTGGGGAACTAATTCCCTTTATCAGATTTTAAGTCCTTGGCTAAATACATTATATGCACAGTGGAACTTAAATGCGTTGCAGAAATGGGGCTTAGGAACTATTTCCAGTTATTTTGTTTGTATGGCTACTGGAGCTGAAGCTCCAATTTATATATTTTTGCAGCAAAGAGTATAGGAATGCCTTCAAAAAACTTCTAGGCATTCAAAAATCAAGTTTATATACAGGACATATGTTTACTAGAGGGGTATCTCCAAATCAGTAAGTTTCTAAAAAATTTGTTGGCAACATATTACAACAGTACTATTTCAGTTCGATCGCAACAAGATAGTTAACAAGAATCTCACTATGCATGTTATAAAAACCTTTCTGTGCGTAAAAACATAAAAAATTACTTCAAAAATGTTTTTATTCAATAATAGAATGTTGCTTGAAATAAGAAATCTTGACGTCACTGCCATATTAATGTCGTCCCGCATGATTTGATAACAGCTGAAGCGGTCATTTTCGCTAAAAGATACAACCATCAATTAAAAAAATTGCAAAACAGTTATTCTTTTGCAAAATTGCTTAATAGATCTTCCAAGTAAGTTGAAGTCCCATAGCTTTGCTAGTTTTCATCATTTTTGAGTTCTGTGAAGTCATCGATTTCATCATCGTCATTATCGATTTCCATAAAGCTTGCTTCATTTTGCTCATTATTTCCGTCTTCAAAATGAATCACGTTATCTGTGTCATTGATGTCTTCCTTAGCCAAATATGACTGATCTTCAGCAACAATATTCAATCGTTGAAAGAAAAAAACAATTTTTAGAATCGGACCCTCTGATTTTCAACGTTTGATTTCGACATCCCACTTCTGACATCGATTTTGGGAGGGCTATATATTTTTATGAGGTGAAATAAAAACTTCTGGCGCTAGTGCAATATACAATTTTTTTTTAAAAAAAGTTATGCAAAAGCGTTCATTAGTAATGGCCAGGCCGTCAGCCTAAACTTAAGACCCACGGGGCTGATCCTTAATTATCGAGGGGGGTGTCCATATGACACTGGCTTAAGGGGTGGTTCATATCGCACTAACGCTAAAGTTTTTGTTATCCAACAAACCTGAATTTTCAAAGGAGGTTGGTGGGCGTGGTTTTTGGCGTACATTTTAGTTTTGGCTTCTTTCCTAAACTTGTTGTAACCTTTTTTATAATGTTCGTGTCATCAGATAGCCCTGCGTCTCTGGTTTCTCAGTAGGTATTTTTTATTGCAACATCATCAATTAAATTAAATCAAAAATCGTACTTATTCTGTCTAATCTTCCACCCCTTTGTCAAAACCTGCATTCTTGGTATTTTGTTTTTGACCCACTTTTTGCAGACAACTCTTCAGCAAGTTGCCCTCAATTTGTATCTCATCTAACTGACTGCAAATGGAGGGGTGACTTGCCTGAAAGCTGTCTTCAAAAACTGGGCCAAAACATAATTTCAAGAAAACGGTTTTAAAAGAGGGAGTCTTGGATTAATAGAGTGACAACGGTATCTTGTCAAAAAAATAACATATTACTATATTACTTACAGCTAAATCGTGAAAAAAATGAGTGCAAGCTATTTAAGGCCAGTTTTTCACCCACTCAAGCTTAAAGGGGATAATTGAATTGCACTAAAAGATGATGTTGCCTTGCTAACACACATCAAGTTTCTAGCCTTACTTTTGAACTATAAAATGTTGACACTAAGACTATTTTCATTCATCTCCGAAAAGTATAGATTTGTGAGGTTTTATTTACACCGTTGTTGTTTCTTTATTCAATAGTCCAGGCAACAAAAGAAATGCGTAATTTAATTAGGTGAGAACTTTAAGTTTACGAAAAAGAAGGAAGAGTAGCTGTGAAGAAACAGAAAGTTCTTCTTTCAATTGGCACCATATTTTGGGTAAAGATTAAAGCTCATTTTGAACTTTAAAATGGTTTAGGTTAGCTGTACGAAAAAATTCAGTGTGATGCAATTTAAGTAAACATGTTTAAATATTTATATTTGCGCTTCAGCTGCACATTTATTTTAAGGCAAATAGGGAAGTACATGTTTTATATATAAATTTGTTTATAAATTCAATAAAAGTTTGCTGTTCCTCTAAATTTACGTGATTTACATAATCTTTGATATATTTTCTCAATGAAGTTTAAAAATAGGTAGCCACTTGACGATTTGTTTTTCTCAGCTCTAGACAGTCTTTAAAAATTTACGTTTTGTAGTAGGTAATTTTTTTTCAGTTTAATTTCAGTAAAGTCGAACCTGGATAAACGGATATCCCTCGATACCGACAAAAAGTGTCCGTTTATCGGGGGTGTCCGTTTATCCAGGTATGACTGTAGCAGAAACTTAAATTATAATAATTTACCTTTAATTTTGTTTTATTTTGTCTTTAAAAACCAAATTATAAGATTCTAGTAATTTTTCCAATTTTATGTTATACAAAAGTCATTGTATATTTTGAAAAAAAGTTTGCGAGAATTTCGGTATTTGTGGAGTTTCGCATTTTACTATAATTTATAACTCATGTTTTAACTACGCCTGGGTAATTTTTATACTCTAAATAAATAAAAAATTGTTTTCTGACACTTTTTACTTAAAAACCTCATTAAAAAGCCCTTAAAAAATTTTGACCAAAATTTAACGTTTAGCATTGGGGAACGAATGCATATCAAGTTTTTTAGTTAAACTTGACTTTTGGCTGAAATATTTTCTCAAAAACCTATTTTTGTAAAGTCGGAAAACAATTTTTGGCGAAACTACACTTTATTACCGTGTTTCCTCTAATAACTCACCCGGGTGAGTTATTTTTTGGATCGCTGAAAATTGGAAAAATTTGAGGTCGATCTCGAGATTTTTGGGTGAAAATATTAAATTTAAAAACTGGAATCGGTAGAGATCGTGGGAATTAAGAAAACGCAATAAACAGCTTTGCAAAATATTTGTTCCGAGCTGAGATATAGGCCCTCAAAGTTGAGGGGGTGAGTTATTAGAGCAGGGTGAGTTATTAGAGGAAATACGGTATATTTGCCCGGAATCGGGTTTGAAGTCAAATTTTGGTCAAAATTAGTTCTTCGTTTCCGCGGTCTAAAAGGCGTTTGGCACACTTAAAATCTGATTTCGGGCAGACCCACGAAAGTGTAGTCCTGCCCAATTTTTTTATCGTATAAAAGCATATAAAAATTACTTAGGAGTCATTTAAACATGATTTTTGAAAAATTATAAAATGCGCACCTTTCCTCCATGTGATGAGTGAAAAAATTTCGGCTGTAGTTTATAATCAGCTCCTCTTATTGCTGTTTTTGTAATTTCTTTTCAACCTGATACGAAAAAAGTTGTCTGCCTACTTTTTAAAAATATGATAAGGTCATAAATATCAGATTTGAGTTTTTGAAAAAATTTGTGGTCCCCGCTTTTTATTTGCAGTGTAAGTATGAACCTTTAAACCTAAAAATTAGAAGAAAAATAGCAGGAGGACAAAGGTGACCGGATTATTGACTAGATTCCAAATTTTTCTGCCGGTTATTTGCTAAATAATCTACGAAATTTACTGAAAAACCTGCAACTCCAGATATTATGCAAAACATTAATTTTATGGAATTGAAAAATATAATGCAGTTATTTTCACAAATCAAAGAACGTAAACATTTGGAGAGTTTATCTGATTAAATAAATCTTTCGCGCTCTAAAGTATTTGCAAAAGTGTTGGTTAAGCCCTTCTTTTTTTAGTAATCTTCAATAGTGATGTATAGAAAATAATTTAATACAAAAAGCAATAGCCTTGTCTACATATAAAAATGTACTGCATACTTTGCTGGTACCAATTTTTATTATTATTTTCATACAATACGAAATTGTCAAATATTGCTCGATATTGTTGCTCCGCCTTGAATAAATTTTTAAAATTTATATCTTTTATTAATTTGAAGTTATAAAATTTTTGTTGAATTGGAAAGTCGGAGATTACTATTTCTCGAAAAAATAATCTTTTGAGACATCAAAAATAACGTATTTGAGAAAAAAAACGGCAAAATGGGGCCAAAACGTGACTCTCGTTCTTGTCCCGGCCACAAAACAGACTTACATCTCTGCATAAAAGGAGCCTAAGAACCACGTTTCCGTTCTATATATTGGATCCTCATTCTCGTTTTTTTATATGCGATGAGTTGCATAAGTAAAAAATATTTAATATTTACAAAAGCCTGCTCAACAACAGCATTGAACGCTTGTTTATCTGTTTAGGTCTGTTTAATCATGTTCTTTCTAATGTGTTATATTAATTACTTTGAATTAACCTTTTTTCTAATCGATCCTAGTTTTAGAAATGCCGATAAAGGAGCTGTGGAGAAAAGGCGTTAAAGCAGCATGGGAGTACCGCTCCTTTTACTTCTCGCCTCCATTTTCCCATGAGGGATGATTTGGTTAAAAGAGTTGTTGTTGTCCCTCTGTCTTTTTTAAATTTAAATCCGGGAGAAGATGCTTTCTTCGACGTTTATTATCTCCCTCCTTATGCCTCTTAAGGAGCCATTGAGGGTGAGTAGGACCAACCCAAGTGCTATCTTCACGAGTCTTTTTAGCTTGAGTTAGCTGAAAACAGACCTGATTATGTTATTTGTTTATTAAATTGTCCTTTTGTCCTCTCATAAATTATTTATCATGTGCGTTAGCCGAGGTAGTACTTACTTTATAAACGTAGTATAAGCTACAATTTAGAAGGAAGGTTATAACTAAATTATTATTTTGGCTAAATCACTTTTCAAATGATTGCTGGAGCGGCAGCTCATTTGCACTACAATAAAAGAAAGAGCAATATTTCCAATGGCAAGAAGAATCAAAACAAAGTCCGGTAAGGACTATTTTATTTGGTTGACCCAAAATTTAATATCCAAGCTGATTTTCATAAGATTCAAAATCGTAAATCAGCTCTGGGGATTAAGGCATCCGAAAATTTACAAAAATTCAACCCGTCAAATATTGTTGAAAAACTACATACAGTCGAGTCTCTCATTAACATACACCCTTGGGACTGAGCCTAGCCGTATGATAATGAGAGGTGTATGTTAATGGGAGTGTATGTTAATGAGAGACCCAGATTCCATGACTTAGCTCAGTGTATGTTAATAGGAGAGTCCGTTCAATTTTTAAGGCCAAATTTTGGGAACATACCCCTCAGTCAATTTCGGAACACACATTCAGTTAAATCAGCTTGTGGTACCAAGGCAATTTCTTTAATAAAATTTTTAAAAAATTTGCCTTGGTATTCCTCAGGCTTTTTTCAAATTTTTTATAAAAAAAATTGACATTTTGTAAAAAATTTTTGAAGAAAAAAGGTGTAATTTGAAAAAATGCGAAAAAAGCATCGACTGTATGTTAATGGGAGAGCCAATTGTTAGAACGGGAGCAGGCCTAGCCTTATGTTAATAAGAGGTGTATGTTAATGGGGGAGGTAATTTTGCCTCAACTTCGAACAAACCAACCAAATCTTAGCCAGCCGTATGTTAATGAGAGACTCCACTGTATGGTATTTTACAGTCGAACCTGGGTGAGCGGACAACCCAAAAGTTCGTTCCCCAGCTGGGACGGCACCTTTTTAGACCTTTTTTTGAATGATTGTGTCAATTTTGTTTTGATAGTCTGGTCACAAATATGGCAACGATGCCAATTTTGCCAATCGTTTTTCAAATCCAAAAACTTTTCACTCTAAAAAGCAAAACCTCGACAAACGGACATCCTTTTTTCAGAAATAGCTGCTCGTTTATTGAAGTTTTACTTTTTTAGAGTAAAAAGTTTTTGGATTTTGAAAAACGATTGTCGAAAGCGGCATCCTTGCAATATTTGCGAACAGACTATCAAAACATAATTGACACAATCATTCAAAAAAAGGTCTAAAAAAGGTGCCGTCCCAGCTGGGGAACGAACTTTTGGGAGTGTCCACTTATCCAGGCTCGACTGTAATTTAGCAAAGCATTTCCTCAGTTTTTGGATCCATATCTTAAAAAGTATCTATTTTATTTTATTCTAGTATCTCAGTGAGAAGTTACGAGATATACCGTCTGCAAATTCTCTGCAACAGGTGCAAAAAGAAAAGAATTCATGGAATTATATTTTTCACCAGGGGTGGTATTCAGGTCGGTTAGTAGAGTCAGTAGATCAAGAGTTACTCTTGATCCTACTCGCACTTGAAACGGGTTGAGTAGAGTTTAGGATCATGAGTTACTCGTGATCCTACTCGCCCATCTGAAACGAGTTCTGTAGAGTTTTGGATCAAAAGTTACTCGCGATCCTACTCGAGCAGCGAGTAATTTTTGATCCGAGTAGAATTTATTTGTACTAGCTATACTCGAGTTTTACTCGCCGAACTCGAGTTCTCCTCCCTAAATCGAGAAATCTTCGAGAGTTTCACGAGTAAACTAGTTTTTTTGGGTTGAGTTGAGTTCTACTGAACTCTCTCGCTGAACTTGAGTTTTACTGCCCTAACTCGGCTTTCTACTATTGAGTTTAACGAGTTTACTCGATTATTTTAGATTAACTTGAGTTCTACTCGCCCAACTCAAGTTCTACTCGTCCAACTCGGCTTCCAACCCCGAGTTTTACGAGTAAATTTATTTTTTATTAATTTTCTCGAGTTCTACTAGCTTAACTCGGCCTTTTATACCCGAGTTTTAACTTAGAGAGGGTAAAATGTACAGTTAAAAATCAATATAGTGGCCAATGTAGTAACCGCCCTTCGACTTAGTGGCTTTAAAAAGCCATGGTCACGCGTTCTGGATTGTAGCCCGCCAATTCGAAATTTTTAGCCTAATTGGTGAACTTCTGTACTGATTTTTTAGTTTGGCTTATAATAAAAAAAACGCCTACAATTTAGTTTTAGGTATAGCCGTGTAAGAAAACAAAACTAAAAATCCGTAGACAAGTTCAACGATTAAAATTTTTTTGAATTGGCAGGCGAAAACGGTTGTTGGAGATACTTGCCCCCTTTAAGGGATAAACAATATCGATATTTCACTGCATTACAGTAGAAATTCGATATTATGTGCACCCCACTGAACTAATTCAGTGAGTTTTTCATCGGTGTCACTTAAAGACAAAGGTTGACTGTAACTGAACAAGCTCTTTATTCAACTCTAAAATTGATATTTTTAGCTACAATAACTTTTTTATCATTATTCATTATATGTAGAGAGACTTATTGGATGGTTTAAAAGAAGATATCACTCCGTCCATGCAGAAATCAGACTGGGAATTGATTTTATACCTAGTCATATTCTTGCTGCCGCACTTTTGTGTAATTTTAGCAAGAACCGTTCTCCCCACAGAACATGCATTAATGGCAGGATATTGACGAATGGTCAACTAGCCCTGAAAGAGAAGACTGGGGTCTTTTCGATACACCATAAAAAACTGTGCTGCATTTCTTTTCGAAAATAGTCAGAGAAAAAAGGTAAAGTATATTTTCCTGTACAAATTACTGCTAAAACAATAAAATAACCACCACAGTAATAGAGATAAAATCGAATTCAAACAAATCCTAGTAATATCGATGGTATGAAGATCGATGGAATGAGTTGGGCGAGTAGAACTCGAGAAAATTAATAAAAAATAAATTTACTCGTAAACTCGGGGGTTAGAACTCGAGTTAGGCGAGTAGAACTCGAGTTAGGCGAGAAGATCTCAATTCAACTCAGATCAAAGATTACTCACAGCTCGAGTAGGATCGCGAGTAACTTTTGATCCAAAACTCTACTCGTGTGTCTGAAACGAGTTGAGTAGATCAAAAGTAACTCATGATCTTTGAACCTACTCGGTCCGTCTGAAACACGTCGAGTAGATCACGAGTAACTCTTGATCCAAAACTCTACTAACCTACCTGAATACCGCCCCAGGTGTTTTTTTTAATACGAAAGTTTTGTATAAAAACGCTTGCCTTGAAAATTGAAGAAACTCTTCAGTGAGGATCGAACTAAGATTATGCAAAATTGATTTTTTTATATAAACCTTCTGATATAGCAGTCCAAACCTGTGTTTATTGGTCAACTACCAGATTATACATTCTCCAATATTTTCGTTTAGCAAACTCCTCGTAAAAAGCCTCCACCAGGTAGCTGTAGCGTTGGCAGCCGGCATGGAAGTGTGATTTCCCTGTTACCCCTACCAATTGCTCCTAGAGCTGCATCCATCTCCAATGGAGAACCGATTTCTCTGCAGTTCAGAGCTGCTAGTCCCTTGCCTTACCTCATGTCAAGCGGGGTTTTGGGACAGGTAGTGGAGCTGCAGCGGCTGCTTTGCTGGAAGCTCGCAAAAGATCTGGATCAGTGCCTGTGCTCAAATATACTTTAGTACGCTTTCACATTTTTTTTATTGTAATTTTATTGTTGCAGGCGACTGCATGGAACTTGAAAATGGAACATGTGCGCGCCTTAAAAGTCACTTGGAGTAGACTTTGTGACTCACCCAGATCTAATTGCAGAGGCATATTTGCAATTATGGAACGTGTTTTTGAAAAGTTTGAATGCGTAAGTGAATTTAATTTTAACTTTTAGTAGAAATAAAGAATGTAGCTATTTAGAAAAAATTTCCTTGGGTTTTAAAAATAGCTTAAAATATAACTAAAAAATTATTAAAAACTAGAACAACTTTTTTAATTTACAAGGAATGGACCTTGACTGTGATCTAAAGAAACTTCGATCAAAAAAATTTCTGCGTATGCAGATGCGCGCACGCACTTACCTTAGACATGATTCCGAGAAGTACAGAGATGCGCGCACGCACTTACCTTAGACATGATTCCGAGAAGTACACTTGATCATAAAATGCATATAGAGTCTATTTTTGCCACGGCTCGAGTTGAAAAACATGGTAAAGCAGCTAAAAAAAGTGGCCCCTGTATCATTCCCTTCCCATCCCAATACAGCCCATAATCCTTTTTAACTGCTTTTCTGGTCCCTTTTATGGCAAAATTATTGCATAAAAATGGTTTTTAGACACTCCCAAAAAAGTCGGTTTTTGGGGGGGGGGTATATGACAGTAGGTCCGATTTTTGGGGGGGGGGGTATAAGAAAGTAGCTTTTTGGGGGGGGGGGGAGTATAAGCCAGTAGCGTCCAAATTTCTAAACACCATGATACCTGTATATCGTGGTTTTCACCCATATCATGGTCATAGATGGAACGCCGCCGTTTCGGCACCAATTGTCGTCGGGCATTTTCTTCACGATTTTTCAAAAATAATTGGTCGCAATGGGTTCAATTTGAGTTCCTCTACAAGATAGACCAAAACCGCCGGGACTTTTATGTGATAGAATTTTAACCGCCCGGTTGGCGGCGAAAAAAGTATATTTTAGCCACTTTTCGCAAATTTTTCGCCACCCACCCGACGCTCGAAAATTCTATCACATAAAAGTCCCGCTGATCCTGGCCTATCTTGTAGAGCAACTCAAATTGGCCTTAAGATGTGCCACTTGCAACCCATTATTTCTGAAAACTCATGAACAAAATATCCGGCGGCGATCGGCGCCGAAACGGCGGCGTTCCAACTAGGATCACGGTTTTCGTAACTGACCCATGGCTTATGGTCATTCTTCAAAAATTTTATTTTTTTTTCAGAGGCGGAAAGCCAAGGGAATTCAGGTTCATCTGAAAAAATATGCGCATAGAAATTTTTTTTGAAATTTTCCCAGGTCACAGTCAGGATACCTTCCTTGTTAGGTGCAGTATTGCTTTTGGCAAAGTTCATGTAGTAGAATTTTTTTAGAAAGAGAAGACTCTAAAAGATGTGTTCTACCGATCTGCTTTTGTGGATTCCATGGCAGATTGTACAGATTTCGTAGCCAGACGTAACCCCGAGACCAGAAGACATTCAGACACTGGAAGTTTGACCACATGTGCTAATGCTGCCAATTCCAATTCAATAGCCACCCTTAGAGACCATATACACTTCTTTGTGAGTCTGATCAGTCAGGTAGTCCAGTCATTGGAGAAAGCTCCTCAAGAAATATTTGATCATATCGACAGAATTGGTGAGGTCAAAGTATAATAAAAGTTTTTTACACTAGCTTCATTTGTAGGCTGCTATCATGCTCATTTGAAAAGGTATGGATTTAAAGCGGCTATGTGGGACAAGTTAGGCGTCTGTTTGATCGATGGAATTGTGGTGCAGGTATTGCAGATTCTAATATTTACATTTCGCAAAGAACTTCAAAAATTCTGCATAGGACTGTCTTCGTGGATTCCCAGACGCTTGCAGGGCGTGGACTATAATGGTGGCTGCTCTAATTGATCGTCTGCGTTCGGCTCCCCGCAACTTATCGGTGGTTCCTCTGGTTAATTTCCGATTTAGATCAAGACCTCTCCTTGTACCACCCGGTTCTTGCAACCAAATAGATCCTATAGCTACTACTGTGGAAAAGCAACCAGTAAAGTTTTCGCTTGGCTGTCCAGCTATAGCTGATAGGTCTCCTTTGCCTATGCCTTTGCCTAAACTGCAAATTCAACCTGCCAAAGCTAAGGTTGTGAATCAACAGAGTCAGTCAGCTTGTTTGGCTGCTAAAACGGTAACCTAAAAATTAATTAGATTGCAATATAACATCAGCTAGATAACTAGATAATTTCAAATTCACATGTTGTTTTTCTGTCGATTCGGTCACTTAAAAGGAGGAGGAAAGTTAAATTACTTTTGTTCTATTGAAAAATTCAGCATCGGTGGCGCAATGGATAAGCTTTAGTGTTTTATGGCCCACAATGGTGCGCAGGTTCGATCCCACGTGGTGGCACGCTATTTATGTTGGCTTGTATGATTAATTTCGAAGGGTAATTGAGGTCGCTGATTCCGAATACGAGCCTATATTCCAGCTGTTTGGAAATTCGGCCTTGGTGCCGTACTGGATGAACTTTGTGGCCCAAATGGGGCGCAGGTTCGTTTTTGTTTGATCAATGTATAGGGGTAATTATTTCAACTTTTTCACGCCAGGTTTGAAATAAACGACCCAAATTACGACCCATACATATTGGTCAAAAGAGACAAAAAACTAGCATGCCACTACGTGGGGTCGAACCAGCATTTTGCACCATAAGCACTAATGCTCATCCATTGCACTACGGATGTTGTATTTCCCTGGGGAATCCCTCCTTAATCCAGTACTAAAATCAGTAATTTGATCTTATTTTACTTTAACATTTAAAATTGCTTTTATACAAAACCTTACAGCTTCCTGTGCCAATGAATCTAGCAAATGCAATGGCTATCTTGGGTCAAAAATACCAGCAACAAAGAAAGTCAGATGGAGAATTGCTCAAATCATGCAATCAACGTTCCCACTCACATCAACGTTTTAACTGGTCGGATGAGACCAACGAAAAAGCTTTCAATGAAAAGAAAAAGAGCAACAATGACTTGAGATGCAATAGCAATAATAATTCCAAGCGCTTTCTAGCTTTCAATGGCCAACCCGCTGAGATCAGACAAAATTCTATCTCACAGCAAAACTTTTTTTCATCTCAAACTACATTTGTGTAACTTGCTACAAAATTTATTTATTTTTTAGCCAAAATGTTTAGCCATAATTTATTTTGAATGTGTTAAAATCAATACGAATAAAATTTTGTATTTACATTGCAACAAATCAATACGGCACGCCTTTAATGTGCTATTTCTTTAACCAATGATAAAAATAGGAAAAAATACAGCGCTTTAGTACACAACCCTGAAATACAAAAAGCTTTTCTAGATTTAAAATAAATAAAACTATGAAAATAGTTGGCCCTACAATTGTTCTGCAACAGTGTGTTCTCTACCGATGAATTCTTCAATCGATTCGTTATTCAAGCTCAACCAGTTATGCTTCTACTGAGTCGTTCTGCGATCTCTTTTTGAAGGATGTCTTAATACAGAATTTACTGGTCCGGAACAATTAACCGGTCGAGAACAAAATTCACTAAGCCACATACAGTCAGACCTTGATATAGTGAAGCCCTAGATCTAGTCTAGCTTGTACGCGGTAACCAAGGACTACATTACAGTTAAAACTCGATTTAACGTAACTAGATTCAACGAATATTTAAGATCGGAAGTTCTTCCCCAGCTAGGGTCCGACATTTTTTTGGGTACAGTCCGTTTGACCGTCACCAATTGACCGTCAGGAATTTTGACCGTCGTTTATATTTGACCGTCGTTTATAATGACCGTAATTTTAATTTGACCGTTGCCACTTTGACCGTCAGCATAATTTGACCGTCGCCATTTTGACCGTCGTTTGAATGTGACCGTCACTATTTTGACCGTCACCATTTTGACCGTCAGGAATTTCGAACAGATAACGATCGAATCACACATCTTGATGCAATTTTTGCAACGCAGGCTAACAATTACTAAATAAGAATAATAAACCTTGACTAACACCGTAATTTTATTGAACCGTTTAACAACATTTCAAACATCTTTCAACGCCAACACAACTTCCTGACACCATTCTTTCTTACTCAGTCTGTTTGCATCGAATGAGTAAAAGCTTCACGAAATAAATGTCTTAAACAAAACCAAAGACAAAATAGTGTCGGTCACATTCAAACGACGGTCAAAATGGCGACGGTCAAATTATGCTGACGGTCAAAATGGTGACGGTCAAAATGGTGACGGTCAAATTATGTTGACGGTCAAAATGATGACGGTCAAATTATGTTGACGGTCAAAATGATGACGGTCAAACGGACTGTACCCATTTTTTCACCTTCATTTTTAAAAAAGTTTTGACAGTTTGTCCGCAAATATTGCAAGGATTGCGATTTTACGGATTATTTTTCTAAAATTCAAAATTTTTCCTTTAAAAAAGCAAAAACTCGGTTAAACTAAAACCCTGTTTTTTAATCGATGTATAAACAATCGGCAAAACCGGAATATTTTCAATACTTGGTACCAGACTGTCAAAAAAAGACTAGCAAAAGCTTGAAAAAAGGGTGTAAAAGAGATGTCGAACTCGGTAACTTGGCCGGGTAAAACGACACTTGGCTACATGGACGCTTGGCTACAGACAGTTGGGTACATTTTTGGGTCTTTTAAGTAACATTATTTCCGTGAACAATCAAAAAATGGAGCCAACTGTCTGTAGCCAAGTGTCCTAGCCTCATTTGGCCGGTCATTTGAACTTCGAAATTCATGGGTTTTTACTGCACTCGGAGTCTCATGAAAAGTAAACTTAAAAACTTTACTTACGAAACTTGGATGCTACCAAATTTACAATTTTCATACAAAAAACAAATGAAAAAAATTCAAAAAATAGTCTAACAAAGAGTAGTAAGCTACAGTTACTTTGATAATTCAAGAGAATTTTTATAATTGAATCGACCACACTGATGCGGTAGCCACAATTGAGTTGTGAAGTCGAAGTGCGAATTCTCTGACTACCCAGAGATCACCAATTTCAGCTCAAAATAGCGGGCTTAAAGCTTCCCACTTTCCATTTTCGGGTCCTTTACATGATAAAATATAAATTTCAATCTCTTTTGAATAAAA
Organism: Ditylenchus dipsaci; assembly: GCA_004194705.1. Lineage (NCBI taxonomy): Eukaryota > Metazoa > Nematoda > Chromadorea > Rhabditida > Anguinidae > Ditylenchus > Ditylenchus dipsaci. The sequence goes on along the minus strand of SADC01001256.1, from coordinate 471,510 downwards.
AAAGATCCAGTCATAACAGCAAGATTTCAAAAAGTTATGAGCAAAAGAAATTGTTCAAAAAATTTGGGCATCCCTGTAGTATGCTGTGGGCCTAGGTGTAGTATGACAATAATTGTGCTTTACTTCAAAACCTGCGGATAATGGCTAAATTTTTACCATGACAATTTGTCACTTAGCCCACATTATCACGGTGCAAAGCATAAACGGTAGGTACTATCGTATTCAGCGTGAAATTCCGAGTCAGGAATCTCAATCAGTCCGCTTGAAAGCCGGAGTGTTAAGACTGTATAACTATTGTATTTGAACTTTATTATTTTCCTTTTTGTGAACACTAGCAAGATGATGCGAATAAAAGAAGCCATCCAGCGAAGAAAGCTGATCCAGCAACTTAACGATGAGTATGCAGCTATCGGTGAGAGTGAGCAGAATTCATCGAATAACTTTGTCTACGGTTCGCTTTACATTTAAATTCATCCAAAAGACAAAAAAAATTAGGTGAAAGAGGAGGGTCATCCCTGCCTGGTGGTTGCGGGCGCTCCATGGGCACTTTGGGAGCTGTTTTCGGTCAAAGTGAACAAGATATAGGTGGTAGCAGTCCAGGAGAAGAAAGCAAAGGCATGGCTGACCACCAGCATGCCTATTTGGCTTTGCACCAGTTTGTGACTGAGCTGAACACTCGACTTACTGATACACATGTGAATCTTTAGCCCAATTTTTTTTATAAAATACTGAAATCAATCCAAAATTTCACAGAGAAGAGCTCTCAGAATGACCTGGAAACGTCTGTCAGAAGCTCCGAAAACGTCTGGCAGAGGCACTCTTAAAATTATGGAAAAAGTGATTGATTTGAAACAGTCAACTAATCAAACCAGATTAATATAACGGATATAAAATAGATATTCGACGAGCTGGTTACCAAAAACTCAGATGTAATGAGCATTTTAAACCTGCTTGGGATCCTGCAACTATAGGCAAGCTAAGAGTCTTATAATATATAGCTTTTTATTAAAACTTTAAAAAGTCTAGGTTGGGCAGAAAAATATAAATGTTTTGTATATTCTCTAATCAGCCGACCCTCTTCGATAGGGCTTATATTTCAGGCCAGATAATTTTATTGTTTAAAACTTTTATTGGTTTTTCTTAACTCGCACTAACTCTACGGATTCCTATTTTTCAATTTGGGTTAAGCATTCAAAAATCTGGACATCGACTCCAAATTTTTCAGATTTTCGAAGGGCTTAAAAATAAACCTACTGATCGGCTAATTAGAGAATTTACGGGGTTTTATCTTTTATCCCGACCTCATCCAAAATTTAAAATTGTACCGGGAAATTTAATGCCATCACAAAGATGGATCAGCTTGTTCATGTCAAAAAAGCTCAACAAACATTGGATGAGAACCGATTTAAGGTAGTATAAGACTTTCTTGACATGAACTCAGAAAAACATGATATTATGTGATACATTGATAATACTCACTAGTTCAATAATAAATTCACTGCTTAGGACGAGCCCATGCTAAACTAATCCCTATGGGCTTTGACCGACAAATCTTCCATAAATTGGGCGAGTGTTTTGCTGAAGTGATGTTCTCACAGGAATGTGTGCGAGCTTACCCTCTAGCTGCTAGTGCTTGGTCCACCTTAAGCGTGGCAATCACGGACAAAATGTACAGTCACACGAGAATAGCTTTGGGTTAATTACTTATTTCCATTATAGTCTAAAGTAATGTTTCTTTCAGAGAAGCACAGACTTAGCGCTTAGGAGCTCTCGCATAGCTGCAGCTGTTTCCTCCTTGACGTTAGGAAACTCACCTGCAAGATCAATAGTGATGTACAAAATGTAGTACAAAATGTTGTACAAAATGTAAAGAAGAATAAAAGACCACAGAAAGGTAAACTGAGACGAGGCAAGTCAAGAGATTGTTCAACAGCCACAACGCCACGATTCAAGAGATCAATCAGCATGGGTGCTCCTAGTAGACAACTCACTAGGTCTCCAGTGGCAGACCTGCAAAAGCAAATCGCTCAACAATCGATGGCATCTTTCTTAAAGTGTCCACAACAAAAAAACACGGTTTTGTTTTCAATGTTTTCATAAATTATTGAATTTTTTTTAGAAAATGACTTCTCATACTAGCGTGGATTTCGCTGCTGCACCAAAGCATTTAAAATTTGCTGACCAGCAGTCCTGTAAAAAGCAAGCAACCACATCAAAATCATCATCAAACAGTTCTTCCACAAGCAGTCTACGGAGAAAACAACGAGGACAGAGTCCCCGTCCTCCAACCCTCAGAATGATGATGGCTCAAAAGAGTCACTTCACAGCTATTTGCGGCCTTGGTACCCAATCATCTTCTTTGTCCTTGGATGTGAGTCTGTTAAACAGTGCTCTTCCAAAAGTGATAAGTACACCAGAGGCCATGGCTCAAAGAAAAGGCCCTGTGCGTCCAATAATGACCAAGCAAACACACATATCTAGTAGTGCTGAGTCTACTGACCTGTAATGCCCGCAGAGCTGTGCGAAAAAGCTTTTTGACTATTTTTCGCTTAGGCTTATCTTTGGCTCTAATTTTTTTCTGTGAAATTATTTTTCATTTTAAAGTAAAAAATTCAGATCAGTGTCAAACTATTACTTGCTTTACAAACAATGAGACCAATTTTGTGTTTGACTTCAAACACAATGAGGATGCTGTTTGCGGATGCTTAATGAGATTTGTGGCCATAATTTTTTTTAATTTTTCAAAACTTTTTCTGTTATTTCTATCTTGTAGCTAACAACCAGCATTAAAAGCATCATCGAAAACATCTGGCAGCAAATTCGAGTGAGAACGCTTAGGCGGATTCTTTTTTATCTCAATTTTTTTAAACAATATCTACTTTATCAATAGCTTATCTGGTAGCCCTGAATCTTAGCTAGAAGATGGAAAAAACAGATTTTTTTTTAATAAATTAAAAAAATTTATGACCATTTCTGAGTGACAAATCTCATTTAGCATCCGCAAACCGGACACGCCCATTTCGATGCCGAGCCGCGGGAGACTGGGGGTTACCAGTTCTGTTTTGCAAGGATTCCGATTTTACCGATTGTTTTTTAAAGGACCATGAAACTTGATAAGCACAGCGATTTGCGGGATTCGAATTCGCGCGGGACCACCTTCATTTTGTCCATAATGTTTTTGAATTAATTTTTTTTTGTGTGCATTTAAAATTTGAATACTATTTATGAGTAGATGTTTAACATCAACTTGTATTAGTTGTTATGGTGCAGTGTAAGTAGGATAAGTCGTCCGATCTGGCAGTGTCGATCAACGTTGGGCCCGACTAGTAAACAGTTCTATATTTTGAAAAATTTTACATGCAAACAAAAAACAATTCTAAAATATTATTGACAAAATCAGGGTGGTCCCGCGCGAATTCAAAATTTCCAAATTGCTGTGCTTATTAATTTTCATGGTCCTTTAATAACTAAATAATTTTACTATTCAAAAAAACAAAACTTCGATTCAAGAGCAGAGATTTTTGAAGTAAAATTGTTTAGTTACTAAAAAACGATCGGCAAAATCGGAATCCTTGCGATATTTGCAACCAGACTGTCAAACAAATCTGGCAAAAAAATTAAAAATCAGGCTAAAGTATAGGCTAAAGTATAGGCTAAAGTATAAGTATACAAAAGTATTGGACCTAGGTGGGAACGAACTTTTGAGGTGTCCTCAAATCGAGAATCGACTGTATAAAAATTCTTCAGGCAATCCGCAGCAGCCATTTCGTGTCATTCTAGACACTGGTTCTGCAAATCTTTGGGTTCCGGACAACTCTTGTAGCTCTGAGGAAGAATGTGAAAGAATTTGCACAGATGCAGATCTCTGCGACTTCTTTTGTCCACCAGCTTGTTGTGGCGAGGAAGCCCAACAAGCATATGAGAATTCAGCCAGCAACGCTTGCAACTCCAAAAATTTGGTTTGCCTTAATTTAGAAAGGCAATTGAATTGCTATTGTTTAGTTTCTTAGCAGCATTTCTAGCTCTTATAAATCTGATGGACGTCACTTTTCTATTCAGTACGGAACAGGCTTTGCAGGCTTTGCAAAAGGCTATTTGGGGGTGGATGTCTTAAGGTTAGTTTTATTATGAAATGAACATTTCTGAATCGTGAGATAGTTTGGAGACGCTGACGGTCCTCAACTAGAAGTTCATAACACCACCTTTGGATTGGCTACCGAAATCGCACCTTTCTTTGAAATATTCATGTTGACGGCATACTAGGACTGGCATTTCAATCCATAGCTGATGACCATATTAAGCCACCTCTTATAATGCTATTGATCAAAACTTGCTGGATGAACCCACCTTGACCGTAAAATAAATTTGAGTATGTTGATTTGGTAAGTAAAAAAGTTAAGGTGTACCTGTCTCAGCATGGCAGTGATCAGAATGTGAAAGCCGGAGTCTTTACATATGGTGGTCTCTCTCGATACAACGAACCCTTTGGGGACGGAAAGAATCTTCGTAATGTCGAGGGTTTGTTATACCGAGGTGTTGTAACCACTAAATAAAGCGTTCGTTGTATCGAGATTTTACTATGTTCGCCTGATATTGCGCAAGTGAACGCGTGTCATTCTATCATCAATGCGGTATTTTCTCTGCTTACCGCCCTTTGTAATGTGCTCCTCTCGCTCAAGTTCGACATTGTATGTTACATTGACACTTTTCTATTTAAAATTTTTGAAAAATGTTAGTCATATAGAAGGTTTCGTCATACTGAAGGGCATACTGATAGTCATACTGAAGGGTGCGCAGGGTCTTGAGAGTTAGAGATGCGCGCACTCACTTACTTTAGACATGATTCCGAGAAGTACTCTTGATCATAAAATGCATATAGAGGCTTTTTTGCCCAGCTCCAGTGACCAAAACATGGTAAAAGTTACGCGGCGAAAAGGGTATGTTTGATTGCAAAATTTTGAAAAAATGTTCGTTATATCGGTTATATTGGTAGAGCTAGTGCGAGCTGTTAGACCGAATAAAAGTTTTGCAAAATAATTTATCTGGTGTGAGATACAAGCCCTATCGGAGAGGGTCGGCTAATTAGAGAATTTACAGTACTTATTGTAAGGTGAGGGGGATTTGCGAAATCCCACATGTGACCGTTGGCGCCAAAAGTACCCGTTTGAAATAGATATTGACCGTCAAAAGTAAACTCTAGAAATTAATCTAGTTTAAACCCGTTTTGTCTCGTACCGAATAAGTTGTCGGCCCTAGGGTTTGAAATCATTATTTCTCCGTTCCTCGGTGAATCTAAATTGTGATTAAAACTTTTGTGCTCTCGATTATTTGTGATGAGTCAAATCTTTGGAAAAACTCCTGATGGAGGTACTGTTGTGTGGGTGGGCGAATTGCTCAAGCAGCTACCCTTAATGGAGCGACCGCTACCGAGCAGATTGCTGACCGTTTGCGTGAGATCCGGGAAATACTTGAGCGAGGCGCACCCGCCATATTCGTGACCGATCAAGTAGGACCGTTGATTAGGGCTGAGTCCCGTACCGTTGGTGATAGTGTGATTGTGGATAAGGGTTTGATTGAGGTCACCCGTACCGTTGATAGTGAAAGCATGAAGCCTGTGTGGCGTACCGATACTGTGGGCGATTTTAAGTTTAGTGCATGTGACCCGGGTTCTAAACCAACTACCGTTCCGACTTCTGGTCTTCGCGTCTTGGGTGGCAGCAACGAATTGACGGATAACAGCTGGATCCCCGCACCTCATGGAGTAGAGACACCGGCTCAGCAAGATGGATGGCCTGGCAGCACGCTCCCAAATCAAACTGCGCATGGACTGGCTCTGGATGGTGGGAAGAACCGGACACGGACAATTGTTCCCGGCGACCGATTGTTCCCGGCCTATATAAAAGGGACAATTGTTCCCGGCATATATAAATGACCGATTGTTCCCGGCTAGTATAAAAAGGACAATTGTTCCCGGCATATATAAAATGACCGATTCTTCCCGGCTAGTATAAAAGGGACAATTATTCCCGGCATATGTAAAATGACCGATTATTCCCGGCGACCGATTCTTCCCTACGACCGATTGTTCCCGGCTGGTATAAAAGGACCAATTGTTCCCAGTTTACATGAAAAGCCCGTTCTAATCCTGTCAGTACTATAAGAGCGTACTCCGGCTTAGAAAAAATACGCTTTATAAATGCTTATGACTGAGTTTATTGTCCTTTCGAACAATAACGACGATAATAATAACGAAACAAGCAATAACATTCTACTGATCCATCACGAAATTGAGCTAGTCCACGGAGGTAATCAATGAGGTTAGTCTGACGATAGCGCTCAACTTTTTGTAAGATTCTAGCATCAGCTTCTCTGTAGACCCTGCGCTTTCTTGGAGCCGCCATTCCCGCCAAGTATTGCTCGTAGTCAAAGTCATGCGAGCGCTGAATTCTTTTGAGATCTTGAAGAAGTCGACCGACTGTTGGATGTTCCACTCCCAAAGCATCCTGCAGTCTTCGATGTGCAGCCTCAGCAAAGTTGTTTTTTCTGTCCTCACCCGCCAGAGTTCTATCGTAACAGGACCAAATATTTACTGGAAACATTGGAGGACTCATAAGCGTGCCTATAAGTTAAGACAGCAATTTATTATTTTCTGACTTTACCATCGAAAGGACATCCTAAAAGCACATAAATAATCTTTGATTATGGAGCATAATAACTAACAGCTTACATCATTTTCAGCAACCACTTGCTCACCTTGATCAATGCGAGCAAGAACATTAGCGATGAAATTGAAATCCATATCAGCACTAAAGTATTTGTAGATAAAAAGAAGTGAATATGGGTCAAAAAGGTAAATAACAAAAGCAATAACGAAAATAAATCAAAAACTTGAAAAAGAAAACTGTCTTTATTAGCCGGGAAGAATTGTCCCTTTTATATGACCCGGGAAAAATCGGTCGCCGGGAACAATCGGTCATTTTACATATGCCGGAACAATTGTCCCTTTTACATAGGCCGGGAACAATCGGTCATTTTATATATGCCGGGAACAATTGTCCCTTTTATATAGGCCAGGAACAATCGGTCATTTTATATATGCCGGAACAATTGTCCCTTTTATATAGGCCGGGAACAATCGGTCGCCGGGAACAATCGGCGCCGGGAACAATTGACACGTACCGTGGAAGAACAGCTTCGACTGCATGGAACCAGAAGAAGGGCGAAAGAAACATTAGTATCTCATTGTATGTCTGATGTTATCTTTGTACCCGGTTTGGTTTCGGCAATAAAAACGCTGTTACGTTTCCCCCGTCCTGTGCTCCAGTTAGTGCACCGTCTATTAAAAACCTTACTTTATATTTTTCTGCTCAACCTAGACTTTTAAAGTTTTTATAAAAGCTAAATATTATGAGACTTTTAGCTTAAACGACGTGCTCTACAAGATGAGAGTAAAAAAATTCGTCAAAATCCGAGGTAACAAAGTGTGGTCCAAAATTACAGAAAACCGGTTTTAAATCCCATCTTTTAGGGTATCTGTGTATTTTTTAAGTGGATTTTCTATGTTTTTTGCGCAAAAAACTATGTTGCGCAAAAAATCAAGTTTAGGTATATTCAGACAAAGACGATGCTGAGAACGAAACGGTATGAGGACAAAATGTCCTTCTCCCTCTTGGAGATTACTTGTCCGTGTACCGAAAGTAATCAGTATAAATTTCAGAAATTCCAAAAAAGGAAAATTTTTTTCCCAGTGAACCATTTCTTCCAAAAAATTTCCCATTTGTTCGGAAAACGAAAATGCCGAAAAACGGAAATCGGAATTCTGTCCCACAATTTCGCCGGACCACAATTTCACCGCGGCCATAATTTCGCCGCGTAACTTTTACCATGTTTTAGTAACCGAAAAATAGAATTTGAACACAGTTTTGTTAACTGGGGCCTACCGCATGAAGAAACTCCGGTATGCATACATTTTCATGCATCCAGAGTCCGATTGATTTGTGTTTCGAGTGATTTGTGTCTAAGGCATGTGGGTGTGCGCATCTCAACTCCAAGCCCCAAGCCCCCTGTGCCCCTGAAGGGTGCGCAGGGTCTTGAGAGTTAGAGATGCGCGCACTCACTTACCTTAGACATGATTCCGAGAAGTACTCTTGATCATAAGATGCATATAGAGGCTTTTTTGCCCAGCTCCAGTGACCAAAACATGGTAAAAGTTACGCGGCGAAATTATAACCCCGGAGAAATTATGGCCTCGGAGAAATTGTGGTCCGGCGAAATTGTGGCCACGGCGAAATTGTGGCGTGCACCCTACGATATAAGCGGTGATATTCTATAATCGAAAACAGTTTGATTTATTGTCAAATAGTCAAAACGAACAATATGCAGAAGTAACATCAATTATGCACGAATTCATTTCTCCTGTTCTTCCAGTCTTCAACAGTCTTTAAGTCAGCAATCTTTGTCCTTCAGTAGAGCCATCGAATTTGTCATTCTTCATCAACCGGTTTAGGAAATTGTGTTTCTCCTGGACACTCAAAAATCTGTAAAATCACTTATCGTTTCAAGTCTCAAAAATGGTTAAACAACTAACCTAAACATCCATGCAGGAGACCTGTCACGCAGAACATTTCTTCGAGAAGGTGCACTTTCTGCTGCAATTGAACTTGCTCCACTTCCTGCTGAATTTGGACTTGCTCCACTTTATGCTGCATCATCATCAGCACACTTTATAGACACCAGCGTATCCTTATCGTGATTGGCAGCAGAAATGACAGATCCAGCAGTCAAAAAGTGTTTGCTATGCTTGAAAAATGATAAAGCTTCTCATCATCGACAATGTCAGCCAAACGAACTGAGAATCACTGCAACGAGAAAGATGGTAAACTGCTTGTGATCGTTAAAGACAAACCTGTGGCTGCAATTTGAATCTGTCACTGAGAAGATACAAACTGCCAAGTCAATTCCTTGATCACAACATTCGGATAGTCAACAGCCAGAACATCAGCAATAGTGCGATCGCCACTCAGTCGAAGAATCTTGGCACGGAGATACTGCTGCAAGTAAAAAAAATGGAATTAGACCAGATGATAGGACTACCTACCTTCGAGACTTCATCGAACACAACGCAAGGAAGGTCGGGCAATGGATCAGCACGGTCAAGAAACTGCATCTGCTGACGGCATTGATCGGCTCCATAAAAGTCGTTGATGATTTCTTGCAAGAAGCTCAAGCGAATACACGACACTGAAAAGCGAAAGTTTCAAAAGAGTACAGTCCACTCTCGATAAACTGGCACCCCTGGGACCAGCCTGGGGTGCCAGTTTATCGGGGTGCCAGTTTAGTGGATGTTACTTTGCCTAATTCTCTGTCGGCCAGCCAAATAGGGCTTTTTCAAAGTGCCAGTTTATCGAGGGTGCCAGTTTATTGGAGTGCCAGTTTAACGAGAGTAGACTGTAACACATATTAGAAGAACATACAAATGTCTCGGATGAAACCTTTTCCAAGGAAATGAAGGCAACAACCGTAAGCAATGTAAACATCTCGAACAGATATGGCTGAGCGGGAGGATACTGACCGCTGGTTACACCACTTAAGCTGGGCTCAGGATCCAAGAAATCGATCTGCCTAAATGTGTCCAACATAGAGTCTAAAACAACAGAGAGCGCAAAACCTAACCAGTTCTGTGTATCTTCGCCACTCATGCCCTGGATAATTGACTCGGCTCGAATTCGCGAGAAATGCTTGGTAGCTGAAACAGAGTTTCAAAATGTAAAACAGACTTAGAAATATTACTTGATCCCAACAAAGCTAGACAGGGTTCAAGCAAAGAGCAGATGATCACTTCAACCACTTCATTCACTCGAAACTGGTTCAAATTCGGCAATTTCAAAGCTTCCAAGTAATCAGGCGCTAAAGAACACAAATCTAACTGAAAACCCTAGAAAATAGACGAATATACCTGGAGTGCTGCATCTCAAAACAAATCCATAGTCCAGATCACCACCAAAGAAAGCAGCGTCGATGTGGAATAGGTCGTCAGCGGGAACTTCTGAAAACTTGGCGGAATCGACAAGGTATATTTGATAGCTGCCTGTATCCATCTTTTCAACACGACAGCGCTCATAGACATTCCCAATCCTGCAGACGTAGGTACCACCAATTTCAACCTAAAATCAAAATTAAACGAACTATGAATTGAATTAATAAAACTGAAAATTTACATTGCGACTATCCACTTCCTGGCGATTTTCCGGGTCATCATAGAAGGATTCAGCTTCCAATTAACTCACGGGCATCTCGAGGGTCATTATTGAACGAAATAGCAAACTTGGTGGTTCCTTCCTCAATGCTCTTGATCGTAGCGAGCACACGGATTGGCAGATGACGACGAGAGAGTCAGTGGTTTTGATCGGAGTTCCGTCTTCGTGCACACTAGTAGCCAGACACAGAAGGGATTTGATGCCATAATCGCCTTCAATAGGATCGCCTTCCACACTGTTCAATTCCGCTGTATCGAGCATTTGACAACTGTTTGACGATCAACAAAACTAAAAAATACAAGGAATAAGTGGTTAGAAGATAACGAATCTGTAAAAGTGAGACGGATTATGGGATGATGAGTATGGGTTTTGTATTCTGAGTCGGGATTCCTGACTTTTGCATTATGCGGAATTGAAAAAATCTTACAGCGTAAGTTAGGCCTAACCACTCTAATTAGGAACGGGATCGATGTACAGTCGACGCTCGATATAACGTCCTCAAGGGACCGGCCAAAATGGGACCTTATAACGAGCGTCGTTTTATCGAGAATACACTGTAATCTGGCCAAAATCATAATTTTTTTGGGACGTTATATCGAGCGAAACATTATATCGAGCATCGATTATATCAAGCGTCCACTCTATTATAGGGTTTAACTTAAGTCATCGCATTGTAAGGTCGGTTTTATGTCAGTTGGGTGGTAATTTTTTACCGTTCGACAACTCATTATCGTTTAAAGACAATTCAACATTTCTAGCAAATATAATGCGGTGAATTTCTAGTTTGCCATTAGTGCTGTCTGCATTTGAGTAAAGTAGTCGCTTGCGCTTTCAGTCGTTTCTTCTGCTAATCCAAAAATGTCTCTCGGGTTTAGTCGACTCATAGCTCATACAGTCGAACCTCTTTATAGTGTACAGTGTACACTGTACACTCTCCATAGTGTACACCTCTCTATAGTGTACACCTGGGCTCGGTCCCTTGGGTGTACACTATAGAGAGGTTCGACTGTAGTGTACACTCTCCATAGTGTACACCTCTCTATAGTGTACACCTGGGCTCGGTCCCTTGGGTGTACACTATAGAGAGGTTCGACTGTAGCTCAAGGTGACAAAAAGGGCCCTTAAAAAAAATTCTTACACGACCTATGACTTTTAAGCAAATTAATTTCGAAGGGTAATTGAGGTCGCTGATTCCGAATACGAGCCTATATTCCAGCTGTTTGGAAATTCGGCCTTGGTGCCGTACTGGATGAACTTTGTGGCCCCAAATGGGGCGCAGGTTCGTTTTTGTTTGATCAATGTATAGGGGTAATTATTTCAACTTTTTTACGCCAGGTTCGAAATGAACGACCCAAATTACGACCCATACATATTGTCAAAAGAGACAAAAAAACTAGCATGCCACTACGTAGGGTCGAACCAGCATTTTTCACCATGAGCACTAATGCTCATCCATTGCACTACAGATGTTGTATTTCCCTGGGGGAATCCCCCCCTTCATCCAGTACTAAAAATCAGTAATTTGATCTTATTTTACTTTAACTTTACTTTTATATTACTTTTATACAAAGCCTTACAGCTTCCTGTGCCAATGAATCTAGCAAATGCAATGGCTATCTTGGGTCAAAAATACCAGCAACAAAGAAAGTCAGATGGAGAACTACTCAAATCATGCAATCAAGGTTCCCACTCACATCAACGTTTTAACTGGTCGGATGAGACCAACGAAAAAGCTTTCAATGAAAAGAAAAAGAGCAACAATGACTTGAGATGCAATAGCAATAATAATTCCAAGCGCTTTCTAGCTTTCAATGGCCAACCCGCTGAGATCAGACAAAACTCTATTTCACAGCAAAACTTTTTTTCATCTCAAACTACATTTGTGTAACTAGCTACAAAATTTATTTATTTTTTAGCCAAAATGTTTAGCCATAATTTATTTTGAATGTGTTAAAATCAATACGAATAAAATTTTGTATTTACATTGCAACAAATCAATACGGCACGCCTTTAATGTGCTATTTCTTTAACCAATGATAAAAAATAGGAAAAAAATACAGCGCTTTAGTACACAACCCTGAAATACAAAAAGCTTTTCTAGATTTAAAATAAATAAAACTATGAAAATAGTTGGCCCTACAATTGTTCTGCAACAGTGTGTTCTCTACCGATGAATTCTTCAATCGATTCGTTATTCAAGCTCAACCAGTTATGCTTCTACTGAGTCGTTCTGCGATCTCTTTTTGAAGGATGTCTTAATACAGAATTTACTGGTCCGGAACAATTAACCGGTCGAGAACAAAATTCACTAAGCCACATAAAGTCCGACCTTGATATAGTGAAGCCCTAGATCTAGTCTAGCTTGTACGCGGTAACCAACGCTACAGTTAAAACTCGATTTAACGTAACTAGATACAACGAATATTTAAGATCGGGAGTTCTTTCCCAGCTAGGGTCCGACATTTTTTTCACCTTCATTTTTAAAAAAGTTTTGAAAGTTTGTCCTCGAATATTGCAAGGATTCCGATTTTACGGATTATTTTTCTAAAATTCAAAATTTTTCCTCTAAAAAAGCAAAAACTCGGTTAAACTAAAACCCTGTTTTTTAATCGATGTATAAACAATCGGCAAAACCGGAATCTTTAAATACTTGGTACCAGACTGTCAAAAGAAGACCAGCAAAAGCTTGAAAAAAGGGTGTAAAAGAGATGTCGAACTCGGTAACTTGGCCGGGTAAAACGACGCTTGGCTACAGACAGTTGGGTACATTTTTGGGTCTTTTAAGTAACATTATTTCGGTGAACAATCAAAAAATGTAGCCAACTGTCTGTAGCCAAGTGTCCTAGCCTCACTTGGCCGGTCATTTGAACTTCGAAATTTATGGCTTTTTACTGCACTCGAAATCTCATGAAAAGTAAACTGAAAAACTTTACTTACGAAACTTGGATGCTACCAAATTTACAATTTTCATACAAAAAAACAAATGAAAAAAATTCAAAAAATAGTCTAACAAAGAGTGGTTAGCTGATTTGTAATTTCATCGGCAAAGAGAGAGCGAAATTCAAGCAGGTTTTTGATAGTATATAATGTGTCAATTCAAAATTATTATAAAAATATAACTGTTTTATTGACCAGCGTCATCGAAATCGTCTGAAGCCAACTCCATAGAAAAACTTGCGAAAAATTCGGGGACAACCACAACAACCACTTCTGTAATGTTCAATTTTCTGAAAAATTATTTCTTCATCTAAGAGCTGTTGTGTTTGGCACCCGTTTGCAATTCTAAGTGTTTTTACCACGAAGATTAACTCGTCTCGAAAAATATGGACCTTAAAAGGTTCACTACTTTCTTAAATATTTTTAACTTTATCTTCTGTTTTCAAAATATTTTTCTATTTTAGAGCTTTTTATATTCAGGAAAAATATAAATTTTTCGTTAAGCAATGACTATGACTAGGGTTTTTAGAGTTATGGTATCGAGCCAGAAATTTATTGGTTTAAAAAGGTTATGACGGTTGACTTTTGTGATTTGTCAAATTATTTGTTACACGCTGGCCTAATAAAAAATGTATTTTACAACATGCTTTCGACGGTTCAGTGGTATTGCAATGTCCCCACTCAGACTATGTCTTTTTAGACTGCTTTTTTATATTATTGGGGCATACCAGCAAGTTACACTGCAAATTATGGCATGGACCAGCAATTTTTCAAAAATCATCCTTATTTTTACTTGGTTCAACTCAAATCTGATATTTATGACCTTATCCTCCTTGTAACCATTAGGCAGAAAACTTGCGTCGGGCCAGATGGAACGCCTATAGAAAATACTCAAGAGAGATATATATAGATGGTCCCCGACTTAATTTCAGTGTAACGCGCTGGTATGCCCCTTTAACATCCCAGAAAAGATCCTTACTGACCAAACAAAATAACACATTGACACAAAGTACCTGTTTCAAAATGTTTTCCTTGTTAGGTCACCATGAAGTTTTTTTACAAACATTCGTACAAAAATTTTAAACAAACCTCGTCTTTTCGCTTTGAAAACTTGACATAAAAAATAATTATAATAAATAATTTTAACACTCCGGCTCCCAAGCGGAGTAATTGAGATTCCTGACTTTGAAATTCATGCTGAAAACGATGGTGACATTCGTTTTGATCTGCACTGTGATGATATGGGCTAAAAAGAGCTCAGAATTTAACAAATAGTCTGCTTAAGATAATAAACATTCGATTTTCAAATTCGGATATTCAATATTTGCAACCAGACTGTCAAAACAAATCTGGCAAAAAAAATTAAAAATCGGGCTAAAGTATAGGCTAAAGTATAAGTATACAAAAAGTATAGGACCCTAGGTGGGAACGAACTTTTGAGGTGTGTTTAAAGGGGCATGCCCGTGCGCTAAGGCGCGAACCAGCAGTTTTTTTCGAATTTTTTCGAATCGTCCCATTTTTCACTCGTTCTGCGTCAAATCTGATATAGATGATCTTATACTGCTTTTAAAAATAGACAGAAAACTTATAAATTCCAGACGAGAACGAATGTTAAAATTTATCGAGAAAGAAAAGAACTGCTGGTTCGCGCCTTTTCTCCCCATCGGGCACGATCATGCCCCTTTAAATCGAGAATCGACTGTATAAAAATTGTTCAGGCAATCCACAGCAGCCATTTCGTGTCATTCTAGACACTGCTTCTGCAAATCTTTGGATTCCGGGCAACTCTTGTAGCTCGGAGGAAGAATGTGAAAGAATTTGCATAGATGCAGATCTCTGCGACTTCTTTTGTCCATCAGCTTGTTGTGGTGAGGAAGCCCAACAAGCTTATGAGAATCCAGCCAGCAACGCTTGCAACTCCAAAAATTTGGTTTGCCTTAATTTAGAAAGGCAATTGAATTGCTATTGTTTAGTTTCTTAGCAGCATTTCTAGCTCTTATAAATCTGATGGACGTCACTTTTTATTCAATATGGGACAGGCTTTGCAAAAGGCTATTTGGGGGTGGATGTCTTAAGGGTTAGTATTTTAAAATGAACATTTCTGAACCTTGAGACAGTTTGGAGACGCCGACGGTCCTCAACTAGAAGTTCATAACACTACCTTTGGACTAGCTAGCGAAATCGCACCCTTCTTTGAAAACATTCATGTTGACGGTATACTAGGACTGGCATTTCAATCCATAGCTGATGACCATATTAAGCCACCTCTTATAAATGCTATCGATCAAAACTTGCTGGATGAACCGATCTTGACTGTAAAATAAATTTTATTCTGTTGATTTGGTAAGTTGAAAAAAGTTAAGGTGTACCTGTCTCAGCATGGCAATGATCAGAATGTGAGGGCCGGAGTATTTACATATGGTGGTCTGGATACAGTTAATTGCAACACAACTGCGGGCGTTCACTATGTCAAATTGAGTGCAGCCACGTATTTCCAGGTTGGATGAACTTAACTTAAAGGGGCATACCAGTGCGTTACACTGCAATTAAGGCGGGTACCAGCAATTTATTTTTTTCTTGACTATTTTCTATAGGCGTCCCACCTGGTCCGACGCAAGTTTTCTGCCTACTGGTTAAAACTTTTAACTTAAAAGTAGGATCAGGTCATAAATATGAGATTTGAGTTGAAACGAGTGAAAACAAAAACGATTTTTGAAAAATTGGTGGTCCCGCCTTAATTTGCACTGTAACGCGCTGGTAGGCCCCTTTAAGCCCGTTTCATGATGAGGCGATGACGACTGATGGCCAGCAATTGGCTGTATGGATTAAGTGGTAACAATGAAACAATAATTACCACAGCCAATCCTTTGCCTCAATGTGAGCTGGGCTTCAGTGACATAAATTTAGTTCAAAATGGATGGAATTTACGTGAATGGACATGTATTAGACAGCAATCAAGTAGATGTAATTTCTGACACCGTAAATATTTTTATTGTTGTATAGTGACAGTTACATACTACCGATTTTTTCTCTAGGGAACATCTTTTATAGCTGGTCCAGCAGCGATTGTTAAGAAAATCGCTGACATTGTTGGAGCCAAATACGATTCCGAACTGCAACTTTACTTGTTAAAGGGGCATGTTCGTGCGTGACGAAACACAATTTTTAAAATAGAAAAGGCGCGAACCAGGCGTGCCAGAGATTTGAAAAAGATTTAAATTTTGTATATGAATTTTGAATTTCGTCAAACCCAGCAATTGTGTGTGCAGCGAAAGGCATGAGTACTCAAGTTAACTACCATCAATCAGCCGGGTTGGGTCCCGAGTAAAAATCCAGCTGGACCTCTTCGGAGTGTCTGATTGCTCTGAGTTTTGGATTCGCCGAGCCTTTGGTTCGGTTGTTTTTCGGGTAACTGCTTCAGGTTGGTCATCCCTCGATTTCGGTTTTCTGTCGAGTTTTAGATTTGCCTTTGGTTCGGCGTTCTATCTGTGCGTGGCTGCACACTCCGCATAACGAACAGGGCGGAACAAGTAATAATCCAATTTTTCATACCAACTCTTCTCGAATTTTCTCGCTCTTTTGTAGATCTGTGAGGTGAACAAGATTTCAATTCGATTTCGGTTACCTTAACCGAAATCGAGGGAACAACAGGAACCACTAACCAACAGGAAGCAGTAACGTTACATAAACCAACAACCGAACCAAAGGCTCAGCGAATCCAAAAATCAGAGCACGAAACACTCCGAAGAGGTCCAGCTCAGTTTCAACCTCGGGACCCGACCCGGCTGAGTGATAGGGGTTAAGTTGAGTACTAATGCCTTTCGCTGCACACACAATTGCTGGGTTTGACGAAATTTAAAATTCATATAAAAAATTTAAATCTTTTTCAAATCTCTGGCACGCCTGGTTCGCGCCTTTTCTTTTTTGAAATTTGTGTTTCATCGCGCACGAACATGCCCCTTTAAAATGTTCTGCCAAATACCCACCAGTGGAGTTCATGATTGACAAAAAGAAATATATTCGATCCCCTACTACCAATTAACCATAGATGTCGGCTTGAGCGAAGAAAAAGGATGCGCTTTTGGCATTTATCCGACTAATACAGGCTCCTGCGGACCTGCTTGGATTTTAGGCGATTTATTTATACGACAGTACTGCAATGCATATGACTATGGACAAAAGAGAATTGGATTTGCACCTGCTATTTTGTAATTTTACTACAACGTATTAGTAAGACCTCAAACACAATAACTAGGCTGTTTGCGGACGGTACGTGACATTTAGATGCCGCGCCGTTTCGATGCCGCCCATTTCGATGCCGCACCAAACTGCTTCCGTCAAGAGAAAATAATTTTATCTCGCGACGAGAAAATGTGTTTTGCTACCGGGTTTTACTTTTGCTACGTGACAATCCCATCATGGGATCCCCATCTTATTCCCAAAAAAGGAAAAATTGCCAAGGAAAAGGCATGCAACTATAAAGTAGCATTTACAAAAGAGTGGCAGGAGTAAAATGAAACAGAAATACGAGTAATAGAGAAAGAAATACGAATCGACAGATCGCTTGTATGTTAGCCTTCACGAAGAAATGGAAGGAGTAAATAAACAGCGAGAAGTAATAGAGCATAGGTATAGAAATAAGGAATAGTTAGCGGGTGGCATAGTGGGACGAATGCAAAACACAACCGGCTCTACCCCGTTTGCGCCCAAATTGTTTGCGCCAAAAATCGATATGACCAAAACCGTTACACTTTTAATTAATTAGCTTGCTAGATATGGTTTTTCTTAGTGATTACATGGATATTCTCATTTACAAGTTGATACTTAAATTGATGCCACAGAAAAGGCTATATTTTGAGCATAAGGTTGTAAATGACCATGGTTGCAAAATTTACTAAAGACCCCAAAAGTTCTCAAAAAAGTCCAGGATTCCGGAAATTAAGGAGTTTTTAGTAAATTTTACAAATGTGGTCATTTACAACCTTATTCTCAATATGTAGCCCTTTTCTCTGGCATCAGTTTGAGTATTAATTTGTAAATGAGAACATCCATGAAATCACTCAGAAAAACCATATGTAGCAAGCTAATTAATTAAAAATGTAACGGTTTTAGCCATATCGATTTTTGGCGCAAACAATTTGGGCGCAAACGGGGTAGAGCCACACAACCACAATAAAATTAAAAATAAATTATTGATAAATTATTCCTGCACGTTACTAAGGACAAAATTTTATCGACAAACGAGAACAAAAAGATAACCATAACATTTGACAACAACTTATTGATCCATGATAAAATTATGGGCCAAGCCTCTCAAATACTCAAGAAGATTCTTTTGCCTAAATAGCCTCACCAATGCTAGAATTCGGATGTCCGCCTCTTGATAGATTCTTTTTTTCTTTGGCGCTGGATGACCCATGATGCATTGCTCGTAGCTGTGGTCACTTAACTTAACTGATCCTAGGGGGTGTACTGAAAACATTGGTGACTAACACCACACTAAAAAATCATTTTCTCGTCGCGAGATAAAATTATTTTCTTTTAGCGGAACAAATTTGGTGCGGCATCTAAATGAGCGGCATCGAAACGGCCGGCATCGAAACGGCCGGCATCGAAACGGCCGGCATCGAAATGGCCGGCATCGAAACGGCCGCGGCATCGAAACGGCGCGGCATCGAAATGGGCGTGTCCGGTTTGCGGATGCTAAATGAGATTTGTCACTCGGAAATGGTCATAAATTTTTTAAATTTACTTTAAAAAAATCTGTTTTTTCCATCTTCTAGCTAAGATTCAGGGCTACCAGATAAGCTATTGATAAAGTAGATATTGTTTAAAAAAATTGAGATAAAAAAGAATCCGCCTAAGCGTTCTCACTCGAATTTGCTGCCAGATGTTTTCGATGATGCTTTTAATGCTAGTTGTTAGCTACAAGATAGAAATAACAGAAAAGTTTTGAAAAATTAAAAAAAATTATGGCCACAAATCTCATTAAGCATCCGCAAACAGCATCCTCATTGTGTTTGAAGTCAAACACAAAAGTGGTCTCATTGTTTGTAAAGCAAGTAATAGTTTGACACTGATCTGAATTTTTTACTTTACAATGAAAAATAATTTCACAGAAAAAAATTAGAGCCAAAGATAAGCCTAAGCGAAAAATAGTCAAAAAGCTTTTTCGCACAGCTCTGCGGCATTACAGGTCAGTAGACTCAGCACTACTAGATATGTGTGTTTGCTTGGTCATTATTGGACGCACAGGGCCTTTTCTTTGAGCCATGGCCTCTGGTGTACTTATCACTTTTGGAAGAGCACTGTTTAACAGACTTACATCCAAGGACAAAGAAGATGATTGGGTACCAAGGCCGCAAATAGCTGTGAAGTGACTCTTTTGAGCCATCATCATTCTGAGGGTTGGAGGAATAAATTTCAGAAATTCCAAAAAAGGAAATTTTTTTTTCCAAGTGAATTATTTCTTCCAAAAAATTTCCCCATTTGTTCGGAAAACGAAAATGCCGAAAAACGGAAATCGGAATTCTGTCCTACCCCGGTTTACGATATACGAGCGCGCCCACAATTTTGTCGGACCACAATTTCGCCGAGGCCACAATTTCGCCTACCGCATGAAGAAACTCCGGTATGCATACATTTTCATGCATCCAGAGTCCGATTAATTTGTGTTTCGAGTGATTTGTGTCTAAGGCATGTGGGTGTGCGCATCTCAACTCCAAGCCCCCAAACCCCTGTGCCCCCGAAGGGTGCGCAGGGGCTTGAGAGTTAGAGATGCGCGCACTCACTTACCTTAGACATGATTCCGAGAAGTACTCTTGATCATAAAATGCATATAGAGGCTTTTCGCCCAGCTCCAGTGACCAAAACATGGTAAAAGTCGGCGAAATTATGGCCGCGGAGAAATTGTGGTCCGGCAAAATTGTGGCCACGGCGAAATTGTGGCGTGCACCCTACAATATAAGCGGTGATATTCTATAATCGAAAACAGTTTGATTTATTGTCAAATAGTCAAAACGAACAATATGCAGAAGTAACATCAATTATGCACGAATTCATTTCTCCTGTTCTTCCAGTCTTCGACAGTCTTTAAGTCAGCAATCTTTGTCCTTCAGTAGAGCCATCGAATTTGTCATTCTTCATCAACCGGTTTAGGAAATTGTGTTTCTCCTGGACACTCAAAAATCTGTAAAATCACTTATCGTTTCAAGTCTCAAAAATGGTTAAACAACTAACCTAAACATCCATGCAGGAGATCTGTCACGCAGAACCATTTCTTCGAGAAGGTGCACTTTCTGCTGCAATTGGACTTGCTCCACTTTCTGCTGAATTTGGACTTGCTCCATTTTCTGCTGCATTTGAACTTGCTCCACTTTATGCTGCATTTGAACTTGCTCCATTTTCTGCTGCATTTGCATTTGGACTTGCTCCACTTTATGCTGCATTTGCAATTGGACTTGCTCCACTTTCTGCTGCAGTTGAAATGCCCCGACATCTGAAAAATCTTTTACGCTTAGTTTTCTATATAAAAGGAAACATACCACTGGAAGAAAACAAATTACTAACAGACACAATGATTATGATCAACATCGCATTGTAGAATATTTCAACAGGGAAATGAGGAGCCGGAGGCTGAAAAGACAAGCAAGATTCATCTTGACATAATTTTTATGTAATATAAAGTGAACATAATTGTATAACCCACTGGCTTACGAAGCTTTAAAAGGGCTGCAGTAGTTAAGTCCAAGAAAGTAGTAGAAACAGTGAGCAATTCACCACACTGCTTGGCATCGAAAAATTGGACTATTTCATGAAACACTTCCGTCGGTAATGTATGTGCCATTGTCAAGATTATACAGTTGGTTGATAAATAAGACCTTGCAGTAAAGGGATATGTATACAAATATCCTTATATCAAAATTAATAATCTGCTGCATGATCGCGTCAGTTACGTTTGACAGTTCATCAAACGTAAGATAAGATGTCAAAAATTTAATTTTTTGTCGATTAGATGAGAGAGAGGAAAATGTTACCAGCTGTGCAATTAGAATATCCCACTAAATTTTTTAATGTCAGAACAAAACTAAAAAATAAGAGAAAAAACTGACCCATCGCTGTAAGTGCGGAGTACTCAACGAAGACACGAGAGTTACTGAAAAAATCGCCACCGAACGAAAAGCATCAAGGGCGCATTCTTCATAGTAGGCAGCCACGAGCACGAACACAGAAATCCATACTCCGAAGATCACAAAGCGGATCAGCCACATGAACCGGCCACATAAAACGCATGCTGCTTGGAGTATTGGATACAGCAGCTTCAATGCAAACATCACATTCGGACTAAAGACCAAAACTTTAGATGTTATACAATCGTCTAAGGCAAAATACATACATGACGTCTGGAGAAATGCTTGGAAAGCTCATAGCTCAAGGTGACAAAAAGGGCCCTTAAAATAAATTCTTACACGACCTATGACTTTTAAGCAAACCAATAAATTCTAAACTTGCCAAAATTACAGTTAAATTCCTCAGTAACGTACACCGTGGGGACCGGCCATAGCCGTACAATAATAAGGTGAGTACGTTGATCAGGGCGTACGTTATTGAGGACGTTGACTGTAGCAAACTGTAGTACTATTTCAGAAAAATATAAAAGTAAAAGGTTACTACTCATTTGGGCAAAACTTATTTGGGCACCTCATTTGGGCACAAAATTTAAAATACAGTCGAGTCTCTATATAGTACGATTCAACAGACCGATAAAAAAGGCGCACTATATGGTTTTACGCACTATAGAGAAGCGCACTATAGAAAAACATATTTGAAATTCAAATTCAAGAAAAAGGCTTGCCCGAACTTTGGCTTTTGCGGTTGAGGCTAACCGTTAGATGATTGTTTTTGTTGTTGTTATGATTGAATAAAGGTTATGTTATAGACTTATGTTATAGACACTGCCTCTCTATATAGTGCGCAAATAGCAACGTGGATTCAAAATTTGAATCCACGTTGCTATTTGCGCACTATATAGAGAGGCAGTCTATAACATAACCTTTATTCAATCATAACAACAACAAGAACAATCATCTAGCGGTTAGCCTCGACCGCCGCAAATTCGGGTATAGACGTTTGGCTACAAATGTAACATTTTTGGCGTTATGCCCTATGTTCTGTTTTAGCCACTTAGGCCTACGTAGGCTTAGGCCTTAGGCTTAGGCTTAGGCCTAGGCTTAGGTTTAGGCTTAGGGACCAAAAAAATGTCTTACGAAATACAAAATGGCTGAAAAAATAAGCCTAAGTGGCTTAAACAGAACATAGGGCAGAACGCCAAAAATTTTACATTTGTAGCCAAACGTCTACTCACCGCAAATTCGAGCAAACCTTTTTCTTGCCGTAAAAAAACCTTTTTTTGCCGCATTTTTTTTCTCGATGTAAAACGACTTTTCGGCTCTAGGTAAATTCGTCAGCGGATTTTAACTTGACAGGGTCTTTTCGCAATGATCAAAATTTTTGAAGAATATTTGAAAAAGAAGCTGTGTCAGGACTAAATCCGTTGACGAATTTACCGTTGACAAATTTACCGTCGCCCCGACTTTTCACGGCAAAATAAAATATGCGTTGCGGCAGAAAAAAGTGTTTCTGTGGCAACAAAAAGTATTTCTGAGGCAAAACCTTTTGCGGCAAAAAAGTAAATTTTTTTAATTCATTAGAGTGTATCATAAAAAATATGTTGTTCCTTTTCTACAGTGGTGTTCCTTTTTGGGTTTATGTCAAGAAACTGTTAGACTACCGTGAATACTTTGATAAGCCAACTGGCCCGTTTTTTACTCAATCCTTTAGAAATCTAAAAAATATTGGTACGATCTCGAAATTTTCGGATGCTCAACTGAAATTGAAAAAAATGAATCAGTAGAGCTCACGGGAAGTTAAGAAAACGCATAAATATTTTTGCAAAATATTTACTTTGGGCTAATATTTGAGAGAGCTCGTTTATTGAAGGGGTTCTATCATAAAATTAACAGTACAGTCAACCCTAGATATAACGACACCTGAAATTGGCCAATTTGGTCAGGTTTGATTAAAATTTAGCCAAATGAACCCTTGCTATAACGACACCCTTAGGCCGGTCCCTCGGGGTGTCGTTATCACCGAAGTTTGACTGTATTTATATTTTTCTATTTTTCAAGAAAAAGGTTAGATATTTCTAGAGTGTTAGCTTGCCTATAGTTGCAGGATCCCAAACAGGTTTGATAAAAGGTGAATCGAACATGACACATATGATGCCATCAATTAGGTCTATCAAAAGGTGGGCATGGTCCCGCACTGTGGCTATAGTTCCTTGGTGACATCCCTTGCGTCTATCATCTATACATTTGAGGAACGCTGATCGGTAGAAAATGCTCATTACATCTGAGTTTTTTGTGACCAGTTCGTCGAATATCTATTTTATATCCGTTATATTAATCTGGTTTGATTAGTTGAATGTTTCAAATCAATCACTTTTTCCATAGTTTTAAGAGTGCCTCTGCCAGACGTTTTCGGAGCTTCTGACAGACGTTTCCAGGTCATTCTGAGAGCTCTTCTCTGTGAAATTTTGGTTTGATTTGTGTATTTAATAAAGTAAAAAAGGTTTGCTGTATATTTACATGTGTATCATTAAGCCGAGTATTTAGTTCAGTCATAAACTCGTGCAGTGCAAATAGGCATGCTGGTGATCAGCCATGCCCTTGCTTTCTTCTCCTGGATCGCCACCCCCATTGTCTTGTTCACTTTGACCGAAAACAGCACTCAAAGTCCCAATAGAGCGCCCACGTGCGCAGCTACCAGGCAAAGATGAGCCCCCTCTCTCACCTTAAATTATTCAAATTTTTTGCATTAATATTAATGTAAAGCGAACCGTAGACAAAGTTATTAGATGAGTTCTGCTCACTTTCACCAATAGCTGCATATTCATCGTTAAGCTGCTGGATCAGCTTTCTTCGCTGGATGGCTTCTTTTATTCGCATCATCTTGCTAGTGTTCACAAAAAGAAAACTTATAAAAAAAAAACAAACAAATATTTGTGTAGGTAACCCCTTGCCCGGTTGGTTCCCGTTTTCGGAAAATCTCTAGAATTACGGGTTTTTTAACAATCAACACAGACTTCCCACTCCTCTTTATTCGTACGAGAATAAACAACCATCAACAACAATAAAAAATGATAAATTGCGACAAAAATAAAGACCTTTTGGAACACCTACTGTCGATTATTCGGAACATCCCTTCTGGTCCAAGTTGGAATTGCTTCACACAAAGTCGTTTTGCCTGCTCTTGATTCTTGATATCAGCCATTATCTAAACGTAAAACGCATTAAAAGGAAAAGATATATCATGCAGACAGCATAAATCAAATTAAAATTGATAACATTAAAAAAATTGAGACAGAAAGGAAAATGTGCGCGTAATTTCGGGGCACCCTATATATATATATATATATATATATATATATATATATATATATATATATATATATATATATATATATATATATATATATATATATTTTATATTATATTATAAATTTTTTTTTTTTTTTTATTTACAAGTTTAGTGTCAAAATGTAACCAAGATTCTGTGCTTTCATTTGAGATATCCCACAAAGAAAAAGATAATATAAAGTTAGAGCTAGAATTTGAAAAACCTTCTACGATGTCCAATTCCATGACATTCTGGCCAGGACTATCTGAGAACTTTTCGGTAGTATCTTGGAACTGACGTTTTTTGTAATTTTAATTTACATACTCATTTGCAACCTCACACTCAAAACGTAGCCCTGCTTCTTGACGTCATTTTCAGCATATGGTGGCATGAAATCATGTAAAATAAAATCGCAAAAAAATGTCCGTTCCTAAATGATACTGAAATCCTGCAGTCGATAAAGGTTATACTCGTATCAAGAACGATCTTAAAAATAAGTTCCCGAAAAGATGACTCTTCGAACCCCATTTTCTCCAAAACCGGTAATTTCGAAACTCATTTTATCAAAAATAGAAATTTTCGAAAAAAATTTGTTTGAAAACGGAAAATCCGAAAACGTAAAAAATTCGAAGTCGCACATTTCGAAACTAATTAAATTAAAATCCAGTACAGCCCTAAGATTTGAATTTCAGGGGGCCGTGGGTTACAATGGGTGCGTATTAGTAGTGAAGGAAAAATTGAAAAAAAAATTCAAAAATGATTTTGACCGTGGTGCGCAAAACAGATTAATTTATCTGAACCGATAAAATTATCTAGCAGATAAAATTCAAATTATTTTTATCTGCCAGATAAAATTTCACCTGACAAATAAAATTTTATCGGTCAGATAAAATTCGATTTTTAAATAAAAATCATTAGAAAATTAAAAAATGGGTTGCGGACTTTTCGTGACCAGGAAGAAGTTCAATTGAGTATCTCATAGGCTTAGCTCATAACTTTATTATGGATCAGTGAAAATGTGTTATAACCTTTCAGTTTTTTGTTGTTCGCTTTAGATGTATGAAAAAAAAAACGATTGTTGAAGTTGATTTTTGGGAGAGTCAAGTGTGCCATCTAAAGATAGCTTAGCTTT
This sequence comes from Ditylenchus dipsaci, assembly GCA_004194705.1. NCBI lineage: Eukaryota > Metazoa > Nematoda > Chromadorea > Rhabditida > Anguinidae > Ditylenchus > Ditylenchus dipsaci. The sequence goes on along the minus strand of SADC01001256.1, from coordinate 445,728 downwards.
CAATGCACATTTATTAGGTCACCCGTTCTTTTCGATAGAATTAGTTATTTGTCTAAGATATATGAATAAAAACGATTGTTGAAGTTCATTTTAAGAAAGTCAACTGTGCTTTCTTTCACCACAAGATTATAAGGTCACCTCTTCGTCTCGGCAAAATAATGTATTATCGTTGATTATTACTATTATATGAGAATTGAAAACACCACTGTGGACGGTCCAAAACATCGTTCAAAACCATTTAAGCTGAATCTAGGCCATTAAGGATCGATCTGGACCATGAATAGTGAATCTGGAATATTAAGGAAAAATCTAGGCCCGAGCAAATTATGGCCGAGCAAATTTTGGCGCGAGCAAATTTTGGCCGTGAGCAAATTTTGGCGGGCAGGAGCAGCCTGTGCCAATCCATATTATGCCACCGCAAATTGTGCCAAAATCAAGAGCAATATTCGGTAAATATTTGCCGAATATTGCTCTTGATTTTGGCACAATTTGCAGTGGCACAGGCTGCTCCTGCCCATTTTGACCGCGAGCAAATTTCGGCCGAGCAAATTGTGTCACGTACCGCCCCAAAACCGCCAATTCAATATTTTTGAGCAGACTCGAATCCTGGTACAGTTGAGTCTCGCTAATCCGGCACCTCTCGAGACCTGTACCTGTTAGCGAGGGTGCTTCTAGATGATCTCCACTTGGCGTCATTTTTGGGTTATGTTAAGCTTTCATTTAGCACAATACCTGTGAGAGAAGGAGGGACATGTCTTCATATATTTATTAAAAAGAGATGTCTTTATGTCAAGCGTAGACCGTACATAGAAAGGCACTGAAGATTTATCAGGTTGGTCAGAAAGTTCGCAACTACCCATAAACACAAAAAAATGAGTGCAAGCTATTTTAGGCCAGTTTTTCACCCACTCAAGCTTAAAGGGATAATTGAATTGCACTAAAAGATGATGTTGCCTTGCTATACGCATCAAGTTTCTAGCTTAACTTTTGAACTATAAAATGTTGACACTAAGATTATTTTCATTCATCTCCGAAAATTATATAGATTTGTGAGGTTTTATTTACGCTGTTGTTGTTTCTTTATTCAATAGTCCAGGCAACAAAAGAAATGCGTAATTTAATTAGGTGAGAACTTTAAGTTTACGAAAAAAGAAGGAAGAGTAGCTGTGAAGAAACAGAAAGTTCTTCTTTCAATCAGCACCATATTTGGGTAAAGATTAAAGCTCATTTTGAACTTTAAAATGGTTTAGGTTAGCTGTACGAAAAAATTCATTGTGATGCAATGAATTGTATACATGTTTAAATATTTATATTTGCGCTTCAGCTGCACATTTATTTTAAGGCAAATAGGGAAGTACAAAAAGTGTTCGTTTATTGGGGTGTCCGTTTATCAGGGGTACGTTTTCGGGTAAATTTAGTTTACCTGACCAAATCGGGTGACCATGGGGTATCCGTTTATCCAGGTTTGACTGTAGCAGAAACTTAAATTATAATAATTTACCCTTAATTTTGTTTATTTTGTCTTTAAATGAGCATACTCACGCTAATAAGAGTTGCAGTCAAAAGTTACAGTCCGCCTTTCTCGTGTTAATATTTACAAAAGCCTGCTCAACAGCAGCATTGAACGCTTGTTTATCTGTTTAGGTCTGTTTAGTCACGTTCTTTTTAATTTATTATCTTAATTACTTTGCATTAACCTTTTTTCTAATCGATCCTGGCTTTTGAAATGCCGATAAAAGGAGCTGTGGAGAAAAGGCGTTAAAAGCAGCATGGGAGTACCGCTCCTTTCACTTCTCGCCTCCATTTTCCCATGAGGATGATTTGGTTAAAAGAGTTGTTGTTGTCCCTCTGTCTTTTTCAAATTTAAATCCGGGAGAAGATGGACCAACCCAAGTGCTATCTTCACGAGTCTTTTTTAGCTTGAGTTAGCTGAAAACAGACCTGATTATGTTATTTGTTTATTAAATTGTCCTTCTGTGCTCTCATAAATTATTTATCATGTTATAACTAAATTATAACTAATTATACTATACTATTATACACTTATAACAGGTTATAACTAATTATACACTTCTTTGTGAGTCTGATCAGTCAGGTAGTCCAGTCATTGGAGAAAGCTCCTCAAGAAATATTTGATCATATCGACAGAATTGGTGAGGTCAAAGTATAATAAAAGTTTTTTACACTAGCTTCATTTGTAGGCTGCTATCATGCTCATTTGAAAAGGTATGGATTTAAAGCGGCTATGTGGGACAAGTTAGGCGTCTGTTTGATCGATGGAATTGTGGTGCAGGTATTGCAGATTCTAATATTTACATTTCGCAAAGAACTTCAAAAATTCTGCATAGGACTGTCTTCGTGGATTCCCAGACGCTTGCAGGGCGTGGACTATAATGGTGGCTGCTCTAATTGATCGTCTGCGTTCGGCTCCCCGCAACTTATCGGTGGTTCCTCTGGTCAATTTCCGATTTAGATCAAGACCTCTCCTTGTACCACCTGGTTCTTGCAACCAAATAGATCCTGTAGCTACTACTGTGGAAAAGCAGCCAGTAAAGTTTTCGCTTGGCTGTCCAGCTATAGCTGATAGGTCTCCTTTGCCTATGCCTTTGCCTAAACTGCAAATTCAACCTGCCAAAGCTAAGGTTGTGAATCAACAGAGTCAGTCAGCTTGTTTGGCTGCTAAAACGGTAACCTAAAAAATTAATTAAATTGCAATATAACACCAGCTAATTAACCATATAATTTCAAATCTTGTTTTTCTGTCGATTCGGTCACTTAAAAAGAGGAGGAAACTTAAATTACTTTTGTTCTATTGAAAAATTCAGCATCGGTGGCGCAATGGATAAGCGTTAGTGTTTTATGGCCCACAATGGTGCGCAGGTTCGATCCCACGTGGTGGCACGCTATTTATGTTTAGGGTTGTCGATCGATTTATCGAAATCGACCGAAAATCGAAGCTTTTTCGATATTTTCGATTATTTCGATAATCGATTATCGAAACATTTCGATTCGATCGATTCCCGATTATCGATTATCGAAATTTTTTCGATATTTTCGATATTTCGATAATCGATTAATCGAAAATTTTCGATTTTTTCGATAATTCGATTATCGATTAATCGATAGCCTTCGATCGATTTTCAATTATCGAAAACCGAAGATTTTTCGATTTCGATATTTTGTGAAGTATTTGTTATAAAATGTAGAGTTTCATTTTCAAGAACTTTCAAAATAACCTGATTTTAACGAAAGAATGACTTGGGGCTAAGGTCCAGACGGTCGAAGTTTTAAAAAGTAAAAATCTTATCTTTTCACCTTATTTTAAGTCGTGTTTTACTTTTTAAAACTTCAACCGTCTGGACCTTAACCCCAAGTCATTCTATTAAAATTCTTGACACTTCATTGTGTAGGGAAATAAAAGGGCTTCAAAATGACGCATTGAATGACAGTCTTTGAAAACATTAATTTTGAGAGAATCCACTGTTTATGCGGCAAAACGACTATTTTACTTAGATTTGACTAGAAATCAACACTTTTGCATTTTTTATGAAAACTTTTCCAGAAAAATCTAAAATAAAATCTTAACCTACCAAATTGTAGCTTAGAAACAGTGCTTCAAAATTCGTGTAAAAATAGCTTCGAAAAAAATCTGAAAAAATAATTTTTGCACAACTGAAATAACTGTTAACGCCGTTAGATTAAGGAGAAAAAATGCTACAAAAAGGCGCAAGACAAAACTATATCCAAATTCACATTGGTTATAAATAATAACTTAAAGAAAAAATTTGTGTCAAAAAATTCTTGTCCATTTTTTTGACCGGTACTGTATATTTCGATCATTTAGTCACTCTTTGAATACTTTACCTTTGTACGTTGATGGCTCAATAAAATACTTGTTTGTTCATATTATCATTTTTTCGTGTGTTGGAATAATGGTATAAGGTAACCTTAATAAGGGATGATAATTTCATAGATTTCGATCGATTTTCGATCGAAATCGATCGATTATCGACCAATTTTCGATCGATTCCCGATTATCGAAATTTTTTCGATATTTTCGATATTTCGATAATCGATTATCGAAATTTTTTCGATATTTTCGATATTTCGATAATCGATTAATCGAAAATTTTCGATATTTTCGATATTTCGATTATCGATTATCGAAAATTTTCGATATTTCGATTTTTCAATTTTTCGATAATCGAAAAATTTCAAATCGATCGACAACCCTATTTATGTTGGCTTGTATGATTAATTTCGAAGGGTAATTGAGGTCGCTGATTCCGAATACGAGCCTATATTCCAGCTGTTTGGAAATTCGGCCTTGGTGCCGTACTGGATGAACTTCGTGGCCCCAAATGGGGCGCAGGTTCGTTTTTGTTTGATCAATGTATAGGGGTAATTATTTCAACTTTTTTACGCCAGGTTTGAAATGAACGACCCAAATTACGACCCATACATATTGGTCAAAAGAGACAAAAAAACTAGCATGCCACTACGTGGGGTCGAACCAGCATTTTGCACCATAAGCACTAATGCTCATCCATTGCACTACAGATGTTGTATTTCCCTGGGGAATCCCTCCTTCATCCAGTACTAAAAATCAGTAATTTGGTCTTATTTTACTTTAAAATGCTTTTATACAAAACTTTACAGCTTCCTGTGCCAATGAACCTGGCAAATGCAATGGCTATCTTGGGTCAAAAATACCAGCAACAAAGAAAGTCAGATGGAGAATTGCTCAAATCATGCAATCAACGTTCCCACTCACATCAACGTTTTAACTGGTCGGATGAGACAAACGAAAAAGCTTTCAATGAAAAGAAAAAGAGCAACAATAACTTGAGATGCAATAGCAATAATAATTCCAAGCGCTTTCTAGCTTTCAATGGCCAACCCGCTGAGATCAGACAAAACTCTATTTCACAGCAAAACTTTTTTTCATCTCAAACTACATTTGTGTAACTTGCTACAAAATTTATTTATTTTTTAGCCAAAATGTTTAGCCATAATTTATTTTGAATGTGTTAAAATCAATACGAATAAAATATTGTATTTACATTGCAACAAATCAATACGGCACGCCTTTAATGTGCTATTTCTTTAACCAGTGATAAAAAATAGGAAAAAAATACAGCGCTTTCGTACACAACCCTGAAATACAAAAAGCTTTTCTAGATTTAAAATAAATAAAACTATGAAAATAGTTGGCCCTACAATTGTTCTGCAACAGTGTGTTCTCTACTGATGAATTCTTCAATCGATTCGTTATTCAAGCTCAACCAGTTATGCTTCTACTGAGTCGTTCTGCGATCTCTTTTTGAAGGATGTCTTAATACAGAATTTACTGGTCCGGAACAATTAACCGGTCGAGAACAAAATTCACTAAGCCACATACAGTCCGACCTTGATATAGTGAAGCCCTAGATCTAGTCTAGCTTGTACGCGGTAACCAACGCTACAGTTAAAACTCGATTTAACGTAACTAGATTCAACGAATATTTAAGATCGGAAGTTCTTCCCCAGCTAGGGTCCGACATTTTTTTGGGTACAGTCCGTTTGACCGTCACCAATTTGACCGTCAGCATAATTTGACCGTCGCCATTTTGACCGTCGTTTGAATGTGACCGTCACTATTTTGACCGTCACCATTTTGACCGTCAGGAATTTCGAACAGATAACGATCGAATCACACATCTTGATGCAATTTTTGCAACGCAGGCTAACAATTACTAAATAAGAATAATAAACCTTGACTAACACCGTAATTTTATTGAACCGTTTAACAACATTTCAAACATCTTTCAACGCCAACACAACTTCCTGACACCATTCTTTCTTACTCAGTCTGTTTGCATCGAATGAGTAAAAGCTTCACGAAATAAATGTCTTAAACAAAACCAAAGACAAAATAGTGTCGGTCACATTCAAACGACGGTCAAAATGGCGACGGTCAAATTATGCTGACGGTCAAAATGGTGACGGTCAAATTTAAACGACGGTCAAATTATGCTGACGGTCAAAATGGTGACGGTCAAATATGCTGACGGTCAAAATGATGACGGTCAAACGGACTGTACCCATTTTTTCACCTTCATTTTTAAAAAAGTTTTGACAGTTTGTCCGCAAATATTGCAAGGATTCCGATTTTACGGATTATTTTTCTAAAATTCAAAATTTTTCCTCTAAAAAAGCAAAAACTCGGTTAAACTAAAACCCTGTTTTTTAATCGATGTATAAACAATCGGCAAAACCGGAATCTTTTCAATACTTGGTACCAAACTGTCAAAAAAAGACTAGCAAAAGCTTGAAAAAAGGGTGTAAAAGAGATGTCGAACTCGGTAACTTGGCCGGGTAAAACGACACTTGGCTACATGGACGCTTGGCTACAGACAGTTGGGTACATTTTTGGGTCTTTTAAGTAACATTATTTCGGTGAACAATCAAAAAATGTAGCCAACTGTCTGTAGCCAAGTGTCCTAGCCTCACTTGGCCGGTCATTTGAACTTCAAAATTTATGGCTTTTTACTGCACTCGAAATCTCATAAAAAGTGAACTGAAAAAGTTTACTTACGAAACTTGGATACTGCAAACTTTACAATTTTCATACAAAAAAAAACATATGAAAAAAAATTCAAAAAATAGTCTAAGAAAGAGTAGTAAGCTACAGTTACTTTGATAATTCAAGAGAATTTTTATAATTGAATCGACCACACTGATGCGGTAGCCACAATTGAGTTGTGAAGTCGAAGTGCGAATTCTCTGACTACCCAGAGATCACCAATTTCAGCTCAAAATAGCGGGCTTAAAGCTTCCCACTTTCCATTTTCGGGTCCTTTACATGATAAAATATAAATTTCAATCTCTTTTGAATAAAAAAGATCCAGTCATAACAGCAAGATTTCAAAAAGTTATGAGCAAAAGAAATTGTTCAAAAAATTTGGGCATCCCTGTAGTATGCTGTGGGCCTAGGTGTAGTATGACAATAATTGTGCTTTACTTCAAAACCTGCGGATAATGGCTAAATTTTTACCATGACAATTTGTCACTTAGCCCACATTATCACGGTGCAAAGCATAAACGGTAGGTACTATCGTATTCAGCGTGAAATTCCGAGTCAGGAATCTCAATCACTCCGCTTGAAAGCTGGAGTGTTAAGACTGTATAACTATTGTATTTGAACTTTATTATTTTCCTTTTTGTGAACACTAGCAAGATGATGCGAATAAAAGAAGCCATCCAGCGAAGAAAGCTGATCCAGCAACTTAACGGTGAATATGCAGCTATCGGTGAGAGTGAGCAGAATTCATTTAATAACTTTGTCTACGGTTCGCTTTACATTTATATTCATTCAAAAGACAAAAAAAATAGGTGAAAGAGGGGGGTCATCCCTGCCTGGTGGTTGCGGGCGCTCCATGGGCACTTTGGGAGCTGTTTTCGGTCAAAGTGAACAAGATATAGGTGGTAGCAGTCCAGGAGAAGAAAGCAAAGGCATGGCTGACCACCAGCATGCCTATTTGGCTTTGCACCAGTTTGTGACTGAGCTGAACACTCGACTTACTGATACACATGTGAATCTTTAGCCCAATTTTTTTTATAAAATACTGAAATCAATCCAAAATTTCACAGAGAAGAGCTCTCAGAATGACCTGGAAACGTCTGTCAGAAGCTCCGAAAACGTCTGGCAGAGGCACTCTTAAAATTATGGAAAAAGTGATTGATTTGAAACAGTCAACTAATCAAACCAGATTAATATAACGGATATAAAATAGATATTCGACGAGCTGGTTACCAAAAACTCAGATGTAATGAGCATTTTAAACCTGCTTGGGATCCTGCAACTATAGGCAAGCTAAGAGTCTTATAATATATAGCTTTTTATTAAAACTTTAAAAAGTCTAGGTTGGGCAGAAAAATATAAATGTTTTGTATATTCTCTAATCAGCCGACCCTCTTCGATAGGGCTTATATTTCAGGCCAGATAATTTTATTGTTTAAAACTTTTATTGGTTTTTCTTAACTCGCACTAACTCTACGGATTCCTATTTTTCAATTTGGGTTAAGCATTCAAAAATCTGGACATCGACTCCAAATTTTTCAGATTTTCGAAGGGCTTAAAAATAAACCTACTGATCGGCTAATTAGAGAATTTACGGGGTTTTATCTTTTATCCCGACCTCATCCAAAATTTAAAATTGTACCGGGAAATTTAATGCCATCACAAAGATGGATCAGCTTGTTCATGTCAAAAAAGCTCAACAAACATTGGATGAGAACCGATTTAAGGTAGTATAAGACTTTCTTGACATGAACTCAGAAAAACATGATATTATGTGATACATTGATAATACTCACTAGTTCAATAATAAATTCACTGCTTAGGACGAGCCCATGCTAAACTAATCCCTATGGGCTTTGACCGACAAATCTTCCATAAATTGGGCGAGTGTTTTGCTGAAGTGATGTTCTCACAGGAATGTGTGCGAGCTTACCCTCTAGCTGCTAGTGCTTGGTCCACCTTAAGCGTGGCAATCACGGACAAAATGTACAGTCACACGAGAATAGCTGTGGGTTAATTACTTATTTCCATTATAGTCTAAAGTAATGTTTCTTTCAGAGAAGCACAGACTTAGCGCTTAGGAGCTCTCGCATAGCTGCAGCTGTTTCCTCCTTGACGTTAGGAAACTCACCTGCAAGATCAATAGTGATGTACAAAATGTACAACAAATGTTGTACAAAATGTAAAGAAGAATAAAAGACCACAGAAAGGTAAACTGAGACGAGGCAAGTCAAGAGATTGTTCAACAGCCACAACGCCACGATTCAAGAGATCAATCAGCATGGGTGCTCCTAGTAGACAACTCACTAGGTCTCCAGTGGCAGACCTGCAAAAGCAAATCGCTCAACAATCGATGGCATCTTTCTTAAAGTGTCCACAACAAAAAAACACGGTTTTGTTTTCAATGTTTTCATAAATTATTGAATTTTTTTTAGAAAATGACTTCTCATACTAGCGTGGATTTCGCTGCTGCACCAAAGCATTTAAAATTTGCTGACCAGCAGTCCTGTAAAAAGCAAGCAACCACATCAAAATCATCATCAAACAGTTCTTCCACAAGCAGTCTACGGAGAAAACAACGAGGACAGAGTCCCCGTCCTCCAACCCTCAGAATGATGATGGCTCAAAAGAGTCACTTCACAGCTATTTGCGGCCTTGGTACCCAATCATCTTCTTTGTCCTTGGATGTGAGTCTGTTAAACAGTGCTCTTCCAAAAGTGATAAGTACACCAGAGGCCATGGCTCAAAGAAAAGGCCCTGTGCGTCCAATAATGACCAAGCAAACACACATATCTAGTAGTGCTGAGTCTACTGACCTGTAATGCCCGCAGAGCTGTGCGAAAAAGCTTTTTGACTATTTTTCGCTTAGGCTTATCTTTGGCTCTAATTTTTTTCTGTGAAATTATTTTTCATTTTAAAGTAAAAAATTCAGATCAGTGTCAAACTATTACTTGCTTTACAAACAATGAGACCAATTTTGTGTTTGACTTCAAACACAATGAGGATGCTGTTTGCGGATGCTTAATGAGATTTGTGGCCATAATTTTTTTTAATTTTTCAAAACTTTTTCTGTTATTTCTATCTTGTAGCTAACAACCAGCATTAAAAGCATCATCGAAAACATCTGGCAGCAAATTCGAGTGAGAACGCTTAGGCGGATTCTTTTTTATCTCAATTTTTTTAAACAATATCTACTTTATCAATAGCTTATCTGGTAGCCTGAATCTTAGCTAGAAGATGGAAAAAACAGATTTTTTTTTAATAAATTAAAAAAATTTATGACCATTTCTGAGTGACAAATCTCATTTAGCATCCGCAAACCGGACACGCCCATTTCGATGCCGAGCCGCGGGGGACTGGGGGGTTACCAGTTCTGTTTTGCAAGGATTCCGATTTTACCGATTGTTTTTTAAAGGACCATGAAACTTGATAAGCACAGCGATTTGCGGGATTCGAATTCGCGCGGGACCACCTTCATTTTGTCCATAATGTTTTGAATTAATTTTTTTTGTGTGCATTTAAAATTTGAATACTATTTATGAGTAGATGTTTAACATCAACTTGTATTAGTTGTTATGGTGCAGCGTAAGTAGGATAAGTCGTCCGATCTGGCAGTGTCGATCAACGTTGGGCCCGACTAGTAAACAGTTCTATATTTTGAAAAAATTTTACATGCAAACAAAAAACAATTCTAAAATATTATTGACAAAATCAGGGTGGTCCCGCGCGAATTCAAAATTCCAAATTGCTGTGCTTATTAATTTTCATGGTCCTTTAATAACTAAATAATTTTACTATTCAAAAAAACAAAACTTCGATTCAAGAGCAGAGATTTTTGAAGTAAAATTGTTTAGTTACTAAAAAACGATCGGCAAAATCGGAATCCTTGCGATATTTGCAACCAGACTGTCAAAACAAATCTGGCAAAAAAATTAAAATCAGGCTAAAGTATAAGTATACAAAAAGTATAGGACCCTAGGTGGGAACGAACTTTTGAGGTGTCCTCAAATCGAGAATCGACTGTATAAAAATTCTTCAGGCAATCCGCAGCAGCCATTTCGTGTCATTCTAGACACTGGTTCTGCAAATCTTTGGGTTCCGGACAACTCTTGTAGCTCTGAGGAAGAATGTGAAAGAATTTGCACAGATGCAGATCTCTGCGACTTCTTTTGTCCACCAGCTTGTTGTGGCGAGGAAGCCCAACAAGCATATGAGAATTCAGCAGCAACGCTTGCAACTCCAAAAATTTGGTTAGCCTTAATTTAGAAAGGCAATTGAATTGCTATTGTTTAGTTTCTTAGCAGCATTTCTAGCTCTTATAAATCTGATGGACGTCACTTTTCTATTCAGTACGGAACAGGCTTTGCAAAAGGCTATTTGGGGGTGGATGTCTTAAGGGTTAGTTTTATTATGAAATGAACATTTCTGAATCGTGAGATAGTTTGGAGACGCTGACGGTCCTCAACTAGAAGTTAATAACACCACCTTTGGATTGGCTACCGAAATCGCACCTTTCTTTGAAAACATTCATGTTGACGGCATACTAGGACTGGCATTTCAATCCGTAGCTGATGACCATATTAAGCCACCTCTTATAAATGCTATCGATCAAACTTGCTGGATGAACCGATCTTGACTGTAAATAAATTTTATTCTGTTGATTTGGTAAGTTGAAAAAAGTTAAGGTGTACCTGTCTCAGCATGGCAATGATCAGAATGTGAGGGCCGGAGTATTTACATATGGTGGTCTGGATACAGTTAATTGCAACACAACTGCGGGCGTTCACTATGTCAAATTGAGTGCAGCCACGTATTTCCAGGTTGGATGAACTTAACTTAAAGGGGCATACCAGCGCTCTGTAGCTGGGCCCTCTATTCAAAATTTTTGAAAAATGTTAGTCATATAGAAGGTTTCGTCATACTGAAGGGCATACTGATAGTCATACTGAAGGGTGCGCAGGGTCTTGAGAGTTAGAGATGCGCGCACTCACTTACTTTAGACATGATTCCGAGAAGTACTCTTGATCATAAAATGCATATAGAGGCTTTTTTGCCCAGCTCCAGTGACCAAAACATGGTAAAAGTTACGCGGCGAAATTATGGCCGCGGAGAAATTGTGGTCCGGCGAAATTGTGGCCACGGCGAAATTGTGGCGTGCAACCTACGATATAAGCGGTGATATTCTATAATCGAAAACAGTTTGATTTATTGTCAAATAGTCAAAACGAACAATATGCAGAAGTAACATCAATTATGCACGAATTCATTTCTCCTGTTCTTCCAGTCTTCAACAGTCTTTAAGTCAGCAATCTTTGTCCTTCAGTAGAGCCATCGAATTTGTCATTCTTCATCAACCGGTTTAGGAAATTGTGTTTCTCCTGGACACTCAAAAATCTGTAAAATCACTTATCGTTTCAAGTCTCAAAAATGGTTAAACAACTAACCTAAACATCCATGCAGGAGACCTGTCACGCAGAACCATTTCTTCGAGAAGGTGCACTTTCTGCTGCAATTGAACTTGCTCCACTTCCTGCTGAATTTGGACTTGCTCCACTTTATGCTGCATCATCATCAGCACACTTTATAGACACCAGCGTATCCTTATCGTGATTGGCAGCAGAAATGACAGATCCAGCAGTCAAAAAGTGTTTTGCTATGCTTGAAAAATGATAAAGCTTCTCATCATCGACAATGTCAGCCAAACGAACTGAGAAACACTGCAACGAGAAAGATGGTAAACTGCTTGTGATCGTTTAAAGACAAACCTGTGGCTGCAATTGAATCTGTCACTGAGAAGATACAAACTGCCAAGTTCAATTCCCTTGATCACAACATTCGGATAGTCAACAGCCAGAACATCAGCAATAGTGCGATCGCCACTCAGTCGAAGAATCTTGGCACGGAGATACTGCTGCAAGTAAAAAAAATGGAATTAGACCAGATGATAGGACTACCTACCTTCGAGACTTCATCGAACACAACGCAAGGAAGGTCGGGCAATGGATCAGCACGGTCAAGAAACTGCATCTGCTGACGGCATTGATCGGCTCCACAAAAGTCGTTGATGATTTCTTGCAAGAAGCTCAAGCGAATACACGACACTGAAAAGCGAAAGTTTCAAAGGAGTAACACATATTAGAAGAACATACAAATGTCTCGGATGAAAACCTTTTCCAAGGAAATGAAGGCAACAACCGTAAGCAATGTAAACATCTCGAACAGATATGGCTGAGCGGGAGGATACTGACCGCTGGTTACACCACTTAAGCTGGGCTCAGGATCCAAGAAATTGATCTGCCTAAATGTGTCCAACATAGAGTCTAAAACAACAGAGAGCGCAAACCTAACCAGTTCTGTGTATCTTCGCCACTCATGCCCTGGATAATTGACTCGGCTCGAATTCGCGAGAAATGCTTGGTAGCTGAAACAGAGTTTCAAAATGTAAAACAGACTTAGAAATATTACTTGATCCCAACAAAGCTAGACAGGGTTCAAGCAAAGAGCAGATGATCACTTCAACCACTTCATTCACTCGAAACTGGTTCAAATTCGGCAATTTCAAAGCTTCCAAGTAATCAGGCGCTAAAGAACACAAATCTAACTGAAAACCCTAGAAAATAGACGAATATACCTGGAGTGCTGCATCTCAAAACAAATCCATAGTCCAGATCACCACCAAAGAAAGCAGCGTCGATGTGGAATAGGTCGTCAGCGGGAACTTCTGAAAACTTGGCGGAATCGACAAGGTATATTTGATAGCTGCCTGTATCCATCTTTTCAACACGACAGCGCTCATAGACATTCCCAATCCTGCAGACGTAGGTACCACCAATTTCAACCTAAAAATCAAAATTAAACGAACTATGAATTGAATTAATAAAACTGAAAATTTACATTGCGACTATCCACTTCCTGGCGATTTTCCGGGTCATCATAGAAGGAATTCAGCTTCCAATTAAACTCACGGGCGTCTCGAGGGTCATTATTGAACGAAATAGCAAACTTGGTGGTTCCTTCCTCAATGCTCTTGATCGTAGCGAGCACACGGATTGGCAGATGACGACGAAGAGAGTCAGTGGTTTTGATCGGAGTTCCGTCTTCGTGCACACTAGTAGCCAGACACAGAAGGGATTTGATGCCATAATCGCCTTCAATAGGATCGCCTTCCACACTGTTCAATTCCGCTGTATCGAGCATTTGACAACTGTTTGACGATCAACAAAACTAAAAAATACAAGGAATAAGTGGTTAGAAGATAACGAATCTGTAAAAGTGAGACGGATTTATGGGATGATGAGTATGGGTTTTGTATTCTGAGTCGGGATCACGGCCCTCAAAATTTGAATCTTAGTGCATTAGGAGAAATTGGCGCAAACTCAAAACTATCAATAGTGGTCAATTTTATACCTTTTTTGTTTTGTGCTTCTCATCTGATTTTTTTCCGTTCCAGTTTAACATGCATATAACCGAAAAATTCCTCGCATTATGGGCTTTCGAATGAGCCATCACTTGCCCATAAAACATGTGAAATTTCAAAATTATAAATAATTTCGATAAAAATCTTCAAAGATATTTTTTCATTTAGTTGACTTGATTGAGATCCTAGCACATTTTTTTGTCAGATTTTTTTGAAACGCAACTGGAGGCCCTATAGACGAGTTAATTTGCTGCATTTTAGTACCAAGGAAGTATGCAAAAAATGCAAATTTAAGGTACCTTATGCAAAAGTTAGATGAAAAACCCAAAAACCCCTACTTTTACTCAAAAAAATGCCAGTTGTTTGCTCAAAACGGTCTCCAGTTTTGGAAATTCTGACTTTGAAAAATTTGGTCTGACTTTTCTGGTACCTAAAAATACAGGCTACATTTTGGTATATGAATTGTGCGAAAAAAACTGTGGTTTTGCACTTTTTGTCTGTCGTTTATTTCAGTATCATTTTTTTGCGTTCTTAGGCAAGCCCAATGGTCCGAACAAGACAGGATACTGCAGCGCATAACCAGCCGGCAACCAAGCAAGCCAACGTTCTGAGGACTTCTGAAGCAAGAACAGCTCTAACGGTAGCGAGAAGTGCCAAGACGATTGGCAAAGAAAGTTCAGCGCAAGAGCAAAGGAGGCTGGGAAGGTCGTCTTTGTAAGCTATTTTACCATGTGGTACCTATTATTTCACAGGCTCTTTTGTTTTAGTGAAGCGGGATAATGAAAGACAGTTAGAAGCTAAGTCAAGAGCAGCACTCTCAGCCAAACGGAAGCAAGCAGCTGCAAGTAGGTGGAACAAGTCGGCTGTCAAAGAAGATCAGAGAACCAAGGCTGTTGACAAGACAAGTTAGTAGCATATTTACAGGTAATGAGAAATCATTTAGGTTATGTTCTACTCCTCAAAATTAGGCAACCACACTCGGAAGCTTCTTACTGGAGATGGACCGCAAAAAATAACAGATGTTATTTTCGACTATCCTTCGTGTACTGGCTACAGGACGCTACTAACTCTTCTGGGCAAAATGCAAGCTATGGCAAAAGGATCTTTCCTCTCGGGTGCTGAAATCGCAAAATTCAAAATGTGGTCCGAAGAATACTTTGAAACAATGATGGTACGACTTTCAGATTTGTTTTTGACATGATTTATCTAGGTAGCAAATATATTAGACATGCTTTCCGCAAATGCCAGTCACTCCAAAGTGCCACATCCTTTGCCAACACGTCAGTGAATTCATGGATAAGCATCGTTTCTGGGGCTTCTGTGTGAGCAGTCAATAGAAGCCTTGCACTGCAAAGTTAATGGTGATGAAAGAAGGCTCTCCTGCATGCGTGAAAGGATGAAGACACTCAAGAAAATATTGAAAGACTCTTTTGTGAGAAATATTTTGTTTGATGTGAAAGTTTTTGATTTGTGATTGTTCAGGTTTTCAATAAATTTGTCTAAATTCCAGCAAAGTATCTAAAATCAAAAATTGTTTGAAAACGCAGAAAAAGTTTTTTTTGAAATTCGTGGCGTTTTGTTTATTTTTAACTGCTAAGGATTGCAGTTTTTGAGGGGCCGTGGTTAGGCCTAACCACTCTAATTAGGAACGGGATTCGATGTACAGTCGACGCTCGATATAACGTCCCTCAAGGGACCGGCCAAAATGGGACCTTATAACGAGCGTCGTTTTATCGAGAATACACTGTAATCTGGCCAAAATCATAATTTTTTTGGGACGTTATATCGAGCGAAACATTATATCGAGCATCGATTATATCAAGCGTCCACTCTATTATAGGGTTTAACTTAAGGTCATCGCATTGTAAGGTCGGTTTTATGTCAGTTGGGTGGTAATTTTTTTACCGTTCGACAACTCATTATCGTTTAAAGACAATTCAACATTTTCTAGCAAATATAATGCGGTGAATTTCTAGTTTGCCATTAGTGCTGTCTGCATTTGAGTAAAGTAGTCGCTTGCGCTTTCAGTCGTTTCTTCTGCTAATCCAAAAATGTCTCTCGGGTTTAGTCGACTCATAGCTCATACAGTCGAACCTCTTTATAGTGTACAGTGTACACTGTACACTCTCCATAGTGTACACCTCTCTATAGTGTACACCCTTGGGTGTACACTATAGAGAGGTTCGACTGTAGTGTACACTCTCCATAGTGTACACCTCTCTATAGTGTACACCCGGGCTCGGTCCTTGGGTGTACACTATAGAGAGGTTCGACTGTAGCTCAAGGTGACAAAAAGGGCCCTTAAAAAAAATTCTTACACGACCTATGACTTTTAAGCAAATTAATTTCGAAGGGTAATTGAGGTCGCTGATTCCGAATACGAGCCTATATTCCAGCTGTTTGGAAATTCGGCCTTGGTGCCGTACTGGATGAACTTTGTGGCCCCAAATGGTGCGCAGGTTCGTTTTTGTTTGATCAATGTATAGGGGTAATTATTTCAACTTTTTACGCCAGGTTCGAAATGAACGACCCAAATTACGACCCATACATATTGGTCAAAAGAGACAAAAAAACTAGCATGCCACTACGTAGGGTCGAACCAGCATTTTTCACCATGAGCACTAATGCTCATCCATTGCACTACAGATGTTGTATTTCCCTGGGGAATCCCCCCCTTCATCCAGTACTAAAATCAGTAATTTGATCTTATTTTACTTTAACTTTACTTTTATATTACTTTTATACAAAGCCTTACAGCTTCCTGTGCCAATGAATCTAGCAAATGCAATGGCTATCTTGGGTCAAAAATACCAGCAACAAAGAAAGTCAGATGGAGAACTACTCAAATCATGCAATCAAGGTTCCCACTCACATCAACGTTTTAACTGGTCGGATGAGACAAACGAAAAAGCTTTCAATGAAAAGAAAAAGAGCAACAATAACTTGAGATGCAATAGCAATAATAATTCCAAGCGCTTTCTAGCTTTCAATGGCCAACCCGCTGAGATCAGACAAACTCTATTTCACAGCAAAACTTTTTTTCATCTCAAACTACATTTGTGTAACTTGCTACAAAATTTATTTATTTTTTAGCCAAAATGTTTAGCCATAATTTATTTTGAATGTGTTAAAATCAATACGAATAAAATATTGTATTTACATTGCAACAAATCAATACGGCACGCCTTTAATGTGCTATTTCTTTAACCAGTGATAAAAAATAGGAAAAAAATACAGCGCTTTCGTACACAACCCTGAAATACAAAAAGCTTTTCTAGATTTAAAATAAATAAAACTATGAAAATAGTTGGCCCTACAATTGTTCTGCAACAGTGTGTTCTCTACCGATGAATTCTTCAATCGATTCGTTATTCAAGCTCAACCAGTTATGCTTCTACTGAGTCGTTCTGCGATCTCTTTTTGAAGGATGTCTTAATACAGAATTTACTGGTCCGGAACAATTAACCGGTCGAGAACAAAATTCACTAAGCCACATAAAGTCCGACCTTGATATAGTGAAGCCCTAGATCTAGTCTAGCTTGTACGCGGTAACCAACGCTACAGTTAAAACTCGATTTAACGTAACTAGATACAACGAATATTTAAGATCGGGAGTTCTTTCCCAGCTAGGGTCCGACATTTTTTTCACCTTCATTTTTAAAAAAGTTTTGAAAGTTTGTCCTCGAATATTGCAAGGATTCCGATTTTACGGATTATTTTTCTAAAATTCAAAATTTTTCCTCTAAAAAAGCAAAAACTCGGTTAAACTAAAACCCTGTTTTTTAATCGATGTATAAACAATCGGCAAAACCGGAATCTTTTCAATACTTGGTACCAGACTGTCAAAAGAAGACCAGCAAAAGCTTGAAAAAGGGTGTAAAAGAGATGTCGAACTCGGTAACTTGGCCGGGTAAAACGACGCTTGGCTACAGACAGTTGGGTACATTTTTGGTCTTTTAAGTAACATTATTTCGGTGAACAATCAAAAAATGTAGCCAACTGTCTGTAGCCAAGTGTCCTAGCCTCACTTGGCCGGTCATTTGAACTTCGAAATTTATGGCTTTTTACTGCACTCGAAATCTCATGAAAAGTAAACTGAAAAACTTTACTTACGAAACTTGGATGCTACCAAATTTACAATTTTCATACAAAAAAACAAATGAAAAAAATTCAAACATAGTCTAACAAAGAGTGGTTAGCTGATTTGTAATTTCATCGGCAAAGAGAGAGCGAAATTCAAGCAGGTTTTTGATAGTATATAATGTGTCAATTCAAAATTATTATAAAAATATAACTGTTTTATTGACCAGCGTCATCGAAATCGTCTGAAGCCAACTCCATAGAAAAACTTGCGAAAAATTCGGGGACAACCACAACAACCACTTCTGTAGTGTTCAATTTTCTGAAAAATTATTTCTTCATCTAAGAGCTGTTGTGTTTGGCACCCGTTTGCAATTCTAAGTGTTTTTACCACGAAGATTAACTCGTCTCGAAAAATATGGACCTTAAAAGGTTCACTACTTTCTTAAATATTTTTAACTTTATCTTCTGTTTCAAAATATTTTTCTATTTTAGAGCTTTTTATATTCAGGAAAAATATAAATTTTTCGTTAAGCAATGACTATGACTAGGGTTTTTAGAGTTATGGTATCGAGCCAGAAATTTATTGGTTTAAAAAGGTTATGACGGTTGACTTTTTGTGATTTGTCAAATTATTTGTTACACGCTGGCCTAATAAAAAATGTATTTTACAACATGCTTTCGACGGTTCAGTGGGTATTGCAATGTCCCCACTCAGACTATGTCTTTTTAGACTGCTTTTTTATATTATTGGGGCATACCAGCAAGTTACACTGCAAATTATGGCATGGACCAGCAATTTTTCAAAAATCATCCTTATTTTTACTTGGTTCAACTCAAATCTGATATTTATGACCTTATCCTCCTTGTAACCATTAGGCAGAAAACTTGCGTCGGGCCAGATGGAACGCCTATAGAAAATACTCAAGAGAGATATATATAGATGGTCCCCGACTTAATTTCAGTGTAACGCGCTGGTATGCCCCTTTAACATCCCCAGAAAAGATCCTTACTGACCAAACAAAATAACACATTGACACAAAGTACCTGTTTCAAAATGTTTTCCTTGTTAGGTCACCATGAAGTTTTTTTTACAAAATTCGTACAAAAATTTTAAACAAACCTCGTCTTTTCGCTTTGAAAACTTGACATAAAAAATAATTATAATAAATAATTTTAACACTCCGGCTCCCAAGCGGAGTAATTGAGATTCCTGACTTTGAAATTCATGCTGAAACGATGGTGACATTCGGTTTTGATCTGCACTGTGATGATATGGGCTAAAAAGAGCTCAGAATTTAACAAATAGTCTGCTTAAGATAATAAACATTCGATTTTCAAATTCGGATATTCAATATTTGCAACCAGACTGTCAAAACAAATCTGGCAAAAAAATTAAAAATCGGGCTAAAGTATAGGCTAAAGTATAAGTATACAAAAAGTATAGGACCCTAGGTGGGAACGAACTTTTGAGGTGTGTTAAAGGGGCATGCCCGTGCGCTAAGGCGCGAACCAGCAGTTTTTTTCGAATTTTTTCGAATCGTCCCATTTTTCACTCGTTCTGCGTCAAATCTGATATAGATGATCTTATACTGCTTTTAAAAATAGACAGAAAACTTATAAATTCCAGACGAGAACGAATGTTAAAATTTATCGAGAAAGAAAAGAACTGCTGGTTCGCGCCTTTTCTCCCCATCGGGCACGATCATGCCCCTTTAAATCGAGAATCGACTGTATAAAAATTGTTCAGGCAATCCACAGCAGCCATTTCGTGTCATTCTAGACACTGCTTCTGCAAATCTTTGGATTCCGGGCAACTCTTGTAGCTCGGAGGAAGAATGTGAAAGAATTTGCATAGATGCAGATCTCTGCGACTTCTTTTGTCCATCAGCTTGTTGTGGTGAGGAAGCCCAACAAGCTTATGAGAATCCAGCCAGCAACGCTTGCAACTCCAAAAATTTGGTTTGCCTTAATTTAGAAAGGCAATTGAATTGCTATTGTTTAGTTTCTTAGCAGCATTTCTAGCTCTTATAAATCTGATGGACGTCACTTTTCTATTCAGTACGGAACAGGCTTTGCAAAAGGCTATTTGGGGGTGGATGTCTTAAGGGTTAGTTTTATTATGAAATGAACATTTCTGAATCGTGAGATAGTTTGGAGACGCTGACGGTCCTCAACTAGAAGTTAATAACACCACCTTTGGATTGGCTACCGAAATCGCACCTTTCTTTGAAAACATTCATGTTGACGGCATACTAGGACTGGCATTTCAATCCGTAGCTGATGACCATATTAAGCCACCTCTTATAAATGCTATCGATCAAAACTTGCTGGATGAACCGATCTTGACTGTAAAATAAATTTTATTCTGTTGATTTGGTAAGTTGAAAAAAAGTTAAGGTGTACCTGTCTCAGCATGGCAATGATCAGAATGTGAGGGCCGGAGTATTTACATATGGTGGTCTGGATACAGTTAATTGCAACACAACTGCGGGCGTTCACTATGTCAAATTGAGTGCAGCCACGTATTTCCAGGTTGGATGAACTTAACTTAAAGGGGCATACCAGTGCGTTACACTGCAATTAAGGCGGGTACCAGCAATTTATTTTTTCTTGACTATTTTCTATAGGCGTTCCACCTGGTCCGACGCAAGTTTTCTGCCTACTGGTTAAAACTTTTAACTTAAAAGTAGGATCAGGTCATAAATATGAGATTTGAGTTGAAACGAGTGAAAACAAAAACGATTTTTGAAAATTGGTGGTCCCGCCTTAATTTGCACTGTAACGCGCTGGTAGGCCCCTTTAAGCCCGTTTCATGATGAGGCGATGACGACTGATGGCCAGCAATTGGCTGTATGGATTAAGTGGTAACAATGAAACAATAATTACCACAGCCAATCCTTTGCCTCAATGTGAGCTGGGCTTCAGTGACATAAATTTAGTTCAAAATGGATGGAATTTACGTGAATGGACATGTATTAGACAGCAATCAAGTAGATGTAATTTCTGACACCGTAAATATTTTTATTGTTGTATAGTGACAGTTACATACTACCGATTTTTTCTCTAGGGAACATCTTTATAGCTGGTCCAGCAGCGATTGTTAAGAAAATCGCTGACATTGTTGGAGCCAAATACGATTCCGAACTGCAACTTTACTTGTTAAAATGTTCTGCAAATACCCACCAGTGGAGTTCATGATTGACAAAAAGAAATATATTCGATCCCCTACTACCAATTAACCATAGATGTCGGCTTGAGCGAAGAAAAAGGATGCGCTTTTGGCATTTATCCGACTAATACAGGCTCCTGCGGACCTGCTTGGATTTTAGGCGATTTATTTATACGACAGTACTGCAATGCATATGACTATGGACAAAAGAGAATTGGATTTGCACCTGCTATTTTGTAATTTTACTACAACGTATTAGTAAGACCTCAAACACAATAACTAGGCTGTTTGCGGACGGTACGTGACATTTAGATGCCGCGCCGTTTCGATGCCGCCCATTTCGATGCCGCACCAAACTGCTTCCGTCAAGAGAAAATAATTTATCTCGCGACGAGAAAATGTGTTTTGCTACCGGGTTTTACTTTTGCTACGTGAAATCCCATCATGGGATCCCATCTTATTCCCAAAAAGGAAAAATTGCCAAGGAAAAGGCATGCAACTATAAAGTAGCATTTACAAAAGAGTGGCAGGAGTAAAATGAAACAGAAATACGAGTAATAGAGAAAGAAATACGAATCGACAGATCGCTTGTATGTTAGCCTTCACGAAGAAATGGAAGGAGTAAATAAACAGCGAGAAGTAATAGAGCATAGGTATAGAAATAAGGAATAGTTAGCGGGTGGCATAGTGGGACGAATGCAAAACACAACCGGCTCTACCCCGTTTGCGCCAAATTGTTTGCGCCAAAAATCGATATGACCAAAACCGTTACACTTTTAATTAATTAGCTTGCTAGATATGGTTTTTCTTAGTGATTACATGGATATTCTCATTTACAAGTTGATACTTAAATTGATGCCACAGAAAAGGGCTATATTTTGAGCATAAGGTTGTAAATGACCATGGTTGCAAAATTTACTAAAGACCCCAAAAGTTCTCAAAAAAGTCCAGGATTCCGGAAATTAAGGAGTTTTTAGTAAATTTTACAAATGTGGTCATTTACAACCTTATTATCAATATGTAGCCTTTTCTCTGGCATCAGTTTGAGTATTAATTTGTAAATGAGAACATCCATGAAATCACTCAGAAAAACCATATGTAGCAAGCTAATTAATTAAAAATGTAACGGTTTTAGCCATATCGATTTTTGGCGCAAACATTTGGCGCAAACGGGTAGAGCCACACAACCACAATAAATTAAAATAAATTATTGATAAATTATTCCTGCACGTTACTAAGGACAAATTTTATCGACAAACGAGAACAAAAAGATAACCATAACATTTGACAACAACTTATTGATCCATGATAAAATTATGGGCCAAGCCTCTCAAATACTCAAGAAGATTCTTTGCCTAAATAGCCTCACCAATGCTAGAATTCGGATGTCCGCCTCTTGATAGATTCTTTTTTTCTTTGGCGCTGGATGACCCATGATGCATTGCTCGTAGCTGTGGTCACTTAACTTAACTGATCCTAGGGGGTGTACTGAAAACATTGTGACTAACACACTAAAAAATCATTTTCTCGTCGCGAGATAAAATTATTTTCTTTTAGCGGAACAAATTTGGTGCGGCATCTAAATGAGCGGCATCGAAATGGGCGGCATCGAAACGGGCCGGCATCGAAACGGCGGCATCGAAATGGCCGGCATCGAAACGGCCGCGGCATCGAAACGGCGCGGCATCGAAATGGGCGTGTCCGTTTGCGGATGCTAAATGAGATTTGTCACTCGGAAATGGTCATAAATTTTTTAAATTTACTTTAAAAAAATCTGTTTTTTCCATCTTCTAGCTAAGATTCAGGGCTACCAGATAAGCTATTGATAAAGTAGATATTGTTTAAAAAAATTGAGATAAAAAAGAATCCGCCTAAGCGTTCTCACTCGAATTTGCTGCCAGATGTTTTCGATGATGCTTTTAATGCTGGTTGTTAGCTACAAGATAGAAATAACAGAAAAAGTTTTGAAAAATTAAAAAAAAATTATGGCCACAAATCTCATAAAGCATCCGCAAACAGCATCCTCATTGTGTTTGAAGTCAAACACAAATTGGTCTCATTGTTTGTAAAGCAAGTAATAGTTTGACACTGATCTGAATTTTTTACTTTAAAATGAAAATAATTTCACAGAAAAAAATTAGAGCCAAAGATAAGCCTAAGCGAAAAATAGTCAAAAAGCTTTTTCGCACAGCTCTGCGGGCATTACAGGTCAGTAGACTCAGCACTACTAGATATGTGTGTTTGCTTGGTCATTATTGGACGCACAGGGCCTTTTTTTGAGCCATGGCCTCTGGTGTACTTATCACTTTTGGAAGAGCACTGTTTAACAGACTCACATCCAAGGACAAAGAAGATGATTGGGTACAAGGCCGCAAATAGCTGTGAAGTGACTCTTTTGAGCCATCATCATTCTGAGGGTTGGAGGAATAAATTTCAGAAATTCCAAAAAAAGGAAATTTTTTTCCGAGTGAATTATTTCTTCCAAAAAATTCCCCATTTGTTCGGAAAACGAAAATGCCGAAAAACGGAAATCGGAATTCTGTCCTACCCCGGTTGACGATATACGAGCGCGCCCACAATTTTGTCGGACCACAATTTCGCCGAGGCCACAATTTCGCCTACCGCATGAAGAAACTCCGGTATGCATACATTTTCATGCATCCAGAGTCCGATTAATTTGTGTTCGAGTGATTTGTGTCTAAGGCATGTGGGTGTGCGCATCTCAACTCCAAGCCCCCAAACCCCTGTGCCCCGAAGGGTGCGCAGGGGGCTTGAGAGTTAGAGATGCGCGCACTCACTTACCTTAGACATGATTCCGAGAAGTACTCTTGATCATAAAATGCATATAGAGGCTTTTCGCCCAGCTCCAGTGACCAAAACATGGTAAAAGTCGGCGAAATTATGGCCGCGGAGAAATTGTGGTCCGGCAAAATTGTGGCCACGGCGAAATTGTGGCGTGCACCTACAATATAAGCGGTGATATTCTATAATCGAAAACAGTTTGATTTATTGTCAAATAGTCAAAACGAACAATATGCAGAAGTAACATCAATTATGCACGAATTCATTTCTCCTGTTCTTCCAGTCTTCGACAGTCTTTAAGTCAGCATCTTTGTCCTTCAGTAGAGCCATCGAATTTGTCATTCTTCATCAACCGTTTAGGAAATTGTGTTTCTCCTGGACACTCAAAAATCTGTAAAATCACTTATCGTTTCAAGTCTCAAAAATGGTTAAACAACTAACCTAAACATCCATGCAGGAGATCTGTCACGCAGAACCATTTCTTCGAGAAGGTGCACTTTCTGCTGCAATTGAACTTGCTCCACTTCCTGCTGAATTTGGACTTGCTCCACTTTATGCTGCATTTGCAATTGGACTTGCTCCATTTTCTGCTGCATTTGAACTTGCTCCACTTTCTGCTGATTTGGACTTGCTCCATTTTCTGCTGCATTTGAACTTGCTCCACTTTATGCTGCATTTGAACTTGCTCCATTTTCTGCTGCATTTGCATTTGGACTTGCTCCACTTTATGCTGCATTTGCAATTGGACTTGCTCCACTTTCTGCTGCAGTTGAAATGCCCCGACATCTGAAAAATCTTTTACGCTTAGTTTTCTATATAAAAGGAAACATACCACTGGAAGAAAACAATTACTAACAGACACAATGATTATGATCAACATCGCATTGTAGAATATTTCAATAGGGAAATGAGGAGCCGGAGGCTGAAAAGACAAGCAAGATTCATCTTGACATAATTTTTATGTAATATAAAGTGAACATAATTGTATAACCCACTGGCTTACGAAGCTTTAAAAGGGCTGCAGTAGTTAAGTCCAAGAAAGTAGTAGAAACAGTGAGCAATTCACCACACTGCTTGGCATCGAAAAATTGGACTATTTCATGAAACACTTCCGTCGGTAATGTATGTGCCATTGTCAAGATTATACAGTTGGTTGATAAATAAGACCTTGCAGTAAAGGGATATGTATACAAATATCCTTATATCAAAATTGATAATCTGCTGCATGATCGCGTCAGTTACGTTTGACAGTTCATCAAACGTAAGATAAGATGTCAAAAATTTAATTTTTTGTCGATTAGATGAGAGAGAGGAAAATGTTACCAGCTGTGCAATCAAATATCCACTAAATTTTTTTAATGTCAGAACAAAACTAAAAATAAGAGAAAAAACTGACCCATCGCTGTAAGTGCGGAGTACTCAACGAAGACACGAGAGTTACTGAAAAAATCGCCACCGAACGAAAAGCATCAAGGGCGCATTCTTCATAGTAGGCAGCCACGAGCACGAACACAGAAATCCATACTCCGAAGATCACAAAGCGGATCACCCACATGAACCGGCCACATAAAACGCATGCTGCTTGGAGTATTGGATATAGCAGCTTCAATGCAAACATCACATTCGGGCTGAAGACCAAAACTTTAGATGTTATACAATCGTCTAAGGCAAAATACATACATGACGTCTGAAGAAATGCTTGAAAGCTCATAGCTCAAGGTGACAAAAAGGGCCCTTAAATAAATTCTTACACGACCTATGACTTTTAAGCAAACCAATAAATTCTAAACTTGCCAAAATTACAGTTGAATTCCTCAGTAACGTACACCGTGGGGACCGGCCATAGCCGTACAATAATAAGGTGTGTACGTTGATCAGGGCGTACGTTATTGAGGACGTTGACTGTAGCAAACTGTAGTACTATTTCAGAAAAATATAAAAGTAAAAGGTTACTACTCATTTGGGCAAAACTTATTTGGGCACCTCATTTGGCACAAAATTTAAAATACAGTCGAGTCTCTATATAGTACGATTCAACAGACAGATAAAAAAGGCGCACTATATGGTTTTACGCACTATAGAGAAGCGCACTATAGAAAAACATATTTGAAATTCAAATTCAAGAAAAAGGCTTGCCCGAACTTTGGCTTTTGCGGTTGAGGCTAACCGTTAGATGATTGTTTTTGTTGTTGTTATGATTGAATAAAGGTCATGTTATAGTCTTATTGTTATAGACACTGCCTCTATATAGTGCGCAAATAGCAACGTGGATTCAAAATTTGAATCCACGTTGCTATTTGCGCACTATATAGAGAGGCAGTCTATAACATAACCTTTATTCAATCATAACAACAACAAGAACAATCATCTAGCGGTTAGCCTCGACCACCGCAAATTCGGGGTATAGACGTTTGGCTACAAATGTAACATTTTGGCGTTCTGCCCTATGTTCTGTTTTAGCCACTTAGGCCTACGTAGGCTTAGGCCTTAGGCTTAGGCTTAGGCCTAGGCTTAGGTTTAGGCTTAGGGACCAAAAAATGTCTTACGAAATACAAAATGGCTGAAAAAATAAGCCTAAGTGGCTTAAACAGAACATAGGGCAGAACGCCAAAAATGTTACATTTGTAGCCAAACGTCTACTCACCGCAAATTCGAGCAAACTTTTTCTTGCGTAAAAAAACCTTTTTTTGCCGCATTTTTTTTCTCGATGTAAAACGACTTTTCGGCTCTAGGTAAATTCGTCAGCGGATTATAACTTGACAGGGTCTTTTCGCAATGATCAAAATTTTTGAAGAATATTTGAAAAAGAAGTTGTGTCAGGACTAAATCCGTTGACGAATTTACCGTTGACAAATTTACCGTCGCCCCGACTTTTCACGGCAAAATAAAATATGCGTTGCGGCAGAAAAAAGTGTTTCTGTGGCAACAAAAAGTATTTCTGAGGCAAAACCTTTTGCGGCAAAAAAGTAAATTTTTTTAATTTATCAGAGTGTATCATAAAAATATGTTGTTCCTTTTCTACAGTGGTGTTCCTTTTTGGGTTTATGTCAAGAAACTGTTAGACTACCGTGAATACTTTGATAAGCCAACTGGCCCGTTTTTTACTCAATCCTTTAGAAATCTAAAAAATGTTGGTACGATCTCGAAATTTTCGGATGCTCAACTGAAATTGAAAAAATGAATCAGTAGAGCTCACGGGAAGTTAAGAAAACGCATAAATATTTTTGCAAAATATTTACTTTGGGCTAATATTTGAGAGGGCTCGTTTATTGAAGGGTTCTATCATAAAATTAACAGTACAGTCAACCCTAGATATAACGACACCTGAAATTGGCC
This sequence comes from Ditylenchus dipsaci, assembly GCA_004194705.1. NCBI lineage: Eukaryota > Metazoa > Nematoda > Chromadorea > Rhabditida > Anguinidae > Ditylenchus > Ditylenchus dipsaci. Next base: position 418,359 of record SADC01001256.1, on the reverse strand, counting down.
AATTTGGTCAGGTTTGATTAAAATTTAGCCAAATGAACCCTTGATATAACGACACCCTTAGGCCGTCCCGGGGTGTCGTTATCACCGAAGTTTGACTGTATTTATATTTTTCTATTTTTCAAGAAAAAGGTTAGATATTTCTAGAGTGTTAGCTTGCCTATAGTTGCAGGATCCCAAACAGGTTTGATAAAGGGTGAATCAAACATGACACACATTATGCCATCGATTAGGTCTATCAAAAAATGGGCATGGTCCCGCACTGTGGCTATAGTTCCTTGGTGCATCCCTTGCGTCTATCATCTATACATTTGAGGAACGCTGATCGGTAGAAAATGCTCATTACATCTGAGTTTTTTGTGACCAGTTCGTCGAATATCTATTTATATCCGTTATATTAATCTGGTTTGATTAGTTGAATGTTTCAAATCAATCACTTTTTCCATAATTTTAAGAGTGCCTCTGCCAGACGTTTTCGGAGCTTCTGACAGACGTTTCCAGGTCATTCTGAGAGCTCTTCTCTGTGAAATTTCGCATTGATTTGTGTATTTAATAAAGTAAAAAAGGTTTGCTGTATATTTACATGTGTATCATTAAGCCGAGTATTTAGTTCAGTCACAAACTCGTGCAGTGGCAAATAGGCATGCTGGTGATCAGCCATGCCTTGCTTTCTTCTCCTGGATTGCCACCCCAATGTCTTGTTCACTTTGACCGAAAACAGCACTCAAAGTCCCAATAGAGCGCCCACGTGCGCAGCTACCAGGCAAAGATGAGCCCCTCTCTCACCTTAAATTATTCAAATTTTTTTGCATTAATATTAATGTAGATCAAACCATAGACAAAGTTATTAGATGAGTTCTGCTCACTTTCACCAATAGCTCGGTACGTGACAATTTATCACAACGTCGATTTATCACAACGGACAATTTATCACAACTCCTTAAAAAGGGACAATTTATCACATCAGTCAGAAATGGGACAATTTATCACAACACTGTTAAATCAAACAATTTATCACAATTAGACAAAAAGGGACAATTTATCACAACTTTACCATCTGAACTGGCAATCAAATAAAAACCTTTATTTTCCCCAAACCCAAAATCAAACAATGAACTTCATTTTTTTCAACAAACATAACGACAAATTTAGCAACAAATTTACTGATCCATAACGATATTGTGGTCTGGCCCTCTCAAATATTCTATCAGATTAGCCCCTTGGTAAAGACTCACTTTGCCCAGGATTCTTCTGTCCACTTCTGCGTAGACCTTCCGGTTCTTCGGTGCTGCGACGTGGTGACCACAATGATGTCGTCTTCAAAAGAAACAAAAGCAGATAAGATCATCGGAAGATTAGGGACCACAGGCGCCTATCGGAGCCTTTATAGTATCTTGGAATTTCAATTGGTAGAATATGTTAATCCATCTCATATTCTTCCTGATTATCCCTTCATAAGCACCCCTTCCCTCCTGGCTACCCTCTTGCTGGGCACCCCATCCTGCCTATAAACTCACCGCCCACCCTCCTTCTCGGGTACTTTCCTGATGTTTTGGTGAGTTTCCAGGTAGTTCGGGTCCTATCTTCACCCTTTACCCTGCCAACATCCAGTTCACTAAAAAAATGCAAATCAATTAGCGAAACATTGAGCGGAATAAAAATCCAGAGAAAAGAAACGCAAGAAAGGGTCTCTAACAAGAAAAAATAATAAATAATAACTGACAGAAATCTTTTCAACCCAAATTTGCTTGAAATTGTGATAAATTGTCCCTTTTTGTCTGATTGTGATAAATTGTCCGATTTAACAGTGCTGTGATAAATTGTCCCATTTCTGACTGATGTGATAAATTGTCCCTTTTTAAGGAGTTGTGATAAATTGTCCGTTGTGATAAATCGCGTTGTGATAAATCGTCCGTATCCGCCAATAGCTGCATATTCATCGTTAAGCTGCTGGATCAGCTTTCTTCGCTGGATGGCTTCTTTTAGTCGCATCATCTTGCTAGTGTTCACAAAAAGAAAACTTATAAAAAAAACAAACAAATATTTGTGTAGGTAACCCCTTGCCCGGTCGATTTCCGTTTTCGGGAAATCTCTAGAATTACGGTTTTTTAACAATCAACACAGACTTCCCACTCCTCTTTATTCGTACGAGAATAAACAACCATCAACAACAATAAAAAATGATAAATTGCGACAAAAATAAAGACCTTTTGGAACACCTACTGTCGATTGTTCGGAACATCCCTTCTGGTCCAAGTTGGAATTGCTTCACACAAAGTCGTTTTGCCTGCTCTTGATTCTTGATATCAGCCATTATCTAAACGTAAAACGCATTAAAAGGAAGAGATATATCATGCAGACAGCATAAATCAAATTAAAATTGATAACATTAAAAAATTGAGACAGAAAGGAAAATGTGCGCGTAATTTCGGGACACCCTATATATATATATATATATCACAGGTTTGATTACCAGTAGGTGCAAACCCTGTTTTTTCTCATTTTATTTACAAGTTTAGTGTCAAAATGTAACCAAGATTCTGGGCTTTCATTTGAGATATCCCACAAAGAAAAAGATAATATAAAGTTAGAGCTAGAATTTGAAAAACCTTCTACGATGTCCAATTCCATGACATTCTGGCCAGGACTATCTGAGAACTTTTCGGTAGTATCTTGGAACTGACGTTTTTTGTAATTTTAATTTACATACTCATTTGCAACCTCACACTCAAAACGTAGCCCTGCTTCTTGACGTCATTTTCAGCATATGGTGGCATGAAATCATGTAAAATAAAATCGCAAAAAAATGTCCGTTCCTAAATGATACTGAAATCCTGCAGTCGATAAAGGTTATACTCGTATCAAGAACGATCTTAAAAATAAGTTCCCGAAAAGATGACTCTTCGAACCCCATTTTCTCCAAAACCGGTAATTTCGAAACTCATTTTATCAAAAATAGAAATTTTCGAAAAAAATTTGTTTGAAAACGGAAAAATCCGAAAACGTAAAAAATTCGAAGTCGCACATTTCGAAACTAATTAAATCAAAATCCAGTACAGCCCTAAGATTTGAATTTCAGGGGGCCGTGGGTTACAATGGTGCGTATTGGTAGTGAAGGAAAAATTGAAAAAAAAATTCAAAAATGATTTTGACCGTGGTGCGCAAAACAGATTAATTTATCTGAACCGATAAAATTATCTAGCAGATAAAATTCAAATTATTTTTATCTGCCAGATAAAATTTCACCTGACAAATAAAATTTTATCGGTCAGATAAAATTCGATTTTTAAATAAAAATCATTAGAAAATTAAAAATGGGTTGCGGACTTTTTGTGACCAGGAAGAAGTTCAATTGGGTATCTCATAAGCTTAGCTCATAACTTTATTATGGATCAGTGAAAATGTGTTATAACCTTTCAGTTTTTTGTTGTTCGCTTTAGATGTATGAAAAAAAAACGATTGTTGAAGTTGATTTTTGGGAGAGTCAAGTGTGCCATCTAAAGATAGCTTAGCTTTCAATGCACATTTATTAGGTCACCCGTTCTTTTCGATAGAATTAGGTATTTGTCTAAGATATATGAATAAAAACGATTGTTGAAGTTCATTTTAAGAAAGTCAACTGTGCTTTCTTTCACCACAAGATTATAAGGTCACCTCTTCGTCTCGGCAAAATAATGTATTATCGTTGATTATTACTATTATATGAGAATTGAAAACACCACTGTGGACGGTCCAAAACTATCAAAGTGAATAAATAACACCGATGTGAATCGTTCAAAACCATTTAAGCTGAATCTAGGCCATTAAGGATCGATCTGGACCATGAATAGTGAATCTGGAATATTAAGGAAAAATCTAGGCCCGAGCAATTATGGCCGAGCAAAAGAGAGTTAGAGATGCGCGCACACACTTACCTTAGACATGATTCCGAGAAGTACTCTTGACCATAAAATGCATATAGAGTCTTTTTTTGCCATACATAACGCCAAGGTATTTTCCCCAAGGTAATATCGATAATCATCTATCTGGATGTGCATACCTGTTAGGAACGTATTTACACGTATTCAGGATACCATCTTAGGTAGCTATTCTTATCATACATACTCTGGCGCACACATTACCGGCGCACAGATTACGGCGCACAGATTACTGCGCACACTTTACCGGCGCACATATTACTGGCGCACACATTACTGGCGCACACTTTACTGGCGCACACATTACCGGCGCACAGATTACGGCGCACAGATTACGCATAACCCTGCTATAAAACCTACTTTTTCTAATTAAACCTCTCTCTTTTCGTAATACAAAACCACGCCCGCTATAACGCTACTCTAGGGTGCTGCCGGTCAGTGGCACTATGATGAGACTAGAAAGCAAAATTAATTTATAGAGTTGTGAAGCGAGAGTTTGACCGGTCAAGTTCTCGGTCAAAGTAAGGCCGGCCTTATCAAAATCTGTCACAATCTTCGAAAAGATCGGACTCAGATTATTCTTAGCAGTTGTAGAAATTTTGCATTTTTACCCTTGAAACTTTGATTTTATTGCTCCAGTTTGATCTTAACTTTGATTTTATAGTTACTCCAATGAATTCGCCCTTTACGCCAGTCGATTGCATCTAAAATTTATATTTTCTCGTCAATTAGAATGTTTTTTGCACTAACAATTTCACATAAAGGGCGAAGGACCGATTAATAAGCAAGCGCTTGCCTCATACAAACACCTCATCGACAGAATTTCCTGCAGGCAAACGATTTGCTGTGAATCAAAGCAGTTTTTATTGTTGGTGCACCTCCCAAAACAGCTTCTAATTGATTAATCAAAATGAATTTCTCCTTGAAATTGTGCGTTCTGGGGCTTCTGCTAAGCCAGTTAGCTGTGCTTGTGCCCTGTGCCCCCACTACTACAGAAGATCCAGAGGATAATGATAATCAAACTGAAGAGCAGGCAGTGCCTTCCACCCAGAACCGAAATAATTGAGCATAACAATCCAGTGGTCAGCGTCAAATGCAGAATTTTGCCTGTGAGTTAATGCTTTGTTCTGAAAATTATGTTTTCTAGTGATGCTTAACCCTCAAGCTATTTTATCCAGTGCTTTTTCGATCTTTATGGAGAAATATTACCTCTGCCTTCTTCTGCCTGTAACGTGCCGCCTTTTTTTTAGCCACAGCAGCAAGTATATTAGCAATTTTTTAAAGTGATAACACCATCATGTAGCCCTGCTCTTCTAGTGTCTAACAGCCCATCATTTGTTGCAATGTCTTCTCAAAATTCAGCACAAAAAGGGAAAGTCTGAATTAATTCATTTTTCCGACTTACTTCATATTTCAAGGTGTCTCTGCTAGTTTTTTCACAGATATAGCAACAAATGATACGTTTTTAAAAACTAGAAGAGCAAGGCTCCCTGACTGTGTTATCACTTTTAAAAAATCGCTCATTTACTTGCTGCTGTGACTAAAAGAAAAAAAAAGAAGGTAATTTTCAGCCAAAAGAAGGCACATTTCATACTCGTCCAATCTTTAATTCGCTGTATGCACCAGTAGGGTCCAGATTTGTATTTAGAATGTTCAGGATGTGTCAATAAAGTGACTACTTTCGAATGTCTGCGAGAGAATTTCTAAAATATATTACGAAATGCCTAGCGACATTTTCTAATGCAGTTGAACTGGGTGATCGACACCCTTTCAAGTTCGTTCCCACCTAGGGCCCGACATTTTTTTACCTTCAATTTTAAAATCTATTGCCAATTGCCTTCGTTGGTCTAGTCTGAACCATCGTACATAAATCCAATGATGAAGAAAAAAAGTTGAATTGGCGGGGGACAACCGTTGTCGGAGACGGCAATGGCCCTTTAAGACACACTTTTTCTGGATTTTGTTAGTTAAAGAAGGGGTGAAAGCTGTTAAGGAGATGGTGTCGACACGAAAGGATTCACCCAATTTTTGTGTTGTTTAATGTAGTTTTAGAGCCATATTTTGTCGACAACTTGGTGATGAAATGTCAGACAAACTTGTGGAGAATTAAAAGTTGTATTAGCATCCTCAATATTAGAATTTTGGAATTCCTTCAAAAATGCCCTAAAATCGGAAAAGGGGAAAAACCATAAAGAAAAGGTTGATGAGTGTCTTGTTAAATTTCGATTGCAAGGGCATTTTTGGAAGGAATTTTTGAATTCTGATATTGATGATGCTAACCCAACTTTAATTTTGCACAAGATTGTCTGGAACCACAACACAGGATTGTGGACAAACTATAGCTCCAAGACCATATTTAAAAAACAAAAAACTTGAATAATCCTTTCGTGCCGAGACTATCTCCTTAACAAATTTCACCCTCTTTTTAAGACCAAAAGTCGGCTCGGGCTCAGTATGATGAGGTATATAAATGCCTCTTAAATGTTGTGTAAGCACTGATTCAGTCTAAATAATCCGATATTCAGCCGCCGCAGAACGGAAAATGTGTGGAAGGAATGTGCATGACAGCCCAATTCATAGTGGCCGGAGTGGAGGCTTGCCTGGACAACCCTGACGGTGGCTGCGTGGCTTCCAGTGTAATCTATATTTTGTTTGATGATCAATTTGACCAATTTAATTTACAGGAGCGTTTGTGGAAGGAATATGCAAGGACCAGCACTGCATTTCCAAGCATGGCCAACGCGATTGGCTAACCAAGACTGCTCGGACAACATAGACTGAGGTGCCGTGTTAGCTAGTCAAAAAAATCTAACTTTTTTAACAAATGCAAAATTTCAAGCTGTGTCTTAATATGCGAATTAAATAAAATTTAGCTGAAAACTAATTTGAGTGTTATTATTGACTTCATGGAATTGTTTCAGTTTAGTCGACTAGTGTTTTTGAATTTTTCGGCTGAATTTTTTAGGGCATCGACGTTATCTACAGGGTGTCCCGAAATTACGCGCACATCAAAAAAAAATCGTGTACGTAGCGCCTTGCCCGGCTGATTTCTATTTTCGGGATCCTAATCCGTTGAAATCTCCAGAATTGTGGAGTTTTGAGAACGAAGGACACAACCACACCTAGAAATAGACGCCAAACTTCCCACTTCTCTTTATTTTCGAAAGAATAGCTAATACGACGAAGGACTTTTTGTTGACGAAACGAAAAATATAAAAGCCTCAGGTTTTCTCTGGAAATAGTCATTGTAAATCGCCACAGCTTTCGTCCCTTCGGCAACAGCATGCTTGGCCAATTCACCTTTCAAAAGGAGCCGAGTAGACGAATCAATTTCACGAACGGATATCGTTAAAACCTTCTGCTTCTTGTGAGACTGATAGCGCCTGAAAACAAGACGCTTTCCAAAATAACAATTTCAGTAGAAAACGACCTACTTCGCGAGAAAACTAGCATCCTGACACAGACGTTTGAAAATATCTTCACAAAAGGCATCCATGACGTCACCGGCTTTTCGCTTGATTCCTATTTCCTAGACGAAGGAAGAGCGCAGTTCTTGCTTCTTGATATCAGCCATTATCTGAACGACAAGCTCATTAAAAGACAGATATATCGTACATACATAAAAAAAGCAATAAACATTTATGAGCCTAGCGCATTTGAACAGTTTAAAGACAAAAAGAAAAATGTGCGCGTAATTTCGGGACACCCTGTACCTTTTGTCCCAAATTCGGAAAAAACGTAACACGCCAAGTTTATAACGCGCATATTTGAATTTTTTTCGAAAAAGGTACGCTTACGCACTATACAGTCGACGCTCGAATTAGCGCACGATTTTTTTTGATTTGGTTGTTTACACAAATCAGATCAAATGAACGCCCGATTAACGCACACTCGATTTAACGCACGCTCGAATTCGCGCACAGCTTTGGCCGGTCCGAGTGATAAAATGACTTCAGATACTCCAAAAGATAAAATTTGAACATAGTTTTGTCAACTTAAAGCTACCCATAAAAAGACTCTGGTGTGCTTACATTTTTCATGCACCCAGAGTCACTTTCGAGTGATTTGTGTCTAAGGTGTGTGGGTGTGTTGGTCTCCGAGCTCAGTGGGTGAGAGATGCGCGCACTCACTTACATTAGACATGATTTCGAGCAAGACTCTCGATCGTATTTGCATAAAGAGTCTCTTTTTGCCCAGCTCCAGTGACCAAAAGAGGTAGATTGATATTTTGCTCTAATTCTAAGTAGTTAGGAACAGACAAAAATCATTTTTTTTCAAAAGCTGTATTGCCCGTGTGATTCCCTACTCTTTTCGAAATTTTTTCAGCCATCGTGCTCAGCGTGAAATTCTGCCCAAACCCTTAGTTTGATACGCACGGCCTTTCACGTGTTAAAGACAGACTTGTCCAGAATATTGAATGCCACAATAGGCTTGAGTTCAGAATCCCCCCCCCCACGGGGACTGATCAGATCGAGGAGATAACATCATATTCGTGTTTCTCGACCCCGATTTCATGAGAAAGCCGGCTGTTTTTTTGTTCTGAGAAAAAAAAAATTTTTTCGAACCACAGGGGGGGTATCATGGTTTTTTAGTCAAAATTTGAAAAATTTAAATTGGCGCCTTTTGAATTCTAAAGAGATTAAGAGCTGTATAGGGAGGGAAGGGAATAAAAGGGGCCACTGATCACACAGGGCCCACTAACAAGAAGATGTTGGACATAGTTTTGAATACTGGGGCCTACCGCATAAATAAACTCTGGTATGCATGCTTTTTCATGCATCCAGAGTCCCTTTCGAGTGATTTGTGTCTAAGGTATGTGGGTGTGCGCATCTCAACTCCAAGCCCCCAAGCCCCCTGCGCCATCGAAGGGGCGCAGGGGGCTTGAGAGTTAGAGATGCGCGCACACACTTACCTTAGACATGATTCCGAGAAGTACTCTTGACCATAAAATGCATATAGAGTCTTTTTTGCCACGGCCCAGTTGAAAAACATGGTGAGGCAGTCGAAGAATATAGATAATCAAATTTATAATGTTCTGCCATAAAAGTGGCCCCCTTTTATTCCCTTCCCCTCCCAATACAGCCCTTATTCCCTTTTAAATTCAAAAGGCGCCAATTTAAAATTTTCAAATTTTGACTAAAAACCATGATACCCCCTGTGGTTCGAAAAAAATTTTTTTCTCAGAACCAAAAAAACAGCCGGCTTTCTCATGAAATCGGGGTCGAGAAACACGAATATGAAGTTATCTCCTCCACCTGATCAGTCCCCGTGGGGGGGATTCTGAACTGCAACCCCACAATATTCTAAGACAGTCTGTAGAAAAGAGAATTCCGAAATCGGGTCAGCACAAAAAATATAGGGACGTTTGCTTCAAGGGAATTTAGTGCCACACCCTGTACTCGGAAGACTATGTGGATTTTTAAAAGCTTTAGGTGCTGTATCATTGTTTGTTTTCTAGATGTATTGTTGGTAGATCACCGTAGATATCCACAACTCTAGTTTAAGTCTATTTTGTTTTTTTAGTAAAAAAGTTATAACGTATACTGATCTCCACTTATTTTTCGATTCCACGGCTACAACTGCAAAATAGAATTGTTTAATACCCTCTTTTCATCGCCAGTATTTCGTACAGGAGTTGGAGCGACAAATTCTTGCTGGCGAAATGAAAGAGAAAGTCTTATAGCTGATTCATTGTCAGTTTTACGTGGTGCCTCATCTCTTGATAATTCTGAGACCCTTAATCATAGATACAATAATTTCGAGCGTCTTCCGCCACCAGAACTTTCAGGGGCTGAATAAGCTACCGATTGGAGATTCTCAGGGTCAGCAGGGCTTAGAGACAATCCCAAAGACACTTGGCTTATTTCAGCCACTGATTTGACTGGTGAGAATGTCTTCTGCAGAGCTGTAACCTCTTTTTTAGCTGTATTTGATCTAGCTGGATCTAGGGCTGGCTTTCAAACCATGAGTGACTAATAGACTGACGGGTAATCAATGGCTGTGGTCAGGAGAATCTCTTTGGGCGATGAGGATTTGGCGGAATTTTCGGAAAACAGAAAACAGGCAAACAAACCGCAGGGACCAAAAGTTTTATAAACCGCACTGAATTGAATATTGATGACCTTAGAATACAGGGCTTAGATTACTTTTAAAAACTAGATAGAAACCTTCCGGGGAGGAGTTAGGACGCTCATAACAAAATTGCATGACAGAAAGCACTGCTGGTCACCTCCTTTTTTTACTCTAAATTACTGGTATGTTTCTTGAGTTTCCGTGAAAATCTTTGATTTATTGGTTAATGGTTTATCGGTCCCCTTTTGTTTTTTGATCTAATTTTCGAAAATGTCCTTGTTTTTTTCGTCCGTCATTAATTTTTTTGCTATATTTCGTTTCAACCTTTTTCGAAATGTTTTGAATTTGTGTCTATTTCAAAAAACGGTGAAAAAAAACGGGGCCAACCACTTTTTAAAAATTTTGATCGAAAAAACAAAAAAAACGGGTGACCAGGAACTTTTTGGCAAGCACTTCTATAGAGTACTAGCGTCGATAAGTCACTAGTGAATGTTTTTTTTAAACAAATCTTTTATTGATTTTTTCGCATAGTAAACAAAAACAAACAGAAAATCGTTTTAAAACGTTTATCTTATATATACCGATAAATTGTGTCACAATATCAACTTGGTGGATTGTTCGTTGTATAAATTTTTTATATTTTTTATATATTGCTTTACAAAACAATAAAATCGATTTTAGTGAGTCAGTGGTCTTGTGTTTGATTTCTCAGTTGTTGTTTGTGAAATATTATTGCTATTTGACTCTTTTTTTCTTGCACTTCCTCCACCCACTAAATCTCTTTGTTATTTTCAATATACATTATTGATCACCAATTTTTCAGACACCATGATCATTGCTTATTTAAAATCACATGTCAAATTTTATTTGATTCCACTCATATTTCTTTTATATGCATTACCTATTCAATCAGAACAGAGCCAGGACCCATTTGCTGCTACCAATCTCATAGATGATCAGGTATCTTTTTTAGAGTGAGCTCTGAAATTTCTGTTTTAGAAAAAACCAGACACAAAAATTATACCGTTGATATTCGATTTTTTTATATTAGTGTATTTTTTGCTTAAAACTTGAAAAAGCGAAGAATTATTTAAAAAAAAATAAGCAGCATATTTTAAAATCGATGCCCTAATTTTTTACTTTTATGAAAAATTGTTTGAAATCGATTTTGTGTAATTTTGGACTGCACTTTGTTAACAAAAATTTTGAACAAATTTTTCATTTTTAGATGTGAAAAAAATTTGATAAAAATCTGAGGTATCAAAATTAATTAGAAAATGGTCCAAAGTTACCGCATCTTCTCTAATAGCTCCAACTATCTAAATTCGAAAAAAGTTTTTGTGGCATCGTGCTTTCGACCACTTTTTGAAGACTGCTCTCAAGCAAGTAACTCATTAGTAAGTAGCTCATCTCATTGGCTAAAAAGTGAGTGGTAACTTGCTGAAGAGCAGTCTCCAAAAATTGGTTCAAAAACACAATGCCAAGATCATGGTTTTGAATCGAGAGGTTGGATACGTTTCTACAAATTAACGTAATCTTGTCCAGTTAGGGGACACGGACAATTCGCCTCCAGGACAATTCGCCTCCGGCCGATTCGCCTCCAGGGACAATTCGCCTCCAGGACAATTCGCATCCAATTACATTTTTATCTCCTGTTCAGTCTGTCCATTCACTCCATGAACAATAAGCTTATCCTTAGTTTGTATTTTGCAGAAAGGGTAATATTGTAGTTGTATTGCATTAATTTTTATAACATTTTTGTCAATTTATCACCTAATCGCCCTTATTTTCTCATGTTGTTGTCCACCTGGTTTATTTAGGTGGTCCAACCTGTACAGGTATACAGGTCCAACCTGTATAAAATGGACAATTGCTCCTGTTCATAAAGGCATTCTTACTCTGCTCAGATAATAAAAACAACAATTATTTGACTTCAAAATTGATCAGGCTATAACCAACTTTAGCTGCCTTTCTTTTGATCCAAGTGGACGACCACATGGTTTAGTTAGTCCATGGATTGTCCAGTAGAATTAAAGTTGGATCATAAATTTTAAAAGTTCTTTACAAGACGAAAATATTACTATCCGGGTACCATTGCAGGACCTTATGTACTTTGGGGGGGGGGGGCACCGATTTTTTCACCTCGGTTTTTTCTTCAATTTTTACATGTTGATTCTAATAATCATAATAATTATGTTAACCGTCTCTTAGTGACCATAGAAAATATGTTGATTAAAGTGATCATGGTCAATTAAATCACCATAATTAACTTGATCACTATATAAAACGTAAAAATTTGGTGAAAAAATCGGTGCCCCCCCAAAGTACATAAGGTCCCCCCCTTTACAAGACGAAAATATTACTATCCGGGTACCACTACACTACCTGAGTACAACAAAATCAAGTGGTCGTCAATTTGGTGCAAATTTTTTTTTTTACGTTTTTCATATTCCGAAACCTGTTTTCTGGACCAATGTGGGCATGCTGAAGATGGTTCGATAATAGTAAAAGAAGGTTTTGTATGGTATTTTTAAATTATTGGGAAATGATTGAATTTGCCAAAACTAGAAAATAGCTTACAAAATGGCATTTCACCACTATCAAACCATCTTCAGCATTCCCGAGTTAGTCCAGAAAATAGGTTTTGGAACCCAAAAAGTAAAAAAATCTCCAATGGTTCAGACTACAAAATTTTTCAAAATGTACGAATTTGAAAAGTGTGGACCATTTTGTGTGTTGACCAATTCGGTATGGATCAGTTTGGTGCGGATCGATTCGCTTAACGCCCGTTAATGAATATACACCTGGACGAGGGATACCTACCTCTAATTGTGGGGATCGGTTCAGTGAACTCAAAATTTTGATATTATCAAACCTGATTCCCCACATGATTTTACATTTGATAGCATGGTTGGTTTTCGATTTAATTTTTTTTCAAATTTTCAGGCCATCCACATGAACATTCACCTGACCAGAAGGTACCTACCCTGGGTTTTGGGGTTCGGATGGGTGAAATCGCGGTTTCGGTCCTATCAAACAGGATTTACCACACAATTTCACGTCTAAAATAAGGGTTTGAATGTGGTATAATGACTGTGACTTTTCAAAGATTACTTCTACTACTTTTTTGTACCGGAGGCGAATTGTCCCGGAGGCGAATTGTCCGGAGGCGAATTGTCCTGGAGGCGAATTGTCCCTGGAGGCGAATTGTCCCGGGAGGCGAATCGGCCCGGAGGCGAATTGTCCCGGAGGCGAATTGTCCCGGAGGCGAATTGTCGCGGACCCCCAGTTAGGATGGGCAAAAAACTTATTTGAAAAACTAAATGCCTAAACTACACAAATCTTTCTAGCTGAGACTTCCTCTTACAACTCAAGGTCAACCCCTCAACACAGAACACAAACTGAAGGAAAATACACAGCCCAGAAGTCTATGGAGCTCTGCTACCAGATTGGTTAAGCATGGTCTCAAATTCAGAAGACAAATTTTTGTAAGACCATCCACACCACAACACTTCAACCGATCTCTTACCGTTTTCTTGACTACTTTTAATGCGGGTGGCTCAAACCGCCCACAAATTGCCTGCAAGATCCTGGAAGCCCTCCATCCAACGACTCTTTATGCCACTGGCTAGACTTTAAAGGCCATCATCCAGACTTAGTTGTGATTGGTCTCCAGGAAATGAGCTCACTGACCATCCAGAACTACTTTGCCGCCACTCTTAAAAAGACTAATAAGCGACAGGATGTGTGGTTGGATGCCGTTGAGACTGTGATCAACAGATCAGGCAAACAATATAGAAGATTGAAGTATGTGAGATTGCTCGGCCTTTTCATGGTCATATATCAACGTTCTGACCTTCCTATTACACAGGTAATTACTTTTTGTGTTCGGTAATCTCGATGACTCTTTTGAAAAAAGGATGATGTCTGTAAAGCAGATATGGCACTTATTTACCCAAAGCTAGAAAATTGGTCGAAAAAGCTGCCCCATTAAAGGGCCTGACCTCTTCCTACTCGGTGGTCCCGCCAATTCAAAAATTTTCCCTCGATCATTGGACTTCTGTACGGATTTTTCCGCCACGTTTCTAACAAAACTAGGCCTGAAATCAAATTTTAGGCTTAGTTTTGTTAGAAACCTAGCGGAAAAATCCGTACAGAAGTCCAATGATCAAGGGAAAATTTTTGAATTGGCGGCGGACCACCGAGTAGGAAGAGGTCAGGCCCTTTAATGCAAATTTTTTGTGCTTTTTGTGAAGAGTGGTTGTCTTCATAATCGATAAGCTCTCTAGGTAGCTTTATTACTGTCCTCGATTTTCTCGGTGAAATCGACAGGTCGATGAGCTATTTTCCAATGATGGGTGATTTTTTTACTAACCCTACACACAATGTTCGCGTTCAGGCGTGGCATTTGGAATTTTGCTCTTGTAACTACCAAAATATTACAGCCAAATGCAACTGTCACCACTAAGCGTTACCACTAAGAACAGGCTTTAAGATCGCACCTCTAAAAGTCAAATTTTTAGACCTTCGAAAATTCAGAACTTAAAGGGGCATGCCCGTGCGTTAAGGCACGAACCAGCAGTTTTTTCGAATTTTTTCGAATCGTCCCATTTTTCACTCGTTCTGCGTCAAATCTGATATAGATGACCTTATACTGCTTTTCAAAACTAGACAGAAAACTTAAAAAATCTAGACGAGAACGAATGTGAAAATTTATCGAGAAAGAAAAAAACTGCTGGTTTGCGTCTTTTCTCCCCATCAGGCACGTTCATGCCCCTTTAAAACAAGTTATTATCATAATATTGTTTGCCGAAAACATTTTTACCATATCTATCAAAAAATTTAGATCCAAAAGTCCACAGTTAACACTGGATTTTTGGACGTGTTGGCAACAAAGCAGTGTTGGCATAAGCTTGCAAATTGGAGATGATGACCTAAACATCTGCTTCTTGAACGCCCACCTGGCTGCTGGTGATGAAAAAGAAGATTTTGATAACAGAAACATAGATGCTGCTCGCATCGCTAGGAAGATGACCTTCAAAGGCAAGACCTTGGATGAGCATGATGCTGTCTTTTGGATGGGTGACCTAAACTACCGCCTCAGCGAGCTGTCAATTAGCAGAGAGCAGGTAATCCAAAAGTGCCAAAACAACGACTTCAAAGGACTGCTCAAATACGATGAGCTTCTGAAACAAAAATTGGTTGGCGGCACATTTGCGGACTACCAGGAAGCTGAAATCAACTTTGGCCCCACATATAAGTTCGAGCCAGGAAGCACTGATTGGGACGAGAGTGACAAAAGAAGAATTCCTGCTTGGTGCGACAGAATAATGTTTAAATCGGCAGATAAATTCAAAATTGAGCTGGTTGAAAATAGTTACGAGAGCGTGACAAGTGTCATTACTAGCGATCATAAGCCGGTAAAAGCAATGTTTGTTGTAAAAAAGAAAAATTTGTAATTATGTGTATATTTTTTGTCGGTTTATGTTTGTACACATTTGAAAAAAACTGATTTTATAATTATTAAAATAAGTATGGAAACTTAATGGAGCCAGAAAGTACGCCCACCGAAAGTGCCCATTTTCGACGGAAAAAAAGTCAGGACCAGTGCCCGGGCACTGATCCTGACAGGGCGCCCAAATGCATAAAACGCTTTTCCAGAAATCAAACAGATTTAGAACCGATTTTAATAAATCGGTCCATTTGGACCGAAGATTTTCGGACCGACTATCTTATGCATTTGGGCACAGGATTTCAGAATAAATTACCGTATTCTCTCTAATAGACGGGTCCTCTCTATTTGAAGGGTCCTCTCTAATAGACGGGTCCCCTACGAGACCAAAACTAGGGGGTAAACCATGTTTTATTGCATTTTTAATATGAAGTCAAAAATATTTTTGGATGTTGAAAAATAGACGGGTCGACCCCTCTATTAGAGAGAATACGGTAGATCTCAAATATTTATTGAGGATTCAAAAAACAAGATGAGAACCGAAACAATTCACATCTCTGTGCATAATCATTATAAACACCGAACTAGTTCAATAGGAATTATTCTATAAAAGAAAATATCGGAATTAGGGAAATTAATGTGTACTTCTTAGGCCCCTTTTATGGCTTTTTTTTTCAAGACAGTTTTCTAGACCTGTGTCACACAAATAATCACCATGAAATTTCGATGCAACGATGCAAACCAATTTCACAGAACCACCACCGTGATAATAAATTAGTGTGACCAAGGTTATCAAAATGACCATAATCACCATTATTACCATGCCCTATATCCAAGAGGACCTAATATTCACAAGGTGGGCCAAGGCAAATTAAAAAAGAAGATTTAAAGGAGCATGCCCGTGCCCGACACGGTGAAATTTGAATTTCTAAAAGGCGGGGACCACTTTAATGCGTGAGACCAAAAAAATTCAAATTCAAATATTCATTCCTGCTGTAACTGCTGTTGTAGGATAGACGTATGCTGCGTAATTCTCACGCTATTTCTATATCCTGCTGTGTCACAGTCGCTATATAAAAAAGTCCACTGTGTGTCAAGTCTGTGTTTTGCTTCTTGCTTCCAATAAAGCATCTTGGAGCTGTTTATGGCGAACAGTGTTTAGTAAGGTTTCGTAAAATCTCAAGCTTTTTCCCTAGTGAATTATTATGAAACTTCTTTGTACAGCCGAAACAGACTGATTTAGTATTTTACGAATTGCCCACAGTCCAAGAAGACATTGCTTATAGCTACTTCAGTTCCAACGTGGTTCACTTCACAATGATTGATTTTAGCTGTAGAAATGGTGCAACGCGTGACTTATCGCCGCCGACTGTGCTACAACACGAAGTCGAACAAAACCAAGATTTCGAAGACTCCGGAGGCAAAAATGTGGTGCTCTATCGCAAGAAGATCGGCAAGGTGCCCAAGCGCGGCGAGGTAGACCCAAGTGCGGAGAGGTAGACCCAAGTGCGGAGAGGTATTCGCTCGGTAGTAAGCTTAGTTAGTAGGCTTTGCTCTACTTTTACGAATGTGAAACTTCTGAAATAGATATCGAAATGTGGTCAATTCAAAGTTTGACCCACGCCTCGTAACCAACTTATCGCAACCAACCAGCACAAGTAGTAACTGATCTGATAGAGTCAAACCTCAGTTATACTCACCTCAGAGATTAGGTTAGGGTGGCGGATAAATGAGGGCGGCGGTCAACTGAGTGTGCATATGACAGAGAAAAGGCCAATCTCACCAAAATGCAGCATACCGCATAACCTCTATTAATCCCCCATGAGGGATTAATTTTCGAACACTCGAAAATCTGAAAATTTTGAGGTCAATCTCAAAATTTTTTAGTGAAAATCCTAAATCGAAAAAGCGGAATCGGTAGAGCTCGTGGAAGTTAAGAAAATGCAAAAAACAGATTTACAAAATATTCACTTTGGGTTGAGATATAGGTCCTCCAAGTCAGGGGTGGGGGATTAATAGAGGTTACACGGTATCTATGGTGGCGTATAACAGGGGGCAGGCTACCGAGGCCTGACTGTAGCTCTTCAAACAATTAATTTAATTTAATTAATTTTTACATCTTTCTTCATGGGCGGAATATAGCCCCTGACAACCCGTAGACTCACTCTGTCTCATTCTACAGATGCTTTATTTTAAATTTGACAGAGGTGACGATAAAACGTATTCCGCATATCATTTTGGGTATATTACCATGAACGATGACGAGTTTGGGTAATATTCAGGTAGGTACCTACTGAGAGGAGAACGGATGCCTGGGTAGAGAGATCGAGCAATAAAATTTCTCCAAAATAGCTACAACAGACGGCCCACTCGATATCCGCGACGTTTGGCGCTTGGTGCATTTGGCCCCCGCCGTTTAATAATTGTGTTGTTTGCTGTCATATCTAAAATGGCCAGTTTTTAATGAGATTACAAAGCCTAAATACTGTTATCCCTATTGTCCGAGCCGAGAAAAATTTGTCGCTATTTATATACCGGACACTACTGTCCCTTTCATGTAGGTCGGACACTATCGGCGCCGGACACCATTGCCGGTGTAGGAACCCTCATATAGCATATCTTTTCTCTGGGTCCTCGTCGAGTGTCGTAACAGAAAGGGGCAGATTCGCATGGGAACGCTCTGCAAGAATACGCCAAAAAAAATTATCGAACTCCCCTAAATCACAGTCAGGGTCTCGACACTGTTAAAACTATGTTATCAACTAACGCCATATTTCTTAGAGACGACAATTTATTGATTGTAACGAGAGAGCAGAAACGAATAAGCAAAGTAAACATTTTCTCATTTCTTGGCAGCTTCCATCTTGGCCTTGTAAATCTTGGTGGCAATCTTCTGCTCCTCAATTAGAAAGGCACGAATGATTCGCTGACGCACGGCAGCTCCGCTCAGACATCCACCATAGGCACGTGAAACCGTCTTCTTTCGCTTAGTAAGCTGCGACATCTCTCGTGGACGCGATGGCTGGATCTGTAATGGAAAAACATATAGATGAAACTCCAGTTGATATAAAGTGTCACTAACCCCATGAAGGCGAACTCCGGTATCTCCGCACTTGGGCACCTTGCCGATCTTCTTGCGATAGAGCACCACATTTTTGCCTCCGGAGTCTTCGAAATCTTGTTTTGTTCGACTTCGTGTTAGCACAGTCGGCGGCGATAAGTCACGCGTTGCACCATTTCTACAGCTAAAATCAATCATTGTGAAGTGAACCACGTTGGAACTGAAGTAGCTATAAGCAATGTCTTCTTGGACTGTGGGCAATTCGTAAAATACTAAATCAGTCTGTTTCGGCTGTACAAAGAAGTTTCATAATAATTCACTAGGGAAAAAGCTTGAGATTTTACGAAACCTTACTAAACACTGTTCGCCATAAACAGCTCCAAGATGCTTTATTGGAAGCAAGAAGCAAAACACAGACTTGACACACAGTGGACTTTTTTATATAGCGACTGTGACACAGCAGGATAATAGAAATAGCGTGAGAATTACGCAGCATACGTCTATCCTACAACAGCAGTTACAGCAGGAATGAATATTTGAATTTGAATTTTTTGGTCTCACGCATTAAAGTGGTCCCCGCCTTTTAGAAATTCAAATTTCACCGTGTCGGGCACGGGCATGCCCCTTTAAAAAATTCTCCTTAAGCGGTATATGGTATTAGGCATGTGTGTGTCTCGACTTTTGTGTTTAAGCCTAATTTTCTGCCATTTTTTTGCAAACCTATGCCGAGTTTCATTACAGAACCCTCAAGTATATTCTAAAAGTATTTGTTTACAAGCAGTTTTTAGTCATTTTTCGTAAATTCATATTAGGTATCTTTCCGGAATACTCAAGTACAGCGTCTTAGCTTTCTTTTAAGCACAAATATGAATAATTGAAGTTGCTTCTAAAAAAATTTTCTTGCCCTCCAAATTTGAGGTGGTGGGTTTCAGCCTGGAGTTTAGGTGGATGTTTAGGTTGAAACCCAATTTTCTACCGATTTTTGCAAACTTATCTCAGATATCTCTCCATAATCCTCAATTTCAATATCTTAGCTCTTTTTAAAGCACAAAAACCCGTGATGGAAGCAGCTTCCAACAATTTTTTTTGTCCTGCAAATTTGAGATGGTAGATTTTGACCTGGATTTTGGGTGGATTTGTTTTCAAACCCAATTTGTAGCCATTTTTTGCGAACCTATGTCAGACTTTTTTCCGAACCCTCAAGGAGGATAGTTAGGGATGCGGAGAGGGTGTCTAGGTGTGCCAGGAGAGTGGTTAAGGACGCCAGGAGAGTATGTAAGTGTGCCAGGAGGATGGTTAGGGTGCCAGGAGAGTGGCAAGGTGTTCCTGTAAAGTAGGTAGGGTTGCAAGGAGGGTGATTAGGGGTGTCAGGGTCATAGGTAGGAGTGCCGGTAGGGTGGCTAGTAGGGTTGGCCTCCCCCCGCTTTTTGGGGTGCGGGGGGAGATTAGACTAAAAAAATTTGCGGGGGGAGAAGCGGGGGAGGTGGCCAATTTTTTTGCGGGGGGGAGGAGAGGGGGGAGGAAGCTGTGAGCGGGGGCAGTGGCGGGGGTGCCTGATTAATTTACAGCCTCGGGACTGAAAATTTTTGAAACAGCAGTCTAGAATGAATCTGAAGGCTTTTGAAACAATTCTGAAGTCAAAGCTACGATATTGCCACTCCTCTGGTTCGATAAATCCTGACCCTTCTCGGCTGCTGTTCTGAAAATGACCTCATCCGAGAGTTTTTTTCGACTGGGATTTTTGCGGGGGGCGACGGGGGGTCATTTTGGGAGCGGGGAGGAGCGGGGGGGGGGGGAGGTATAAGGAAAATTTGGTCGAAAAGCGGGGGGGAGGGGGGGGGGAGGGAGGGAGGGAGCCAACCCTAGTGGCTAGGTGTTCCAGGAGGGTGATTCAGTTTGCCAAGGAAGTAGCTAGGGTGTATATGTTGACCCACCATGAGAACGGGTGAATATGTTAAAAAAAGTTGATCGCATAGGGTAGCAGAGTATTTAAGTAGGGTACGTGCATCAACGCACAGGGTACGCACAGCATCCCCAATTTTAGGGTAGTACCTCAGACAGCAGGTTAGTCTAACCACCTCGAGGGCACCATGACCATTAGGTAAGTACTGTAACTCCCTAATAAATAGGGTTGGCCACCCTACCTCCCCTCCCCCGCTTTTGGACCACATTTTCCTTATACCTCCCCCCTGCTCCTTCCCCGTAAAAAAATCACCCCCACCCCCGCCCGTTTCTCCATTTAATGCTTCAAATTTTTCTTTTTATAGTCTAAAATAAAATCGTATTTTTTTTCTTAATTTTCGACTAATCAAATATTTTTTAATAAACTTCTGTAAAAAATGCTGATTTTTTAAATTAAGGTTGAATAATGATGAGAGGTTTCCACACATCTTTGTCAAAAAATAATAGGAAAAAAACATGCGTGCAGTGTAAAGTAAATATGAAAACAAAGGTTTTTTTAATTATGAATATCAAAAGAAAATTGAAAATGCAAAAGACTTTTGCAAAATTTACATACGTTATTCTTTTTACTTTCATTCGTTTCTATTGGCTTACTAAAATATATAAAAATTTAAGAGGCTTTCTTTATTATTTTTTATGAAAACCTAGACAATAAAATTTTAAAGAAAATTTACTATTAGACTGAAATGATTAAGTGACCGTCGCCCGGATGGGCGACGGTCTTTTCGTCCCCGGTCATTTCGTCCCGGTCATTTCGTCCCCGGTCATTTCGTCCCCGGTCATTTCGTCCCCTGGCCTTTTCGTCCCCTGGCCTTTTCGTCCCTAAAAGCCGCCAATTTGAAATTTTCAAACAGGTTCAGATCCATGTGGTAGCAGACATTTTTTTCTTGAATGACAGTCCTATATTTGTATTTATAAGACCCGTGAGCCTCAGGATGATAGTGTAATCCCCTGGTACCTCCTCTAAATGAGTATCCACCTCCAGAATCCGAAATATTGGATTTAATTGAAAGTAACTAAAATTATTGTGCCTATCCATAATTGGGTTCTGAACACGGTTTTATAATTCTAAAACATCAGGAACCCCAGTTCTGGAGTTTTTCCTATGAATAGTTTTCTATCCTGTAGGGAATCTACGTGATAGTATGAAGGTTGTAGTACCGAGAAAGTAGTACTTAGTGGTAGTAACAAGGCAGTGACTATGAATCGGTACTCAGGGGAAGTGCCTGGGTGGTGGTAGATAGTAATTTCTAGTTAGTGGTACCTAAAGGGCAGTACTTATTCGACAATACCCAGATTGTTTATTAAACTATTTTTGCAAAGCATCTGACCATGCTAGCAGCTGGATCATTCGGATCTGCCATACACCAACTAAACCAAGTGGTCGTCCACTTGGATCGAATTTTTTTTACGCTATTGGGAAATCCAAAACTTGTTTTTCGCACTAATTCAAGCATTCTAAAGATGGTATGACAGTGCTAAAATTACGCTTTGCAAGATTTACGAAAACTGTGAAAATAACGTCAAAACGTAGTTTTACTACTGTCAAACCATCTTTAGAATGCTCGAATAGGTACAGAAAATAGGTTTTGGAACCCGAAAACGAAAAAATTTTTTTGATCCAAATAGACGGTTTTCAGGCTATCCAGGTGTATATACACCTGACCAGGAGGTACCCAACCTATTTATAGAGTTGGGGTGGGTAAAATTACAATTTTGGTCTTAAAAACCCAATTCCTGACACAATTTTAAGTTAGAAAAAGTGTTTACTATCCCCAGTATTTGAACCTGTTTGAAAATTTCAAATTGGCGGTTTTGGGACGAAATGACCGGGGACGAAAAGGCCAGGGGACGAAATGACCGGGGACGAAATGACCGGGGACGAAATGACCGGGGACGAAATGACCGGGGACGAAATGACCTAGTGCCATTACGGATTCGTGACGATTTATGACGTAACTTTTCGAAAATTCTGATTTTTTGAGTCCGCTTTTTACGAAAAAGTTTTTGAAAAGTTATCACTAACTCTAACATTTCTTCCTGAGTAGGGTTGTCGGGAGGGAGGGGTGGGGGTCGTGCTCCACTCGAGGACTTGAATGTACACGAAATTTTTTGATGCCTGGACACGAACCGAAACTAGAAAATTTTTGAGTTTTCGAGTCCAAAAGTTGAAATCAAAGTCTCGACTCGACAACCCTATTCCTGAGTCTGATTCCGAAAAAATCAGAACAATAAAAATCATAGGAATCTAAGGTATCCATGTTTCATGGAGCAATCACTATTCGTAAGCAAGTTAATTCAAAAAATTACAAATATACCTACTCAACAAAGCTACAAAGTAGCCGAAAAATTTCGGGAAATTTTGATTATAAATTTTTTATTTTTAACTTATTCCCATTTTCATGAATACCTTTTGTGTTTCGTGTAAAAAAGCTTATTTTTAAAAGCGATTTTCATGGGGAAACCGATGGGGCAAGGAGCTAACTATACTAATTTTTAATATTTTCCGAATTTTTCGGGCCACCCTGTATATCATATCGCCATAAGGTTTTCAGAAAAATTCACTTACAAGGGAACCACCCAGACTGTAAAATGTTAAGCCTTCAAATTTTTTTATTTGTTTCCAAAAATTTTCCCTGTCTTCCGATGCGCTGAATTCCCTGAGATTGACCATAAAAATTTCGATTTTCGCATGCCCTGGTCCCCAAGCTGATTTCATTAAATTCCAAAGTCTAAATAATCAGCCTGGGGACCAAGGGATCCGGAAATCGAATTTTTTGTGGTCGATCCAGGAATGGCTATATGAATGATTTTTTTTACTGAGCGCATCGGAAAACTCCCTGAAATGCTGAAAAAAATTCGAAGGGTTATCACTTCACAGTCCGTGCGGTTTCCTTGTTAGACACACACTATTAGTCCAAAATAGTAAAATTTTACTATTTAATGTAAATTTTAATTTTTTAAATTCACTACGTCACTGTGCTTCAAAATAGCAGTTTTGATCTACCTTTCTTTTGCAGTCGGAATTCACTTTTATGAAGAGTAGCTCTTAGTATAAAAAAATTCAGTCTCCATAATGAAGCCCGCTGAAGCTACTCAGCAGCTAGATATTCAGCTGAGGAATGCTGAAGATGCTTTCAAGCGCAATCAGTGTCCTCCAACTGCTCGCCCAAGGCGGGATCGCCAGCAAAGCATCGCAGAGTACGAAGCTAACTTGCAACGGCTCAAAATATCCAAAAGGAAGTTGTGTGCAGGGACTGTCAATTTCAAGACGAGTGTAGTCACCGGTATTTCATTCTTATAGATAAACTAAAAAAATCAATCAGTGGTGGCATTTTTTTAGTCCCCCCATATTCGGAATTTTCAAAAAGTAACCCAGAAATCACCTCCTAGACCAAATTTTTCTGCTCGACACGGTAAAAAAAGCACTTCTATACTTTATAATTAAAGAATAAAAGTGTCGTGTAATTATAAACGATGTCAAGAAAATTTGCCTCCACCCCTCAGGGCTCAGCATAGATAGATTTTTAGGGTATTTTAGGGTCATTTCGGGGGAATTTTCACATTTTTCTTGCTGGAACCAAGCATGATTTTTATTTTCTATGATTTTTACCTTCATTTGACTCGAAAAGGCTAAAATTTGGTAAAAAAATATCATAAAGATGACCATTTACCCCTGAAGGGTAGAAGACAAAATTTTTGACAAAATTTAAACTTTTCAATCAGAAAGTGTTTAAAAGTGCTTCTTTATCGTGTTGAGCATAAAAATGTGTTTAGGAAGTGATTTTGGATCACTTTAAAAAAATCGGAATATGGTGGGCTGGCTAAAAAAGCGCCGTACTAGTTAGGGCTGTAACGCCACCAAGTGAGGCACTGGCCGATGCCGTACCTGGTGATGAAGTTTTCGGAGGCCGATGCCAAAATTTTGAGATTTATAGCACTGGCTCTGATGTAGTGAAAAAATAATCTCTAAAGTTTGTACTCAAAGTGAATAAAACCATTACAGGTCAAATTCACAGTTCAATGACACACTCAAAGAGCTACAGCCGATCACTCTGCGTGATATGAAGGCGCCCATGGTTCACACAGGAAAATATCTGGCCTGCAGAATTATTACTGAAGCATATGTATCAGTTGCAACTGCTTTCCTTATTGAAGACCTGAATGGTGAAGTAGAGAGCCTATCCCTCTACAATTTCCAGCTAAATATTGGCAGCTCGTGTTCCTGGTTGCCACCTGGAACAATTATGCTTATTAAGGAGCCCTACTTGAAACTTGGCTTGGTTGGCAAAAACGTGTTCATTCGAGTGGACTCCCCAGTGATGTGGTTTTTGTGGATGAAAGTGACCAGCAGAAACTCCAGTGGGCTAATGCTTTGCAATGGTATAAGCCTCAAAAGTTGTCTGTGGATCAACTCCGTGACAGGGGCAATCAATACTATGGAAAAAAAGATTACGAATGGGCTTTGAAGTATTACAAAAAAGCGCTTCTTATTAAGCCTGATTTGGGTGTGCTTCATTTGAATATGGCTGCTGCTTTTCTTGCTTTGGACAATTATCATGCAGCTTTTGAGGCAGCTAAGTTGGCTTTAGAGAAGGGTGCAGACAAGGAAAAAGCTTTGATGAGGTGGGTTTTGTTTGAAAATGTTGGAATGAAAGCGCAGTGAATAGCGTATTTTGTCAATTAATCCTTCACTCTCTAATAACCCCCCCCCCTATTTTTTTGACTAGGATTTCAGAGTTAAGACCATTTTCGATTGACAATTTCCGGATTTTTTGAGCGTTGAAAAATAATCCCCTATGGGGTTCAATAGAGAAAATACGGTGAGCGTTTGTTTTTATGACCCAATATAGTGCGCAGGTTCGATCCCACGTGGGGGCACGCTATTTATTTTGGCTTGTTTGACGGGAAGTAGCGACCCCAATTACCCATAGACAATCACCCATTGATCGAAAACGCCAAAATAAATACCATACCACCCCGTGGGATCGAACCTGCGCACTATTTTGGGCCGTAAAACACAAACGATTACCTTAGAGATTCGAAATGGCCTATTTCGGGACGGGACAAAATTTATTATTAAAAATTTCGGGACGGGACGCCGGACGGGACGCCGGACGGGACAAGGTCAAAAAAATTTTCGGGACGGGGTCCGGGACGGAAAAATGGCCAAATTTGCGTCGGGCGGGACGGACGTCCCGTCCCGAATTTTTAGCTTAATTTTCTATCGGGACGGGACAGACTGAAATTTTTTCCGGGACGGATATATGCTAAAAAACCGTCGGGACGGGACGAGATTCCCGTCCCGAGGCCATTTCTACGATTAGCTATCTACGATTGCCATCTCTACGATCTACCTAACAAAACAAGGCCTAGAATTGAATTCTGAGCCTTGTTTTGTTAGAAACCAAGTTAAAAATCCGTACAGAAGTTCAATGATTAGGAAATTTCGCTGAATTGGAGGAGGACAATAGTCCTTTAAGTAAAAAATATGATAAAAGGCAGAGCTTAATTGTAGCTTAGGTACGAATTCAAAATTCAGAAATACATTATGAAAAAAAAATTATTAGAAAACTTAAAACTACCGTATTTTTTCCACCAATTAGCCCGAGATAATTTATTTTTCAATCCTTCAAAATCGGGAAAGTTTTAGGTCAATCTCGTGATTTTCAGGCGTAATCTGAACATTGAAAAGGGGATTATAATTTTTTTCACTTATATGAAAAGTTTCAAGCTTTTCATGAACAAAGTTAATCAATGTGTTTTTATTTGACACGCTCTAACAATTAAATATGTTCAGGCTTGGTAGAGCAACTTATGGCATGCGAAATTGGAAACTAGCTTGTCATTATTTCAAACAACTCAGTCAACAATATCCATCTAACAAAGAAGCACAGTCAGAGTTAAAAAAGACATTGGCTCGATTTCATGAATCTGAAATAGGTCAATATGACCTAGTTCAGCTCTACACTCTGTCTGCCAAGCAGAAGGTGCGCCGACTTGATGTTGCTGACTACACTGGACCAGTATGTATTATTGACGTGCAGGGAAAAGGCAAAGGTCTAGTGGCTTCAAGAGATCTACCCAAAGGCACTCTTCTGCTGGTCTCCAAGGCCTTTTCAATTGCTTACAAAGATGAGCTGCCAAACACAGCATTTTTTGGCCTTAATTTGCTGACTAGACAAGTAGATAGTGCTTCTCAGGCACTCAATGTTATCAGAACTATTCAAACTTTGAAGTGTAATCCGGAAATGGCTGGAGATCTTTATGCTCTTTTTGCAGGAAATCTCCCTAGGGATCAAAAAATTCCAGCTGATAAGTTTTAAAACCGCTTTTGGCGGTGCCTTTAAAATTGTCTATATGGAAACTTAGCGATAAAGTTAAAAGACCATTACCATCTATGGCCACGAGTATTTCATATTAATGCTCGCGAGGGTAGGCGAGCGTACCTTAGGACGGTACGTTAGAATGGGCTCAAAAACGTCTCGAAGTTAAAAAACGTAAGAAGAAGTAAGAATGTTTGAGTCCGTCCTAACATACGCTGGCCTACCCTAAGCCTAAGCCTAAAATACAAACCAGTGGACCAAGTCAAATGGTGGTAATAAGCCAAATGGCACTAGTATTCATCTGTACATGTGCATACCATAGTTTCTATATAAACATTCGAAACTCACTACTTTTTCTTATATTTGACTGAAATTTAGTCCAATATGACCCTACAATACCCTAAAAAGGGGATTGGCAAGTTAGCGATGGTTTTTTTCAAAATTTTGATATTTTTTGCCATAAAAGTACTCTTTTTGTGAAAAACAGTTTTTCTGAGGCCACCCAGTAGCTGAAATTTTCTCAGAAATCCGAATCAAAAAACAGAATTTTAAAATAACGCGTGGTCGCTAAGATATGATCTAAAGTTGGATGGTCATCATTTAAAAATGACAAGCACCCAACTTTGAGTCATATCTCAGCAACCACGTGTTATTTTAAAATTCTGTCTCTCGATTCGGATTCTTGAGGAAATTTCAGCCACTGGGTTGCCTCAGAAAAACTGTTTTTCACAAAAAGACTACTTTTATGTCAAAAAATATCAAAAATTTTGAAAAAAACCATCGCTCCTGGCCATACACCCCTAAAAAGACCATCTGACCTTCGTGAGTTGAAGTCAAATATTTTTTTTTATTTTTTTTTTTCGGTAACTGTTTAGAAATGTTTCCTACATTGTATTGAGCAAAAAAACTAGATAAAGATCTGCTTTTGGGTCACTTTTCAAAAATTTGAGGGTGGGGAGTGTTGGTAAACGGGATGAGTACCCAGAAGTTGTTACGTGTTATGCCGAAGTGTGGAGAGCGTCAGAAAATTTCAACAGTAAACCGAGATTAAAAAAAGTGATAAGATACTTTCAATACACCTAACATATTTTAAGAGTTATTGATGCTGCGAGGATTGAAAACATATGCACTTTCAACAGCTTTAGCAATCAAAATGAGTATGATTCAGCATCTGGAAGCGAAGAAATTGAGGGACATTCGACCCCTAACGGACTTTGGATTTTGCCCTCATTTATCAATCACTCTTGCATTGGTCAGTTTCATTTACCTGTTTAATTTTTTTGGATATGGATGAAAAATCTCATAAAAATATGTGAATCATACAAAACTTGTTTCTATCGTAAAAAGTTATCTAAAAAATTGAGATAAATTGACCCTACTTGGATATACCCCCCCCCTTCCCTCCCAAATCAATTTTTTTCAAACTGTTTCTAAACAGCCTCTTTCGACTCAAAATCACCTCAAAAGCTCAAAAAGACGATTCTATCCAACAAGGGGGGGGGTTGCCTTGGCGCCCCTGTTGAATTTCAGGTTATTTTTTAGGCTTAGGCTCAGGCGAAGAGAGGCCAGTGTATGTTAGAACAGACTCAAAGATAAGTCTAGAATATGCGTGAGTCTGTCCTAACATACATTGGCCTACCTTGGCCTTTATAATACGAAA
Organism: Ditylenchus dipsaci; assembly: GCA_004194705.1. Taxonomy (NCBI): domain Eukaryota; kingdom Metazoa; phylum Nematoda; class Chromadorea; order Rhabditida; family Anguinidae; genus Ditylenchus; species Ditylenchus dipsaci. The sequence goes on along the minus strand of SADC01001256.1, from coordinate 389,912 downwards.
CAACAGGGAGGAGGCCAAGGCAAACCCCCCCCCCCTTTTTGCTGGATAGGGCTAAAAAGACATTATTTTCGGGTTTGATCTTTGAAAAATCGACTGTAGTGCAGCGATTTTGCAGTTTTCATCAAAATAAAATTTTTAAGGCAATGCTTCTCGCACATTCTACGGCGACATAATGACTGTGTATGCTATAAAAGATTTGAAAAAAGATGAAGAGATTACTTTTCCCTGTGTTTCTCCTCTGAAACCTTACCAGGAGAGGTTGAAACATTTTCAACACTACAAATTCATCTGCTCCTGCCGATTGTGCCAGCTTGATTCTTCAGATCCTTTCTATGAACAGCGTGAAAAGCTGTCAGAAAGATGCTACGCTTTAGCACAGCTCAGCTTTGCCGACCCCTACCAGTATTTGCATCAGTTGGAGCCTCTCGTTAAAGAGGTAATTTAGTTACTTACTAGGAAACCGTTCGAAGTGTGAAATGTAGAGCATTCACATCTGTAGCTACTCTTAAAATTTTTCGGTTTTTTCGATGCGCTGAACACATCCCTGGTACTGACCACTGATTTTTCCGATTTTTTTGAATTTAACAAAAATCAGGCTAGAGGACCAAAGCTTTTGGTCAACTCCAGGGCTATTGGGATGTTCTTGTGTTTAGCGCATCGAAAAAAATAGAAAAATGCTTAGAGTAAAAGAGTCGCCCCTGTTGTTTTTCATTGTGATTGTTTAAGCTTAGGCAGGTATTGGTGAGCGTATATTAGGACAGACTTGAACATAAAATATACTTGAGTCCATCCTGACATACGCTGGCCTACCCTTGTCTGAGCCTAATCCTGTAGAGTTCTAAAAAACAACAGAGGGGATCAATGCAAACCTTTTTATTCAGATGAGGAGAAGCTATGGCAACAGTAGCGAGCTGAAAACTCAATTAGTTTGTCCTCTGCTCCAACTTTCTATGGTCTATAGGGAGACACAGCAAGTGCGGAAAGCACTAGAAGCTCTACGAGAAGCTAGAGAAGCAATGGGTCAAATCCTGGAGATTGAGTCTGGAGTTGACTTTTTGCTGCGTGAAGCGGACTGTTATGCCGATTTACAACAATGGCCAGAAGCAGCCAGAACTCTTCAACAAGCAATCACTAACTACAGCATCCGAAGTGGTGCTAACAAACAGCTGTTTTACTTAATCTTTCCTGATGCTTTGCGTTTACAGCAATAGTTTTTTTGGTTTTGCGTCAAGCATTTATTCTTTTTTCTAATTTTTTATTTTAAAAAACATTGACTTGTAGAAGTCTAATATCAGGAATAATCTTTTTCAATATCAGGTTTTCTTTTTTGCAAGTATTTGATTTAATTTCATTTTTTTAATAAACGATTTTTTTCGAAAGCGGAGAAAATTTTTAAAAACAAAAAAATCTGTAAACTGCTTTAAATACCAAGAAAAAATATCAAAATTGCCTTTATGAAATTTTTTAAAAAAGATATATCAGGAGCAGTGCTGTAAATCTCGGCACCGGCTAAACTTCAGGCACCTGTTGCTCGCAGTGATTAGTATCACCCAGCTCGGTGCCGCGGATTAATATGTAGCTCAGACATCGGCACCGGGCTAGGAATAAAAAAATTAGTCATTTAAACCTTTCTACATAGCGGCACCGGCTCGGCACCGAAACAATTAACACGAGAATTTCACGTTAAAATTGTTTCGGTGCCAAGCCGGTGCCGCTATGTACCAAGGTTTAAATGATTAATTTTTTCATTCCTAGCCCGGTGCCGATGTCTGAGCTACCAATTAATCCGCGGCACCAGGCTGGGTATTGTTAATTATTGCGAGAAATAGGGCCTAAAGTTAAGCCGGTGCCAAGATTTACAGCACTGATCAGGAGCAGTGATGTGCGCAGCTCCGCTCTTGGCTCTGAGCGCTCCTGCTCCGATCCAAGAGCCAGAGCAGGAGCCAAAATTTCAGGGGCTGGATCCAAGAGCAAAAATTTCGTGAAAAGTGTTACTTTTCTTCAATAAAAACTAGAGGTATTCATGGTACGGTATACCGAATACCCACCGACCAAACCAATTTTGGGCAAAAATACAGTACCGAAACAGCGACCGAAAGAAAAATTGGCCGAAATGACTAGAATTTCTAACTGCAGAGTTTTTACGGTACCGACCGACCCGATTTGGGGCAGGAATACCATACTGAAACACCGATCGAGGTGGAATGATCAGCTCTGATAAAGACCACATTGTTTTTGAAATTTTCGTGTTATTTTCAATACTAAACACTTTCGAAAATGTTTTGTAATTTTTGAAAAAATTATAGTTATATATTAGCTCTGCTCTTGGCTCCGAGCGCTCCTGCTCCGAGCCAAGAGCCAGAGCAGGAGCCAAAAAAAAATATTTTTTTCGAAGTTTTACTTCCAAATTTTTTTGCTTCAAAATTCCAATGAGCCAGGATAAGTTGAGCGAACAAAGTCAAAAAGCACTTGTTTATGAAAATGTACTTTTCTCAAATTCCCGATATCGTAGCGGTGTTCCACTTACAAAAATGTACCAATATACCTTGAGGAGTCAACATTTTTAGCTTAGTTTCCCCATTTGTTTTCTCTTAAGAATGCCTTGGTCCCCTCTTAAGTATTAATAATAACTAAAAATGGACGGCGGGACCAAGCCTTTTTTTTTAAAAACAGGGGGACCAAGCTAAAAATGATGCTTCCATAAGGTGAATATAGCTACAAAATTTGACAGCTTTTACTTTTAAGATATCGTATTGTCTCTAAGGCTCAAATTGTTTTACCCCGTCAAATTCCGCCAAAAATTGACAAACAGTTTTACTTCAAGCAACAAAAAAAAATTAAAAAATCAATGACTCTGGATTTTTCAATTGAATTTTCTACGCCACCCATTCATGTTCTTTGCGGATCTGACGCTTCTCCTCTTCTGACAAATCGTCAGCGAAGCCCCATTCAGCTCGCACTCTTGCTGCCGACTTGTTAATCATGAGCAAAGCCCCTTTCTGGCATGCATAGAGATAGAGGAGCGGATGTCCAAAAAACTAGCCGCCAAAAGCAGTTCTTGCAGCTCTGGCACTGACACATCTAAGAATTTACTCTCGAATGGAGTGTAAACAAAGTGGATGCGCTCAAAAGTTTGCGGATCTTCTCTTACCACTGGATCTGGCTTGCCTTAATAATAAAAAAATACCTACAATTATTGACCCTAGTCTGGGATAATTCATTCTGTTTACAGTTGCCGCTCGATTTACCGACACCCGAAAAGTTCGCTCCCGCCTAGGGTCCGACACTTTTTAGCTCGCTTTTCAAAAACTTTGACCGTTCTCTTTTGACAATGTGGTCCCAAATATCGCAGTGATTCCAATTTCGGCGGCCGTTTTTTAGAATCATGAAATTTTTCTCTCCAAAAAATCATAATCTCGGTTTAACGACACCATTTTTGATAAGAAAAAACTTGTCGTTAAATCGAGATTTTGATTAATTGGAGACAAAAAAATTAATGATTCTAAAAAACAATCGGCAAAATCGGAAACCTTGCTATATTTGGGACCAGACTGTCAAAAAACAGTCGAAAATTGTCGAAAATCTAGCTAAAAAAGTGTCGGACCATACACGGGAACGAACTTTTGGGTGTCGTTAAATCAAGCGGCAATTGCACTTGATTTTCTAATCTGATAAAAACCCTGAACCCATTTTTGCGGAAATTCTAATTTTTTAAAATTATTTTTGGACTTTTTACTTTTTATACCTATTTATCTATATTATTTATAAAGTAATTTACCACTCACTTTGTAGCTTGTCTCACTGGCTGCACAATGAGTGGTAATTTGCATTGAAATGGTCTGAGAAAAGCGAGTGAAAAACACGATGCCAAGAAAACGAATATAAATAGGTAAATGTCTGACTATTAGGAAATCTATAGTACATTATTTTTTATTTAAAAATTTATTTTTCGTATATTTTCGGTATGAGCTTTACACAATTTTTGCTCAAATTAAAAAAATTTTTTGTCGCTTTTTCACAACTGTAAAAATTTGTACGTTGGGAGTATCTAATTGACAACTTTAAATACAGTAACACGCTATAGTCACAGCTCGAGGGATCGTCCCAGTGATCGTCCCACCTGGGGTGTCACTGTAGCGTAGTTATAGTCCAAGTTATGTTAGGCAAAACCAACCAAATTGCTTGTGAGGTGTTACTTTACTTTAAAGTTTTGGTTTACCATGGTACCATCCAGGTGGTTTGGGTAGCATCCGGTGGTTTGGGAACCATCCAGGTGGTTTGGGTATCACCCAGGAGGTTCGGGTACCATATAGATGTTTAAGTGCTATCCATGTGGTTCAGGTATCCTTTTTTTTGGATATCCTTCAGACTATTATTTTACAGCCATTTATTGAAAAATAATAATGATGGCCAGTGGATCGGAATTGCGATTTTTTTCAGAAAACCGTTTCACAAAAACTGTGATTGAAATTGAAGCGCAATACAAGAATTTTTTTTGAAGTGTCTATATTAAAACATAGTTTAGAAATCCACAGGAAGGACCAAGGCAATTGGAGAGTCTCCATGAAAAAATCAGATCGATCGGCCTTGTAGAATATTTAAATTGAGATATCCAGTTCTAGGATTTCTCTTTCAAGTAGGGGACAATAATTAAAAGTTGAGATTAAGATTTTCAAGAACGAAAGCTTCATTTTATCATAACTGTTGACTTCAAATATAAAATATGAGCTCACCTACGTGCTCTTTGCACCACTCTACAACCTTCAGAAAAGTGGCTTCCTTGATGTTTCCAAGAGTGAAATCACCTGGAAAAGATGGCTCACCCTCGTCGTCCTCACCATCAATAGCTTGACCAATGCCTAGACTGTCACACATGTTTTTGAAAGTTTGGGAGACGCGTAGAATGTAGGACGGGACAACCACGTATTGCCATCTGCAGTCAAGCAAGAAACTGGAAATGAATTTGCAACGGCTGCTTCAAGATCCTCCTCAGCTTCTTCCGGCGGCATTTGCTCTTCCTCTACCTCGTCAATCTTTTCGTCTTGAACTACTGGAGCTGGTTGCTGAGGATCCGAGAACAAGTTAGTAAGGAATTGCCACATCTTCTTAATAGCAAGAAACAAATTTAGGGAGAATAGAAGACTGTGCAGAAATTAAGAAATGAAAATAAGTTTGTAAGACTGAATTTGAATAACTAGGAGGGATGTGTGACAGTTATTTATATGATTATGTCAAGCAATCAATCAGAATGGTTGGGCTTATGTCTGAGGAAGAAGTGCCTGTTTTCTTGTTTCAACATAATTGAAAAGACAAGTATGCCCAGTTCTGCCATACGTTTTCAGCAAATACAGGGTGACAAATTTTTTGTTTTGTAAATTTTTGTAAATCGTGTTTAAACGACTCCTAAGTAATTTTTATGTGCTTAATAAGATAAAAAGGCTATTTTCTAACACTTTTCCACAAAAAAATGGATTTATTGAAAGAAAAAATTTGCGTAATATTTGACTTTTTGCCTTGGGGGACCAAGGCAAATCAAGTTTCTGGTCAAATTTTGGTCAAAAATTTTTTCTTCAAAAAATTTGTTTTTTATGTGGAAAAGTGTTAGAAAATAGCTTTTTTATCGTTTTAAGCACAAAAAATAACTTAGGAGTCGTTTAAACACGATTTACAAAAATTTACAAAATGCGCCACCAAAAAGAACAAGTACCAAAATAGTTATGACAAGCCTAAATTGAAAAATCACAATAGTTCGTGCGTTAAAATTCACTTACAAGGAAACCCCGGAAACTGTAAAATGGAATTAGCAAAATCTGTTAATCCTATCTTGTAGAGCATAGTCGATTAACTTATTGTAATTGGAAGGATTTTTTTCCGTAAGTCATAAAATGAAGAGCTTTTAGTGTAAGAAACATGCGAAAAAGCCTTGCTCAACCAAAGGCCATTAAATACCAAACCACAGAGGTTACCAGTTGAAAATATTTTTCTTTGACATTATAAACCAAAAAAATTGTCATCAAAAATTGATTGGATTTGTTAAAACCGTTTTTTCAAAAAACGCATTCTAAAAAAAGTTCGAAAATTCGTGAAAAATCATAAAAAATAACATTCTAAAAAACCCAAAGAGGGGCCAAGGCATTTTGCATGTTTCTCTTGCTGAAAACTCTTAATTTTTTTAATTTATGGGACGAATACTTTCGGCTACAATGGGTGAATCGACCAAGTTCTACAAGATAGGGTTGATAGATTTCACGAATTTAATTTTACAGTTCGCGGGGTTTCCTTGTTGGAATTTCCGTGCTATGTTAGCGTTACCCACACATGCCAAATACTATGTTAGACAAAATCAACAGGTGCCTACCAAAATCATTCACCAAGATTTCTTCACCCAGCTTTAACTTTCGGCGGATGTGCGTAGGCTCAATAAAGAGCTTGTTTTTGTACATTTAACCTTCTCGATACGTCTACATTGAATTTGGCGTCAAAAACTAAGCCAAGGCCCTCTAATAAGGGAACATTGCAAGCCTGTTTTTCACTCGCTCAGGGGAGTTTGGTCTCATTTGATAGCTCGTTTGCGACTTTAAATCAAAGCTATTGAAATCTCGGGCCCATAGACCAAAAAGTTGGGACGAGAAGGCCAGTAAAGTATTGAATAACCACAGGTGGACCAAGGCATTTTTGAATTTAAATAGGGGTTTTATACATGCATCTGCTAATCACAGGTTCGAACACCACTGGGTGCACACCCGTTTTTCACCTACTTTTTGTCTACGAAATTGGTTTTTAAATGATCCTCAGGCTCTTAGCTATCTATAAAGTTTATCAGCAAATGGTAAAATTTAAAATTGAAGTAAAAAAATTAGTGTACACTCAGTGGTATTCAAAAGTCATAGGCATAGTTTGACCAGAATTTTGACTGTAACTATGCCTATGACTTTGAAAATATGCCTATGACTTTTGGAAACACTGCTGTACACCCAGTGGTATTCGAACCCGTCACCTAAGTGATGCATAGTTAGCCGAAATTTCCGACAACGATTCTTGTTCGCGGCACACAGTCAATTTTTACTAATTTTTGCCAGGCAAATTTATGCTCATTAGATAGCTCAAGATTTGTAGAATTAACCTTCCTGATACATCAACACCAAGTTCCGCACCGAAAACTGAGTTACCCGGAAAAAGAAGTTAAAATATCGAACTTGAATAGTTAACTCGTTAACTATGAGCGTTACGAAGTCATGCCAAATACGATATAAGATATTATATGCTATAAATTAAAATATATTACTTTATGTAACGTTTTTACGTGTCTTGCCAATAATAAAGATCAAAAAAATGAAAAGCACACTAAGGAAATAAATGAGATTATTTCAAAAACTATAGAATGCATGAAATGGATTGTCTAAGAACTCTTGAAAGCGCTCTCTCTTCTCTGATTCCTCAAACCAGCGCTCCAAAACACGTACAACAAATGGCAATGTTGAGCCCAAAATAATGTACAAAGTTTCTAAATAGAAGCTTGGTGTACTGCTGAGTTCAAAATATACACTTCCCTGCGGGGTCATGTGAAAATGGCCTATGAAGGTGATGTTTCCAGCTGGTATGAGAGCATGACCAATAGAATCTGCAAAAAAATGCAAGGCTAGTGAAATAATTGCTGAAATGATTAAGACAGCAGACATTGAATACATCAAAGAAAAAAGGTATGGAAAGCAATTTTTAATTTTTAACATTCCAGCCTTCTTTTTTACAGCAAGATGGTCTTGGGTTTTCTTTTTGGAATTGTCCCATTGACCCTGTTGAACAAATTTTTTGTAGGCACTCAGTCGATTTTGGACTTGTTCTCTTTTGCGCAAAAGTTTTCATAAGTGAGTCTATGAGAAAAACAGTTTGTTTTTGCTTCAGCAATAATGGGCATGTAGCGCTCTATTAGGTCATCTTCTTGCTGACCAGTTGATCTGGCCAGAAAAACTTGCGCCACGGGGAATTTAGGCCCCTGTAAGTAGAGCTGAATTCTTGTCGGAGGCTGATCCAACTATCAAAGTTCGACTTGAGCTGTCGGCAGTGGTGATCCAGGATATTATTCAGTTTGGTCTGTTCTTTTTCAAGACGATTAATATGGTCGATGATCTGAATTTTCAATCGTTATGATAGGCTTAAAGTAGCATTAGAGCACTTGAACCTGAGCCCCCCCCCCCTTTTTTTTTCGCCTTTTCCGCCTGGCGAAAAAAACTAAAGCAAAACTAAAATTCCAGTTCCGGTTTTTACAAATGTGAAATTCCGGTTCTGGTTCCGGTCCAAATATCGATTCAGAGCCAACTCTAATAAATTGGTGTTGACACCTGAGAACGTATTTATCGGCGTTAAATTTGGAGTCGATTGGTATACAGTCGAACCTCGATAGCAGATACCCCCGATAATAGATACCCTTCGATAGTAGATACCCTTAGCGCATATTTGGTTGGTTTTACTTAAAATAAGGCAAATCATACCCCAATAGTAGATGCCCCTTATAATAGATACCCCTCGATAATAGATACCCTCTGACTCTTACACTGACCTTTATTTTGCCCTAGATAATAGATACCTCTAACACTCAAGTCTAAATGGAAAGCCATCTCTTTTCAAAGTGTAATTTTGGAAATTGTTTGTTCAGATGTGCCTTTTTTTTAATTGGCGCTTATGTTTGGCTCGAAATCTCGCGATATTATTTAAATTCGTTAGTTCATTCAGGTACCCGATAGATACTTCGCAAAGAAAAAGAAAGGTAGATTTGGCGACGAAAAGGGCAATTATCGAAGGATTCAGCAAGGGCAAAGGCTACAAAGTGCTGTCAGAAGAATTCGGGATAAAGAAAGCATCAGTGCAAAATATCATCCAAAACAAGACAGCAATTCTCGGAGCAATTGACGGTGGGACAGAAGCAAAGAGGGCTCGGCTTAAAGCAGGTCGGCACGAAAATTTGGAGCGAGCACTCGGTCAATGGCTGAAGCAAACCCGAGCTCAGAATGTTCCTGTTGGAGGTGATATTTTGATGGTGAGAATTATTGGTTTTTCGCGTTGTCAGTCTTTGGATGAACTCGCTGTAGATGTTTCAACGACTGAAGGAAATCAATCCACTGCGGATATTGATGTGGACAGCGACGTTAAAATGGAAGAAGCGCCCATCACTCGTCTAGAGGCTCAGCGTGCATTGCGATTGGTCCGTCAATACGTGGAAAAGAATTTTGCGAATCCCCAGCTCCTCCGTCAGAGCGACGCCTTGGATGAAGCTTTCTGGCAGGATGGTCAAAAAAAAGGAAGCAGAGCTCTCTCAGTGATTTCTTCAAGCCGCTAACCTAATTCTTGTTTAATCGCAGTTGTTATTCTTCGTTAGTTGAATAAAGTATCACTGTTGGGTTAGCATTTAAGCCGATTCCACATTACCTCGATAATGGATACTTCTGACCCAAAATTTGATTGTCTGCCTCTCGATAGTAGATACCCCCAATAATAAATACCCCTCGATAGTAGATACCCCCTAGCCCGGTCCCGAGGGGGTATCTACTATCGAGGTTCGACTGTATAACACTTACGGTAGGAAAAAGGGCAGAAAAATGGTGGTGCCAGATTCTGTATAAAAAATTTCGACCCTACCGGAGTATACCCCCCCCAATGGATTTTTTTTAAAAGTGTTTCCAAACACCCTATATCGACTCAAAATCGTCTCAGAAGTTCAAAAAAGGCATTATTTTTAGTTCTAATCAATAAAACATCGATCTTTGGGCATTTTTAAATCTCGACCATATGACCATACCTGCACGGCCGAAAAAATCGGCGCCGGGTTTCGATCAGGGCGTCGGTCTTTGAAAAAAACGGCGCCGGGCGCCGGAAATCGGCGCTTTGTCAACAAAGAAAATCGGCGCCGGGCGCCATTGACAAAAAAGTTGGCGCCGGCGCGAAAAGTGTGAAAAATTGAAAAGTGTGAAAAAATTTTTTTTATAAAGTGTGAAAAAAACTAAAAAAAGGGCACCGTGCGCCGGCGCCCGGCGCCCGACTACGCAATTTTCGAAATCAGCGCCAGCGCTCCAATTTTTTCAAAAATTTCCGGGCGCACACCGGCGCCCGTGCAAGTATGCATATGACTGTTTTACCCTGTTTTTCAACATGGGACTGGGCAAAAATTACCTCTAAATGCATTTTTGTTCAAGAGTCTTGCTCGGAATTATGCCTAAGGTAAATGAATGCGCGCATCTCTAACCAACCAAGCCCCTGCGCCCCCTTCGGGCAGTGATGTTATGACCGGTCACAGTTAAGTAGTCAAATGTAACCAATTGAATCAATCGAATATAGAACAGTAATCAATTGTAATAAATAAAAATGATCAATTACAATTTTGTAATCAAATGTAATTAATTGATCTTATCCATTACATTAAGTAATCCAGTGTAATCAATTAAAGTGATTGAATACAATCAAGTAATCAATTGTATCTATTCATTACAATTCCATAATCAATTTTAACCAACTGTAATCAATTGAAGTTGTAAAATATAAATGTGTTCTTTTACAGAGGCGAAGCCCAAATATTGACCTTAAATGCGCGAGGTAATTTGATATGGTACAAAACGAAAAAATTTTGATGTCAAAGGTATTTAAGTTAAGTCATCTCAGCTGAGAAATAACTTTTCCACGCGCATATTTGGGCTCCGCCGTTATATCTCCGCCATTACAATTAATTACTTAATTGTAATCGGTCATTTCAATTGATTACTATTGATTACTAAATTGTAATAGATTTATTCGATTCATTCCATTATGCGTAACTAATGTAACGAAGGGTAATGTAATTTTTAGTAATTTTAGACATCACTGCCTTCAGGGGCTTGGGGGCTTGGAGTTTAGATGCGCACACCCACATACCTTAGACACAAATCACTCGGAAGTGACTCTGGATGCATGAAAAAGCATGCATACCAGAGTTATTTATGCGGTAGGCCCTAGTATTCAAAGCTTTGTTTAACATCTTCAGATTTGGAACAAATTGGCCTCTTTTTGGCCCATTTCCACCCTAATACGGCCCTAAATCCCTTCAAAAATGGTCAAAATAGGTACTTTTGCGTGGTGGGAAAACTCGAGTTTTTATTTAACAAAACTCAAAAATAATGCCTTTTTGAACTTCTGAGACGATTTTGAGTCGATATAGGGTGTTTGGAAACACTTTTAAAAAAGTTCCATTCGGGGGGGGGGGGATTGGTATACTCCATAAGCGCCAAAATTTCCAAAATTACAGATTATGTCTCTTAACCATTTTGTTGGTTACCTAAACAGCATACCGTAAAAGCACTATTATCGAAACTAAAAACTAAGAAAATTGAAAACTTTCTAACCTGGGATAATCTAGAAAATGTAAAAAAATCCAAAAGTATGTCTATCTTTTTCGAAATTTTCGACTTTAAGCCGGTTTTCGTTGTAAACATATCAAAAAAGTTGTCCTAACATATTCTTAGAGTCTTTTTTTCAGTCAAAAAATTAGCTTACTGGTCTAATTTGATGATCTATTCTCATCTGGACAGCCTTGGAATATTGTCTGGATACCACTAGAAGGTTTCGCGATCCACAGAGAGACAGAAATTTCAAAGTTTCCACCAGCAGTTCATTTGGGAGGCCAGAAGTCATTTTCCAAACTAAAATTTCGATAAAACTGGAAAAAATAATCAATACAGCTAAAAAAAATATCAAAAAACAAAAAGAAAATAAATTCCCCCTAATGTATTATACAGAGCTGAACAGTGGCTAAATGACTGTTTTGTAAACTTTCTCCAGTCTCTATAGTTGTGAACAACTAGCACTATGACGCATCCGCAAACAGCTTTATGCAAAGATTTTTATCGAACAGATATGAAAAAAAGAAAACAAAAAAATTAAAAATGGTCATTTTTATGAAGCATGCAGTCGGCCACATCAGAGATACCGTGAAAACTCCATCAAGTGCTTTTTTCTAATAACCCAACTTTGAGGGTTTTTATGTCAGGGTTCCTCTAATAGAGCCAGCAATGTAGGGGCGTAGCCAGAAATTTGACGGGTGGGGGGGGCACCATACGAGAAAAAAAACCGTTTTTCACTTTTGACTAGGAAAAAAAATCTGACAAGGAGGGGGGGGGGTCGGTAGCACGTGCCCCATAAAATTGAAACAAATTGACAGTATAATTCATTTACCGTATTTTCTCTATTAATGAACCCCTCTCTAATAATGAACCCCCCTCGATTTTTTGACTAGGATTTCAGAGTTAGGGCCATTTTTGATTTACAATTTCAACATTTTTGAAGGGTTGAAAAATAATGAACCCGGGTGCGTTAATAGAGAAAATACGGTATTTTATCTTCTAGTGAGCCATCGCTTGTGTATCCGTTTTGTTGATCTTTAACACTACGGTTTATTTTTTTTCTATATTTTTTCTTTTATAGTTTATTGACTCTTATTTTTTTTTCTATTTTTTTAGTTTGAAAAATTTAAACAGTTCTTTGTAAACAAAATAAATATTATGAACCAAATGAAAATAGGCTGTAACTAATTTCACCCGTCAAATTACTGATTTACCCCGTCAAATTATTTTTTTACCCCGTCAAATTTGAATTTCGATCAAAATACTCATTTACCCCGTCAAATTACTGATTAGCCCCGTCAAAATATTGATTTACCCCGTCAAATTTAAATTTTCGGTGAAATACTGCAGTAAATTTTGCGGGAATCCGAATTTTATAGTCAAAAATAGTCAAAAAATAGTCAAAATAGTCAAAAAAGCCCATTGGATGACAGGGCTTTAAAAACATCCGGAAGATACATCCGGATGTGGATGTTTACATCCGAAACATCCACATCCGGCGGATGTGGATGTTGGATGTCAAAAAAGTTTGAATCGGATGTCAGCGGATGTTTTCATTGATTTTTCATGGATTTTTTGGATGTTTTCGGATGTTTCGGATGTCAAAAATTTCACATCCGGATGTCGGATGTGGATGTCAAAATTTTTTTTGGCCGGATGTGGATGTAGGATGTCAAAAAAAAATTTTAAAGCCCTGGTAAATGAGTATTTTGATCAAAATTCAAATTTGACGGGGTGAAAAAATAATTTGACGGGGTAAATCAGTAATTTGACGGGTAGAACAATTTGAGCCATGAAAATATTATAAATAAACAATGACAACTATTTGAACTTAACAAAATTATCAATATTTTATTAGTCTTTTGTGCTACGGATTAATAATTTTAGGCTCTATATTTGTTCGCGGGCCTTCAAAAAATATTTGCCTTGGTCCTCCTTGCTGATTTTTTTTCAATAATCTTTTTTATTTTTCTTAGGAGCGCAAGCCAAAAATGACTCTTTTATTTATATTGATTGTTGATTAGATGACTAGCAAAGTACCCAAATAGGCGATAGAAAATCTATATTTGAAGCAAAAATTAAGTTTTTTTTTGAAAAAAATTTTTGCTGAAAAAAGGCTGAATTTCAAAGCACCCAGCCCAGTCAATTTCGAAACACTCACCCCAGGAATTCGCCTTGGTCCACCAAGCTGATTTTTTTGCAAAGATATTTTTTTTTACTTTTTCTGTCAAGAATTTACAAATAATTTAAAAATTCACAAGCAGGGACCTAGAAAAATATTTTTCGGGCTGTCCGCAAACACGCATAAAGGCCAATTTTATGTGTAATGTTTGCAATTATCCAATTCACAAATTTCGAAAACATTAAAGCAAATCGATCAGTAAAAAGAGGAAAGATAGGGACTAGTGCCGTTGAGCTCCCCTCCCAAATTTTTTCAAAATTAACCCAAAACATATTCTAAGCTATTTTTTTTTTGCTTAACATAATAGAAGAAACATTTCTAATCAATTTCTGATTCAAAAGATATTTTCAGTTTCTAAACTTTTTGACTTTAATTCCTCAATAGTAGATGGTCTTTTTAGCATTTTAGGGTCATTTTTTGGGTATCTACCATATTTAGGCTCTAATCTTAGGTAAGGGTAGGCCAGCGTATGATAAGATGGACTCAAGCATAATTTTCATGCTATTTTATATGCAAATACCCCAATTTTTTTTTATACCGTATTCTCTCTAATAGTTCCACAGGTGGGATTATTTTTCAATCGTCCGAAAATCGGAAAATTTGGGGTCAATCTCAACGAGCTTAACCAAAACCTAAAAAGTGGAATCAGTATAACTCGTGGAGTTAAGAAAACGCAACAAAAAAAGTTGTAAAATGCTTTCTCTAAGTCGAGATATAAGTCCTCAAAGTTGGGGGTGTGGGTTTAATAGAGAGAATACGGTATGTCACTTTTGAAAATTTTGGGTGGGAGGCCCAACGGCACTAGTACCGTAAGATATTGTTAAAAAAGAAACTAGACTTCAAATTAAAACTATTTCAATTCTTTCAGTGGAGTGTCCAAGTAATCCTGAAAAAGTTCGGGCATTTTTGGTTTCATTATCCAATATGCCAAACAGGATGCGCCTAAGAATAATAAAAAGGTCAAAATAAGACGCAAATAGATTTCCACCAAACAGCTTGGTTTAGATATGATTTCAGAACTTCCACTTTCATATGTGATCTTGTAAAGATTGCCCCGGATTGTAATGTTTCCAACTGGCATGTAAGCCAGATCAATCCAATCAGCCAAAAAATACATGAATACTGAACTGATAGCATGGCCTATTAAGACAATGAAAATTAAATACACTATAAATATAACGATACAAGCTTCGCTTCCAGGTTTAAACTTTCTAGCACTCTTTTTTACATGGTCTTGCTTGTTGTTTGCTGCATAGTTCCATTGACCCTGTTGAACAAAGTTTTTGTAGGCATTCAGTCGATCCTCTCTTTGCTGTTTTTTGCGCAAAAGTTTATCATATATTTTCCTTTGAGAAAAGCACTTTCTTCTTGCTACACCAATAATGGGAAAGTAGCGCATTGTTAGATCATTCTGCTGCCGATCCAGTCGATGTGGCCTGAAAAAGTTGTAAGGACTGAGCCACCAGGAATCTAGGCCATTGTAGGCAGATTTAAATTCTTCTTGAAGTCCAATCCAACTATCAAAATTGAATTTTAGCTGCTGCCAGTGCTTATCCAGCTTATCATTTTCTTCGGCCTGCATTACTTCAAGACAGTTCATGTGGTCTATGATCTAAATTTTAAAACTTTTTGTGCAGGACTCTCATTCGTGTTTTATTTAATGATTTGTCTTTTATTTAAGACCCGAAATCTTCAGAATTTTCGATATTTTTTTCAGAATCCATATTTTTGGTGCTCCACAATAAATAAGCAACAGCAAATGGGGAATTTCTAGGAAGATTTCAAAAGTGTATTATTTTTCGAAATTTTCGACTTTAGATCGGTTTTTTTCTAAAAGGATCACTACCGTTGCCGATAATAAGAATTTCAAATGTTTGAATGCGTGTGGGACACTTTTTTCACTCCAATATATTTTTTCACAATGTTTTCGAATGTGTTGTTGCTTTAGAAATGAAATGACTTAGGTTAAAATAGTTATTTAAACACAAGTTACTAACAAAGGAGGGACCCTGACTGTGACCTGCGGAAATTTTAATGAATTTTTCATTACGCGCGTATTGTTATAGATAAAGTCTCTTGTTTATAAATCCCTTATGAATTTGGCTCCCCAGCTCTGAAAGCCAAAAAAATTTTGGGAATGACCCATGGATTTATTTTTGGGATGGCCATGAGTAGAGCTCGTGGGTAGAGCCCATAGCCCACGGGCCAATTATGGAAAACCATGATATGCGTATCGAGGTGTTTTTAGAACTTTGAGTGACCGTTGTACCACCTTTTGTGCACCTTCAGAGCTGGCGAGCCAGATTTGTCAGGAACTTAGCCACGCTCTACAATAATACGCAGAAAAAAATTGTCATCACAGTTCCCCCAAGTCACAGTCCCTTTCTTATAAGTAGTGTTGTGGTAAAGCAGCGACGTGTGGTCAACGTTGTTAGTGGGTGCCGCCTCTGCTTTTTCAATAATTCAATCATAACTTTACTAAAAAATAATTTTAAACTTTTGGAATAAAAATTTTCGGAATAAAAAAAGTGTCCTGCACGCATTCGAACATTTCAAATGTTCGTTGTCGGCAATGGCAATGGTCTTTTAATGATCTTTTTTAGTTCTATTTATAAAAAATAGATGCTGAAATAAAAAAAAATCTGAACATATTTCAGGCATACTGTTAGATTTTAGTCAAAAAATTAGCTTACTGGTCTAATTTGATTATCTATTCTCGTCTGGACTGCCTTGGAATATTGTCTAGATACCACTAGAAGGTTTCGCGATCCACAGAGAGACAAAATTTTAATGTTTCCACAAGCAGTTCATTTGGGAGGCCAGAAGTCATTTTCCAAACTAAAATTTTTTATGAAAAGAACAATCAATCTGAGTCCACAAAAAATATCAAGAAAACGAAAAGAACATAAATTCCCCCTAATGTATTATACAGAGCTGAACAGTGGCTAAATGACTGTTTTGTAAACTTTCTCCAGTCTCTATAGCTGTGAACAACTAGCACTATGACGCATCCGCAAACAGCTTTATGCAATGATTTTTATCGACCAGATCAGATATGGGAAAAGGTAATAGATAAATTTTGATTTTTGCCGGTTGACCGAATTTTGGCCATTTTTTCAGGGTCTTTTTAAAACCAAGAAATTTTCAACCGATAAACATCATGTTTTCAGCAAAAGATAGTATCAATATTACTTTGTAGGTAAACAAAAAGTTTGGAACTTCACGGAAGAAAATTTAACTTAAAAGACGCAAAAATCGGATTTTATAAAATCATGACACCTGGGGCCTATTGCAACAGTTGAAAGTTGAAAGTCGAAAGTTGAAAGTTGAAAGTTGAAAGTTGAAAGTGAAAGTGTTGCAACAGTTGAAAGTGAAATTTGTGAAAGTTGAAAGTTGAAAGTAGAAAGTTGAAAGTGAAAGTGTTGCAACACTTGAAAGTGTAAAGTTGAAAGTTGAAAGTATACGGTAAAAATCGGTGGGTGAAAATAGGTGGTCCGATTTTTTGTGAAAGTTGAAAGTAAAATTTTTTTTCGGTTTTGGTCATTTCTAGATGCAATTTTTTGCGTAGAATTCAAATTTTTGAGTATTTTTTGCGATTTTACAGAGCAATTGTGATATTTTGACTGTTTCTCAAATTTGGGTAGTAATAGGGGAATATACCTACGAAGTGGTACCCGTTTCATTGTTGGTTTTAATTTACCCTCAGTAGTCGAACTCAGTTTCATTGATTACAGACCGCTTTCATTAATCACAGATCTTTTAGGCAGTTATGAATATCTATGACAGCAGCAGTGAGGAAGAAGAGCTAGAGCAAACAAAAAAGAAGCGTTTCCGCAGTCTACTTAGCAACACCAACTTATACGATGCTCAGTTCAAGGAAAGGTTAGTGCTCACTATGTTTGCACTTTTAAACACATATGTCCTTAATGTTTATAGGTTTCGGTTTACAAAGTCAGAGGTGGAAAAGCTCTTGCAGTTGGTTGGGCCTTTGATTGTCACTCAGCGAGAGGGATTACATATCATTCCGCCATGGAATCGCCTTCTTGTCGCTCTCCGATTCTACGCATCGAATTCACTTCTAAACATTCTAGGAGATGCAGAGGGTCAGTTGATTAAAAGTTGCAATTGCTGAATTTTTCATATTCGTACTCTTTCAGGTCCTGATAAAGCCTCTATTTGCCGAATAATCAAACACGTCACCTGTATGCTGAACAAGGTTCTGAATGATCAAATTGGATGGCCATCAACAGAAGCTGGATGTCGAAGAATTGCTAGAGACTTTTTCGGGAAATGTGCTAAAGGTATGCCAAACATCTGTGGTGCTATTGATGGAACTTTGGTCAAGGTCGTCGCTCCTAAAAAATTTGAGCATGTCTACGTGGATCGTCACCACAACCACTCCTTGAATGCCACGGCTGTCGTCGACTGCTCCAAAAGGTTTTCTTTTGTTAATCTTTATAGTCTGTACATGAAAATTCAGGTTCTTGTATTTCACGTGCTCTTGGCCAGGGTCTGTCCATGATGCTCGTGTTCTCCGGAACTCATCTCTGAAGGAGCGATTTGATAGTGGATACCGACCGTTCAAAGATGCTGTAATTCTTGGAGATTCTGCCTATCCGACAAACGATTGGTTGCTTGCAATGAAGGCCGCGTGTGCTCCTGAAGATTCCAACTTCTATGAGTGATTATTCTGCTTCTTTTATTTTTGCTGATTGTAAATTCACTATATTTAGCTCATTTGCAAAGACACGTGTGGCGGTGGAGCAGCATTTTGGTGTGTGGAAAAATAGGTTTCGTTGCCTGCAAGAGACTTTAAGAGTGAAAGATCCCGTATATGCTGCTATGATCGTCAAATGCTGTGCCTATCTACAAAATTTTCTTGTCAACACTCGCAAGCCCGAAGACAATGATGACGATCTCTTTGAAGGGGATGATGAATGTATGGTACTCGACCGTGAGCGACCGCAGGTGGGAGCAGAAGATGTGCCAACAGTGCAGCAAGGAAAACATCGCCTCCAGCACCAGAAGCAAATCTTCAAGTCGATCAATCGCCTCAGATAGCTTCTAGTTATTTTGGTATGTCTAGTTGTCCGCTAATAAAAAAGTTTCATTATGCTAGGTGTGGTGGTTGATTTCTTTGGGTTGATTTCTTTGCCGAAAAATTATTTTATCGAGAGTGCCATTTCATTGAAAATTTTTGAGACCTTTCACAATTTTTCACCAGCATATTTTAGGCTACGTCAAAAATGGAAAACTGTTCTCAGGATGTAGAAGTGGTTATTGAATCAAAAGTTGAGGACAAATCTCGGATGTCTGATGCTGAACTCCTCGTGTTCTTCCAAGTAATTCACTTCTTATTTATCGAAAGAATGGTACTAGGATTATTTAGGAAGTTTATGCAGTTAAGGATAAGCTATTTGGCAAATTCTCGGGCAGTGAAGTGACCAAAGACTCCAAAGACAAGCTGTGGCGAGAAGTCGCTGCTCGCTGCGTGGTTCTGGGTTATGTGCGGTTCTCAGGAAAATCAATTGAATCCCTTCGCGACAATATCTTCGGTAGAAAGAAGAAGGCCCTCAAAGAGAAGATGGACAAGGCTGGCAAGACAGGAGCAAAAGCTGTAGTGTACAAACCGGTCTGTTCTATTACTATTTTATCGGTAGCTTGCGTTATACGTGCTCTGTTACAGTGGGAGAAACTTCTACAGAACATTCTCAACGTTGACTCACCGGAGCTAAAAGGACTGCCTGTGGCGGATGGTGGTGAACATGAGACGATTGAAGAAATAGCTCAAGCCGACATGAAGACAAAACAGCTATCTGACAAAATAAGCTTTGAATCACCATCTCCAGGACTTAATCGCAAACGCCACCGCGTAGAGCAGGTATAATACCATTCTTATTTTTCATGGGGTTAAATTTAATCCTAATGTTTAGTTTGAGGATTCTTTGGAGCTAGAGAAAAAACGTCTACATGTAGAATGCCTCAGAGAAGAGCTAGAGTCAAAGAAGATGAGCAACTACAAGCAGCGAAGTGAACTTGGACTCCCGGCATCTCTAACGGTCCACTTCGATGGAAGGCCTTGCACACTGAAAAATGAAGCTGCGTTGTTGACTGAAGAAGAAGACGAATTTACAGATTTCTATTGAATGTGATGGATGTGATGATTAGTTGAATAAAGAACTGGGATGGTAGCTTTATCTTAGGGAACGTTTTTTGTTTTTATCGGAATATTATAGGGCTGGAGATTTTATGAATGGATAGTAACCTGTGCGGTGTTTCGCACGTATGTACAGAAACTTTAACAGCAAAAGGTTTGAGATAGGTTGAAAATGAGATTTGTAAATGAAAGTTCAAAAAATTAAAGCTGGAGTGAGTGGTAAAGACGTATTAGTTGCAAAAATGACGATATTATTTAAATGGTATAAAGATGGAAGTTGAAAGTGAAAGTGTTCCAAGAGTTGAAAGTTGAAAGTGAAAGTTGAAAGTGAGTCACTTTCAATTGTTGCAACACCATCAACTTTCAACTTTCACTTTCAACTGTCAACTTTCAACTTTCACTTTCAACTTTCAAGTGTTGCAACACTTTCACTGTCAACTTTCAACTTTACACTTTCAACTTTCAACTGTTGCAATAGGCCCCTGTACAGTCAAACCTGGATAAACAGACACCTCTCGGATCGACGAAAGGTGTCCGTTCATTGGGGATAGGTTTTCCAATAAATATCGTTTATGGACCAAATTGAGTAAACATTGGGTGTCCGTTTATAAGGGTGTCTTTTTATACAGGTTCGACTGTATCATGGTGTGAAACCCAATCTTTCGAATTTTTTTGATAAGGATACAGTCCACTCTCGATAAACCGGCACTGTGAAAAAGCCTGATTTGGCTGGCCGACAAGGAAATTTGACAAATCTCACTCCCGATAAACTGGCACCCAAGCTGCACCCTATGGGTGCCGGTTTATCGAGAATGAACTGTATTATAAAACAGAAGAAAATTTGTTTTTATAAAAATTTGTTATAAAATTTGAATAAAATCGAATAAAATTTGTTTTAAAAATTTTTTTTTATTATTTTAATTGATCGGGGAAAATTGAAAATTTGCTTATTGGTTCTTTTCCATTATCGGGACCACCCTTTTGAAAGAATTTTTTTCAGGTCTTTTTAATGTTTAGTGTGGTGATTGAGGTGATTAATATAGTGATTAATTATTAATATATGGTCAACATTATCACCTTGATTACTATAGTCAAACCTTGATATAACGACACCCCAAGGAACCGACCTAAGGGTGTCGTTATATCGAGGGTTCATTTAACTGAATTTTAGTCAAAGCTGACCAAATTGGTGGCACACTTGAACTTTATAATGAGGTTCCAGAGACTGACGGGAGGGGCTAATTCTTATTTAAAAATCCTGACGGGTGGGGCTATAGCCCAGCTAGCCCCACCCTCGGTACGCTAATGTAATGTTCTCCGGATAGCTGTGGAACGATTCTTTCAGACGGGTGGTCCAGATAATGGAAAAGAACCAATTTGTTCTATAATTCAAAAAATTTCGTATTGCCGAGTATCTTCCTTGACTTTTGTGAAAAATGCAAACATATTTTCCTATAGTAGAAGCATGAGGCACCGTCAAAAGAAGGTTAAAGATGCTGCTTTTGTAAAGCATACACTCGAGTCGGAATAAAACACACACATTTAAAACCGCCTCAGAGATACCGTAAAAATTATTTTAAGTCCCACCCCTACCGTCTAATAATTCTCTCATCATGATCTGTATGTGACGGATTTTTTACAAATTTTTTTATTGCATTTTTTTAACTCCCAAAAGCTGTGCCGATTCTGGCTTTTCAATTTTAGTTGAGTGCATAAAATCTCGAGATCGACCTAATAATTTTCCAGTTTTGGGGCGATAGGAATTGACTTTCTGGAGGGACTTAATAGATTTAAGGGGACTTAAAGAGGGACTTAATTTGACGGGTGAAATTAGTTACAGCCATAGAGTTTTTACGATATACTATATCGAGAGATGTGCTGAATCAAAATTATGTTCATTAATGTTATCAAAAATACCGAATAACACCATTCCACACAAAAAAAATTTTGACGTTTAAAATATTACAAAGTGTATTTTTCTATTTTACTATAATTCTTTTGAAATATACCGACCGTTCGGCCTTTTTCCAAGCTCTTTATAGACAGTCAATCAATTAGGAGGGTCTTTCTATTGGAGGGGCTCAATTTACTGTTTGTCGTCACCGCATCAAACGTTCGGAAATTTTTTTAACAAAAGTTGTAAACCAATTTTGTAAATGCAACATGAATAAAAAGATAAGGATAAAATTTAAACAAATCGAGAGCAAAAATTCAAGTGTTTTTCTTCCAGCCAGCAATAGCTTGTGTATCTAGTTTCTTCGTTTTAAACTGCCGTATTCTCTCTATTAGTTCCACACTCTCTATTAAACCCACACCCCCAACTTTGAGGACCTGTATCTCAGCTCAGAGAAAAAATTTAATAAAGTGGTTTATTGCATTTTCTTAACTACCACGAACTTTAGCGATTCTGTTTTTTGGATTTTGGATTTTCATCCAAAAATCTCGAAATCGACCACAAAATTTTCCGATTTTTAGACGATTGAAAAATAATTCCACATGTGGAACTAATAGAGAGAATACGGTGAATAAATTGCTTCCACTGATGAGACATTATCAAGGGCAAAGCTGGCGTCTTGTAGCATTTGAAGTCTTTCTGACACAGGTCTCTTTTTCTTGAACCTGTAGACTTGGTCGTCTTCGACTTCATAGTTCTCTTCGGTCATTCCACAATCTGAAAAAGCAAATGTGAATTGAACAACCTTCAGATAAACCATCCGTTGAGCAATTTTGTAATGATTTTCTTTGGCCTAAAGTCTTTGAGCTAAAAATTTCATTAGAGCTGCTTCAGTTAGTTCTGTTACTTGGCCCAGCTTATGACTGTCGACCGATGATCTTGAATTTTCGGCTCACTGAGTGATTCAATATTTTTTTTCAAAAATTCAGTTCAATATCCAACAATCAAAATTTTTGAGCCAACTTGAACTAATATTTCAATAATTTCCATAAAATGTACTGTTACGGCGGTTTCTAATGAATAAATTAATATCTCTCGCCTTTTTGTCTTAAATTTCCGGCTTCATTTTTTAACTTAGATTTTATTCCTTATTATAACATAATTTTCAAAAAAAATCCCGAGGAGATGTTTTTGGGGGAGGGCAGGGTTCACAGATCGAAAATCGCAAAAGCAGGATTTTGTTTCCAAAAAGCAGGAAGTTAAACCAAAAAATCTACAAAAAGCAGGAATAAGCTGTTATAAAATGCTGTGAGATGTGCGAAAATTCCTGCTTTTTCACGGACAAAAACCAGATTTTAAAATCGAAAAGCAGGAAATTCCTGCTAAAGCAGGACATCTGTGAACCCTGGGGAGGGTGGTTAAAACCGAGTAGCGCCAAAAAAATTTCTTTTTATGGTTTTTAAATTTTGCATCTGCTGACAAACCCTTTTCTTCCTTTAGTGCATCTTCTAACCAAAATAGAAACAGTTGCCGGAAGGACGACCGAAAAATCATAAATAAATTTTTTACCTTCATTACCACCCTCTCCCCCAATCGAAAACTTTGATAAGGCAAAAAAGCTTATGCTGTAATAGTGATCGATTCTTATGACGATTACCTATAAACTGGTGCAGTGTTCAGTACTTTCTAGTTATTAGGTGTTGTCTTTGGTCTTTCATCCTTTGTTGTTGGAAGTTGAATCATTCATTTAACCCCAACCACAACAACGATCTTACCTATAAACTGTCTTCCACAATTTTATGACTTTTTACAGAAAAAGTTTGAGCCTTTGATTGAAAACAGAAACAAGTCACTGTTTTCTTAATATTTCCTTAGACTTTTTTGTTTTAAAAATTTGGTTTTATTAGTTGGTCTGGAAAATTCTCAATTTCGTAAAAACTTAAAAATTATTTAGCCATTTTTCTAAAAAAATATATAATTATTCTTCGCTACTTCCTGTTATTATTTTAAATCCATTTTTTAATATTTATTTTTTCAATTTTCTTTCAAAATGTTATCATAAACTTGGAGTAATACAGCACTGCTTCTAGATAATCGGACACTCATCAATCGGACACCCCCCTCAAGTTTGTTCCCTCGCTCGGTCCGACACTCTTTTAGCCCAATTTTATCGTCTTGTATAGGGTTGTCGATGCATCGAAATTTTCGATTAATCGAATCGATAATCGAAATTTTCGATGAATCGAATCGAAAAACCCGAAAATTTTTTAATCCTCTTAATCAATTAACGTGTTTCAGTGCACGAACTGGCTTTCTAATATAGCATCTAAATACGGCGGTTATTAAAAAAAGCTAGAATGTTACTCAAACTAGTTTTTTACATAACTGTTCTGAAGTTAAAAACCTTGAGTCTTGGGTAGCTAGTCTAAAAATTTGTCTCATTGTTTAAAAAAACAAATCAACAAAACTACTTAAATAGACAAACACTCGTGTTTTACATATCATTTCGGACTTTGGCTTCCAAAAAATTACTTAAGACTTTTTTGTCTTTCAAAAATTAATTTAGGCTTGTGTTTTCTGGAAATTATTTCAGACTTTTCTTTTCAGCAATTACTTCAGACTTTGGCTTTTCCATGTGTACACATTCTCCGTGTGATATAAAAGGCTACCTCAAGACTACAGAAGATTCCATTAATAATGGAATCGAATCAATAACCGAAATTTTCGATTAATCGAATCGATAATCTAAATTTTTCGATTAATGAGTGCGATTAATCGATTTCGATCAATCGAATCGACAACCCTAGTCTTGTAGCAAACTTAAAGGACCATTACCGTCTATGGCCACGGAAATTTGGACTTTTTGAATTGGCGGGGACAGCTAAATTACTGCGAAAATATTTTTTGAAATCTTTTTAGTTTGCAAATTAAATTTTTCTAAAATTTTCAACGATCTACTAGTCGAGCCCAACGTTGCTTGTCATTGCCAGATTGGACAAGATCTAACACACCCACTGCACTACAACTTACTCACTTCGACCAATGCACATAAATTATAATTTAAAATGAAAATAAATATATAATTCAAAAAATATTTTCGCAGTAATTTAGCTGTCCTCCGCCAATTCAAAAAGTCCAAATTTCCGTGACCGTAGACGGCAATGGTCCTTTAATTCATCAGTCTGGTCATAAAAGTTTTAAAGATTATTATTTTAGCAATCATTTTTCGAAAATCTTGCAGTTTCGCCACCGGACATCTGTTACTGAAAAAGGTGCCCGTTTATCAAGGTCTCCAAAATGGCAAAACTGCAAAATTAAAAAAATCCTATCTTTACGATTTTTTTGACCAGTATGATAAAAGAGAACAAAAATTTATGTGCTGAATAATTGAAATGGTTGATCTAATGACTGAATTGAAAGTTGACATGGTCAGATGTTTTCGCTAACTTTGGTCTCCATTTTTTAAAATTTTGTTTTGATCATAATTTTTTTGTGGGCCGAATGTCGAATATATGTAAACGCAAATGGACTCAGAATTTGAAAAATAATGTTTTTGTTTATAATGTAAAAACACAATTTTTGCTTGACCAACCACCCCCCCCCCCCCCCCCCCCGTCGTTTGGACCTTGTCCATCGAGAGACCACCCACAGACCAGAACCCGAACCACAAGGGGACCAAGCAAAAATGGGCTTTCTTACATTATATACCAAATTTTTTTCTATTCCGAGTCGACTGGCGTTTACAAATTTTCAAAATTCGGCTCACAAAAGAGTTATGATCAAAATCAATAGCAATTGACACACTCTGTGAAAAAAGGTGTTATCTCTGAAAAACGCGGCTGAAATTTCACTAATAACCTCCAACCACGCATGAAATTGCAATATTACAGATGTCGAATTTTCTCATGAACGTACTCACTTTGTTTCCACTGAAGGTGGCATATATTCCGGGAAAGTCTGCTCAACTCTCCGCTAGCCCTTTTTCTTGTACAGGTAAATCACTTTTTGTATAAAATTTAGAATGCAGAGTAAATTTAGGCGACTATAATAATTTCACTATCCCGTATAATTCACTTTTTCCTGCAAAAGTTAAGACAGCCTAGGGTAATAGCTGAAATATTGGTGGCATATGTCTGGGACCATCAGTATTTGGCAATATTCCCTATTTCACAGAGACTATTTTCCCAAAACAGTCTCTTACCACCCTGTCCATGGTGGCCAGCTTTGGATTGGTGCTGTACATGTTTTTAATGGGTCTAGAACTGGACACTGGCTTGTTGTTCAGGTATTTAAACTACGTCATTTTTAACTCTAAATAGAATTTGTATGCTTTCAGAGGAATTAAACGTTTTACAGTGATCAGTCTTGCGGGTATAGTCTTGCTGGCATTCTGGGGGCTGTGGTCAGTTTTGGATTGTATGAGTTTTTGCTAGAGCCGGAGAAACGTGAGCTGACTCCATTTCCCTCTTTTCTGCTCTTCACCTTTGTTGCACTGGCTATCACTGTATCGTTTACTCTTGCCCAACTTGAATTCACAGAAAATTATTAAGGCGTTCCCTGTGCTTGCTCGAATTCTGACTGAGAAGAAACTGCTATCCACCCCAGTTGGTTTGATGACAATCAGTGCAGCTGCCATTGACGATATTTGTGCTTGGTGAGCTTAATGTTGTCAACAAAATAAAATCTTTAGAAATTTTTATTTATAGGGTACTGCTTGCTTTAGCCATCTCCATAATCAATGCTGGAGACCCATTTGTGGCTGCATATGTGCTGATCACTATAGCTATTTATGCCTTGTTTCTGTTAGTGCCTGGTCGAATATTGCTTAGAAAGGTAAACTTAACAAATACGGCATTAGGTGAATTCATCTGCACCGAATTCATCTGCACTATGGAATTCTCTTTAAACCTTTTTCAAAAAGTTCTTTAACCTAAACAGTCCTCTTGCATCTGTTTTCCTCTGCATATATTTTGCAACTTTTTTGTCTCATCTTGGCATAACTAGCCTTTTGAGTTTTTCCACTTTATATTTTCCACTTTATACCGTTTCGACAGCTCAACAGTGACGACTGCGGTGTATTTACGTGCGTCTTCGCAGAGCGGGCATCTCGAAAAGACTCGATGGAATTCGAAGCTAAAGAAACGGATGCTTTTCGCAAAAGAATGGCCGAAGAAATATTAGCTGGGAAATTGTCATTTACGTAATGTACTCTTTGCTTCACAATTACATCTTACATACATTTCTTTTGTTGATTGTTATTGTACATAGCAGGCTTCTAATAAAACAAATTCGTAGGTAGACGGCGCCCGGACATTGTCCATTTTAAATGGACAATGTCACCCGGAGAAAAGTTTTGTTGACCGACTTTTCGATTACTCATCGAGCTGATTTTTTTCAGGATCAGTTATTCTCGGCTACTTTTACTAATTATGAAAAAATCAGCTTGGTTTGTAATCGAAAAGTGGGTTAACAAAACTTCTCCCGTGCGACATTGTCCATTAAAAATGGACAATGTCCGGGTGCCACGCAGACTAGGTTTATGAAGTAAGTTTATAAAGATTATCGTATTTCCTCTAATAAGATTATCGTATTTCCTCTAATATCCTCTAATCTCAGAGTTAACCCGTATGGCGACAGAATGCCAAAATGCAGATGAATTCGATGCAGATGAATTCGTCTGCAGATGAATTTGTTTGCAGATGAATTCGGTGCAGATGAATTCACCGTTTCCCAACAAATACAGTTGAAACTCGATTTAACGAAACTCGATACAACGAATATTTGAGGTCGCAAGTTCCTTCCCCCCTGGGGTCCGACACTTTTTTTACCTTAATTTTCAAAAAATTTAGCCAGTTCTGTTTTTGCTGTCTCGTCCCAAATATCGCAAGGATTCCGATTTTGCCGATCATTTTCGGAAATACAAAATTTCTTTCTCTAAAAAAGCGAAAAATCGATTTTACGAATTTCGGTTAAACGAAAAACCTGTTTTCATCGAGTTTTTGCTTTTTTGAAGAAAAAAATTGGATTTCTAAAAAATAATCGGCAAATTGGAATCCTTGCAAATCTCATGACCAGACTGTCAAGACAGAACTGCAAAAGCTTGAAAAAATGGGTGTGAAAAAGTGTCGAACGCGGTCACTTGGCCGGTCCCTTGAATTTCGTGTAAATCCAGTTTCAACTGTACAAAGTTTGTGGTTGTAAATTTTTTTAAACCAATTTAGGCATTTGAAAAGTTCTTCACAGTCAACAGAAACCCAGTGCTGACCCAAATGTTGCTAGCTATAACGCTTATTATGGTGTTTTTGTCTGCCTGGACCACAGAATGGATTGGAGTGCATGCTATTTTCGGGGCATTCCTAGTAGGCATCATTATTCCGTAGGGCTCTTATGCTATTTTTCTAGCGATTGGACTAATTTTTTTAGTCGTATTGGTGGATTAACTATGG
The DNA here is from genome assembly GCA_004194705.1 of Ditylenchus dipsaci. Taxonomy (NCBI): domain Eukaryota; kingdom Metazoa; phylum Nematoda; class Chromadorea; order Rhabditida; family Anguinidae; genus Ditylenchus; species Ditylenchus dipsaci. The sequence goes on along the minus strand of SADC01001256.1, from coordinate 361,870 downwards.
AGCTGACTCATAAACTTGAAGATCTGGTCGGGATCGCTTTTCTTCCACTGGTAATTTTTTGAAATATCGATCTGACACAGAAAATAAGTCTTAGTCGCATACTAAAATATTTAGTACTTTGCTTCTTCCGGCTTGAAAACCAAAATGGGATTGTTAAATGACTGGACCACGCTGCTATTTTCTGTGCTAGTCATATGTGTGGCCTGTGCTGGAAAAATTATTGGCTGCACTCTGGCTGCCAGATGGACAGGTTTTCCGTGGAGGGAATCTTTTAGCATCGGCATTTTGATGAACACCAAAGGGTAAATATAACATTACAATCAAATTCTTTGCTAATTATGAAATTGTAGTCTAGTAGAATTGATTGTACTGAACATTGGGCTGGATGCGGGCGTAATCAATGAGCGTATTTTCGTAGTTATGGTGCTCATGGCACTAGTTACCACTTTTATGACTTCTCCACTGGTAGCCTTTGTCTACCCACCGAAGTATCAGAACAGAACAGTCTCATTGACCAAAAAAAAGAAAAGCCATCCTTCTGGCTTGCTTTTTAAAGAAGACATAGACGAAGAAGTACTCCTGTATCTGACCGAATTAGACTCTGTGCCATTGGTTGCCAACTTCCTGCAGATGTTCAGAGCCAGTCTGCCACAGAAAAATTTCTTTTTGCTCGGGTTCAAGGCATTTACTGAGTTTGACAGATCTTCCAACATTATGGTTTCCACTCAGGTAGACAGCACGACCTTGAACATTTTTAGCGCTTGTTTATATTGATTGCTTTTTAGACAGAGCGTGTGATTGAAAGTGACCAGACTTTGTCGATGTTCAGATTCTTTGGCAAATTAATGGGTGTCAAGACTAAAAGTTTCATAGCTGCTACTCGTCTTGCCGAAATCGGTGTTGAAATAAATAGGATTGCGGAGAAAGAGCAGTGCGATCTTTTGGTGGTTCCATGGAAAAAGGATTCTCCAGGGTATGTTTTATCATAATTCAAATTAGAGTTACCCACCGTGTACGGTAATATTACCGTTTAACCACAATACTTTAAATCTAAAGTATCTTTTCTAGTAGATAGGCACCTCCTGAACTAAAATCGTGTTGTTGGCATTGTGTTTTAATCTGTTTTTTTTCACACTGCTTTTAGATAAATTGCCACCCAGTTCATATTCGGTAAGATGAGCTATAAATTGAGGGTACAGTCGACTCTCTGATTAACGACTCTCCAAAAAGTTCGTTCCCGCCTAGGGTCCGACACCTTTTTACGTTGATTTTTGAAGGTTTCTACCAGTTGTCTTCGACAAGTGTAGTCCGAAATATTGCAAGGATTCAGATTTTGCAGCTCGTTTTTGAAAGTGCTTTTAATTTTGCCGAAAAGACCCGTGCATCTCGAATTAACGACCCTCTATTTTTGAAAAAGTGAGTCGTTAATTTGAGAGGCACGTGTCTTTTCGGCAAAATCTGAATCCTTGCGATATTTCGGACTAGACTAGCCGAAGACAACTGGTAAAAACCTTCAAAGATCAACGTAAAAAGTGTCGGACCCTGGGCGGGAACGAAATTTTTGGAGGGTCGTTAATCCGAGATCGACTATAATTTGTATGAGAGAAGTCTTCAAAAATATGGCAAAAACACAATGCCAAGAAAACGGCGGCTTTTGCATGGATCTTTCAATAAAGGCTTGCTAAAGAATAAGCTAAAACATATTAAAAAAATTTAGAAGTGATCAAAGAGCAGCAGTCAGCAGCATCATCTCAGACGTCAAAAGCATGAACATAGCCATCTTCGTCGACAGAGTCGGAACCACCATTTCTCTGGGCAATCACCACCACCCATTTCATAGAGTCGTAGTGTTGTTCACCCGTGGTGAAAACAGTCGGGCTGCTCTCCAGCTAGCTTTTAGACTGCGTCGTCGGCAGACTGAAGTGCGTCTCACCGTGCTTCACCTGCAAATTACCAATGCTAGCATCTCCAGCCTAGACAATGAATTATTACAAGCGGTCAAAGAGCTTTCTGCCAAAGAAAGTGGAGTTTTCTTGAGCACTGTCAAATGTGTTGACCGAGAAGAGTTCAAACCTGTTCTGGAGAAAACACTAGCAAATGGTCAGGGAAGCTTTGACCTAGCCCTTGTAGGGCATTCTTTTGTCGACTTTGATAGCATGACTGCAAATGGGTCTTCGAGTAATGCAGAAGCTGGCACTGCCGTTCAAAAAAGACCCTCACTGATCCGTCGGTTCAGCCAGAGAATAGCTACGGATGAGGACAGGATATTTGGCGCTATGGGAGAATGGCTCTACGAGTTTGAAAACGGTCCATCTTTTGTAGTTGTACATGCAATGACTAACTTGAAAGCCTCAAGTGCTGCTTAATTTTGATGTGATCTAAAGTATTTTTTCACAAAATTTTCTTTCAAAATGCATATTTTTGGTTGGTAATAAAAATTTGTTTGTTGTATAGAAAATTGGCTAGAAGGTTAGACCGACACATCACGAGTCTTTCGAAAAATGCAAAATTGAAAACTAAAAAAATAAAATTCATGACCGAAACATGGATAGTGGCTAATTTGAGCTAATTCGAACTTGACTACGGAAATTTAAAAATTTACCCGATTTCCGGGTAAATACCGGCTTAATACAAGGCTAATACCGTAGTTCCTTTAATAAGACGGCCCCTCGAATTTGAGGACCTATATCTCAGTCTAGAGTAAATATTTCACGAAGCTGTTTTATGCGTTTTCTTAATTCCCACGAGCTCTACCGATTACACGTTTCAGATTTTGGTTAAGCACACGAAAATCTCGAGATGGAATTCCAAATTTTCCGATTTTCGAGCATCCAAAAAATAAGGCGGCCTGCCGCCTTATTAAAGGAAATACGGTACGGTCAAAACTCCATTAACGTAAACCCCAAAAGTTCGTTCCCACCTAGTGTCGAACACTTTTTTACCTCGATTTTTTACAAAATTTCTTTTATATGTTTTGACAGTCTGGCTGCTAATATCGTCAGGATTCCAATTTCGCCAATCATTCTATCGAAATAAAACATTTTTGACCTTAAAAAAGCAAAAACTCCCATTAATGTAATGCTTTTTGTAAATATCGTTACAATTTTACCCAAAAAGATTTTATCCGGATAAATACTCAACACCCTCCTAATTGAAAGCCGTGTTTTCGACATTGTGTTTTTCTCTCTCAGGCAAGCTACTCCTTGAAGCTCACCTCACCGGCTACAAATTGAGGGTTAACTTGCCCAAGAGCAGTTTTTAGAAAGTGGGTCGAAAACACAATGCCAAGAACACGAGTTATGAAAACAAGAATTATGGGGTGTTCTTTTATTAGAAGTTTTACGATATTGGTCAAAATGGCTACTTCTGCAGTTTTTTAGTGCATTTCTATACAACGAAAACGAAAACAACCAACTATGATTATGAAATCTACTCGTAAAGAAATTTCATTTTTTTATCAACAATAGGAGTCTTATTTCAACGAGAACAGATTCAACAATAACAACAATGGTTGAAAACATAACAAGTAGTTTACAATGAAGCCATAAAGTCGTAGTCGTTACTGTTCTCTTCTTCCATATCCTCCTCCTCTTCTTCTTCAAACCCATCTTTAAAAGCTTTGTTTTTAAGCGATGGCACAGGAGAGGAATCATCTTCTGCTGGTGTAAACTTTCTCATCAAGGGCAAAATCTTGGGAGCGCAACTGAAAATTTGAAGTTAGAATTTAGAAGATTAAATTATCGAAATGCTTACATGTTCAACATACAAAAACTGAATGGGAAATACAGCTCCACAGGTCGATGCCGAAGAGTCTCGTCAGGGCTTAGGATGTGATTACAGTACACTATTTGAAGGTATCTGAGGTATTATATGTATATTATATTTTAGATAGCTATTAGAAATTGAAAAAAATACCGGCTGACATTAGCAAAACAGAGAGCCACTGCTTGAGAAATAAAACGAAGTGGTTCTAGTTTACTGTGCACGATCCTGCCTAAGCCCCACTGGTGCACATCATCAATGGCTGCAAAAAATGTTTGTTTCAAGTGCGGTATGGTCTCCATATAATGGCCTTCCTTAAAATCTGGTCTAGGGGCCACTATATTATAGGGGCCACTATATTAAGGACTTACTTCATCTAGGTTTGACTGTATTTTTATAAACAGTGACCAGATTTAGAAGACCACCATATCGCGGCTACTGAATATCCCGTGCTTGAATAACTTTAATGACAGCATCCCAAGGGCACCCAAAGAGTATAATTTTCTCTAAATGGAATTAGCTTAGAGAGCTCGTACTCTTTGAGGGAAAGGTGACGAGGTGCACTTGGGCTTTTACAAAGTTTAAAATGTAAAAAAATTGCCTCGGGGTTTTTTTTTGCTATCCATGGTCTGAAAATCCCCTCATTTTCAGCGTATGCTACAGACTGTCCTAAAATTTCACACTTTTCAACCTTTCAGCTTACCTCCCTGATCAGCCAGCTCCTTGTAGCGATAACAGAACACAAAGAGGAGGGATTGAACAACCGCGTAGAAAGTGCCGTGTTGAATTCCCCCGATAGTTGTTCGCAGAGTTTCACAGTTGTTGATGTAGCTACAGCACCAGTCGGCCATTCGCCTTAGCCATACACATGCTATTCTGCAAAAACAAATAAAATAAATTACTTGATACAAAACAGTAATTTAGAACACCCACTCCATAGGAATAAAGCTAGATCTTGCGAGAAAAGCACAAATAAAAGAAGCAGCGTTATGAGTCTTTTTCCATTCATTTGGAGAACGGACAGGAATCCTGATAATGTTCCACAAGTAGTTGAGCATTTGGTTAGAATTGGCCTGAACAAAAAAAATAATGACACTTATTGATTGTCAAAAAATATTTAAATACCGTTGAAAGACTGCACAAATAAAGCCAAAGATAAGAGACAGAATGAAGGTCATATGCATAAAGAACATGTTCATCGAATCCTGCCAGCATTGCATTGAATATATTGCTGCTTCCTTTGGATTTTGTGAAGATCCATGAGAAGTTAATGTCTAAAATTTTAGAAATTAACCAAAATATACATTTTGGCTCAATAAAGGGCTCTATTCCACAAGGGGTGTTTTGCCTTGGTCCCCCTGTTGTGTTTTTAGGACTTTTTAGGCTCAGGCAAGTGCAGGCCAGCGTATGTTAGGACGGGCTCGAGCATATCTTAGATTCATGTTTAAGTCCATTCTAACATACGCTGGCCTACCCTTGCCTAAGTTTTAGCCTAAAAATCACAATAAAAAACAACAGGGGGACCAAGGCAAAAAAACCCTCCGTTGTGGAATAGGGCCCAATAAAGCTACAGAAAAAATAATTATATATTTCAAGTTTTGTTTAGATTTGAAATTTTAACGCTCCTCTTTAGCTAATTTTGCTCCTCAGGTTCAATTTAGCCAGCTGATGTTGCAAAGAATATCTAAGTACGGAGAAATTAAACAAGTGCCCACAATTTTTTAATCTCGAACTCGAACTTTTATTTTCTTGGGAATAAAGACAAAACTCCAAAAATATTGTTTCAAAATTTTGAAAATAACTTGTGTTTTAAATTTTTATTTTGTATGAGATCAACGAGATTTATTATTTTTAATGACATCCGATACACCAAACGAAAGCTGATGATCTTCTCCTTCAGAAAATACAGACCATATTTTGCAAATTAAAGAGTTTCGAAAAGTAGAAAAGGCTCTATAAAAATCAAAAATCAACCGACAGTGGTAAAAATAAAGCTTTTTCTTTTTCTACCTCAATAAATATAAATCGTACGTAAACAGGAATTTTACACACAAATAAACTGGGTAGATTATTAATGAATGAATGTGTACAATAGTACAAGCTTAAATATCTGTTGGCAGAAAGATATTTTTTACATGCTTTGAAAACGTAAAACTGATAAAACCTTGGAAAAAACCAAAAAAATTTTTTTTGAAATTTTTTCTTGAATTTCCATTTTGAAAATATATATTTGCAAAAATATTTAAAGTTTTATAAATACTTTGATGACTAGAAATTCTACGGCTGAAATTGATTTCACGCACCAAAATACTGATTTCCCCCAGTAAATTTATTTTTTCCCCCAGTAAATTTAAAATTCAAACAAAATACTGATTTCCCCAGTAAATTACTGATTTCCCGCAGTAAATTTTGTATTTCCTGCAGTAAATTTTGCGGGAATTTGAATTTTCAGGTCAGAAAATACATTCAACTGGTCAGAATCCCACCCCAGAGTGGCCAGAAGCACCTGAAAGTTGGTTTTTTGGGGTTTACTAAAGGGGGAGTAAACTTTCTGCGAAAAATCGATTGGGCGAATCAGATTTCGGGTCATATGGGGTTAATCGCTCAGAATTCCAGGTTTCTGGTGGTTTCGAGTAGTCCAGGGTGAAATTCTGAGCGATTAACCCCATATGACCCGAAATCTGATTCGCCCAATCGATTTTTCGCAGAAAGTTTACTCCCCCTTTAGTAAACCCCCAAAAAACCAACTTTCAGGTGCTTCTGGCCACTCTGGGGTGGGATTCTGACCAGTTGAATGTATTTTCTGACCTGAAAATTCAAATTCCCGCAAAAATTACTCCAGGAAATACAAAATTTACTGCGGGAAATCAGTAATTTACTGAGGGAAATCAGTAATTTACTGGGGGAAATCAGTATTTTGTTTGAAATTCAAATTTACTGGGGGAAAAAATAAATTTACTGGGGGAAATCAGTATTTTGGTGTGTGTTTTTAGTTACAGCCAAATTCTACCTTCTTTCAAATTTTCAAAAACTCTTCGTCTCTTGAAACATAGCTCAAAATCATTGCCATACACAGGTCTAGCTTAGTTTCAAAAGAGTTGCTATCCACATTGCATATAGTAGCTGGAGTTATTTGTGACGGGGATAAATCTTCCTCCTCTTCGTCCTGAATAAGTAGTTCTTTTTATAATGTACAGTCGAGTCCGTCTACAACCCAACCCTCTCAAGTTCGTTCCCGTATAGGGTCCGACCATTTTGTCTTAATTTTTGGAAACTTTTGCCGAAATCGATCCGCCGGTCTAGTCCAGAATATCGCGACGACTCCAATTTTATCAGTCGTTTCTAAAAATGAAAATGGTCTTGTTTATAAGATCCGCCCTTCCCGCTATAGCGAGACCTTATTTGCACAAAGAGATCGCGCGATAGCGGGAACCGAGAATCTTATTGGTACAAAGATTTTTATTTTAGAAATGACCGGTAAAATCGGAATCCTCACGATATTTTGAACAGGACTGGCGGATCAATTTGGAAAAAGTTTCCAAAAATTGAGATAAAAATGGTCAGGCCCTAGGCGGAAACGAACTTGAGGTGGTCGCGTTATAGAGGTACTCGACAATATTAGAATTTTTTAAAATTTTTTCGGCATAATTTTAACTATTTATAAGAAATTTAAAAGCTTAAAAATAAAATGCTACCACTACAATATAAGTTACCATCATAAAAATGTCTTCTGTGTCGTAAAAGCCTGGTCCATCATTATCACACTGTTTTTTGGCAGAAGAAATTGACGTCTGAATTTTTTTTAATATTCGTTAAAAAATATTAAGTTAAAAAAAACCCCACATCCAAATATATAAGTCTATCAATAATAAGGGACCAGAGTTGAGCAGATATTACAGGAAACTCTTCACTTAACAGAATCAGGTTACGCATAAAAGCAAGCATTTTGGCCAGAAGGTGTCTGAAGTGGGGAAACGCCGACTTGCAACACCGGACTAGAGTGCTCAAATATCTGAAACAGTAGCTTAGACTTCATTTATTTATCTCGAGCTATATTGTTATATCTTACGCTGGACAACAAGTCATAATTTGTTTGATGCAGTGGTGAGCCAGGGAATAGATCTCCTCCTGCTTCTCTTTTGACAATATAGGCACCATACTTTTAACACAGGATGCTGTTGAAGGAGCTAAAATATATTGGGATAACAACAAATTATGGAAAAGCTAATGTGCAAAAGTGAATTGCCATAACGATTGTCAGTCGAAGGAAATGTAGAAATTTGCAATCACTCTTCGAAGAAAATTTTTTTCTCTTGATCCTTACTCTTAAAAAACTTATAAAAGCAGTTTTTACCTCTAAAACCGTATTTTATCTAGTCCTGCTAACTAAAAAATCAATTTTTCGTTTCAAAATAACGGTTATTTAATAACTTAAATCATTGTTTGAGAGTGAGGGCCTTTATTAGAAAGAATACACGTATATTTCGTTCATTTCCTTTCAGGGGACTTCTGTAAGAAATAGGGATTCTATTGGAAAGTAGCTTTAATTCGAAAAAGACTGTAAGACTGTTCCAAAAAAAATTAAGTGAATTTTATATTTTATTTTATCAAAAACAGAGGTTCTATGGTTTTTGAACTAGTTGATACCTTATTAAAAACCAGAATCGAAGAACTGTGTGCTGATTCAAAAAATTAGAAATGTTTGAAAAATCCAGGAGAAACAATGATTTCTAAAAATTAGTATGGAGAAACACATATTTTGACGGGAGGTTCACATATTTTTATAGCCTCATTACTGCTCCCACAGACACTGGACAAATTTTAAACACTTTTTTGTCTCTATCTCGGCTCCCAGTCATAATTTTCAAAGCTTTCATCAAATTCATAAGAAAATCGACCCTGCTCTACAACATAAGAATAACAGATTTGCCATAATCACTATTAAAATCGTTTTTAGGTTGTCCCGCAGGTCAATGTCCCGCAGGACAAATCCCCAGATTTGTCCTGCAGGACAGCCAAAAATCATTTCTGAATGTTTGAACAGTATATATATATATATAGTTCTATCGTGTAGAGCAGGGTCAATTTACCCTGAAATCTGTCGCCAAGGCTGAATAATGTGTGCGTCTCGTGGCTTTCGAGCACTTGACCCGTGTTTCGTGTTTGAGTCCTCATTCCATGTATCCATGAATGGGGCTTATGGATGTTTTATCCATAGGCTTTTTAAAAATAATAATATTACACAGTCTTAGGTTACCGATTTTTTAAACTATTTTTATTTTGTCAGAAGCAGACTTTCGTACATCAAAAAACTGCTACCTGCTAAATCCATTTTGAGTTCAGGCAAGAACTGAGCTACAATGGCTTGCAAGACCATTTCAGCATGACACACATGAGTGACAGCCAACAAGCCAGGAAGTCTACAAATTTGGGCCGAATGGAAGTTGGGATTGTGTGCCATTTTAGACGCTAAAATGTACTTATAACAGTAAATCTCAATAATTTTATGGGTGCAAAGCACTTACACAAAACTGAGCAACAATCTCTGTGCAATTAGCATCCAAAATGTCTTCCATGTCTAGGAACTGGGCTAGAAACCCAACTTTTGAGTCCTCATCCCATGTGTCAAATAAATCTAGTGCTTTGTGCAATTGGTGATACTTGGCTATAGCTAGTGGTTTCACCTACATCACTTAGTTTTGCACAAATTTACAGTCAAAGCCAAAACAAACTCACATTTATATATGACTTAATAATCTCTCTACCCGTAACTGGATCTTCTTTTTGCTGTCTTCTGCTTGTAGCAGACATCATTGGTCTGCAAAAAAGCATTGAATTGTCAGAATTTAGGCCTCAAACAAAATAAAGAGGTTGTTTGCGAATGCTAAATCAGATTTGTCACACGGAAATGGCCATAACTTTTTTTTACTTTTTCAAAAATTATTCTGTTGGTGTCATCATATAGCTAAGATTTAAAGCTAACAGATAAGCTATTGATAGACTAGGCATTGTTTAAAAATTGAGTTAAAAAAACAATCCGCCCAAGCATCCTCACTCATATATTTGAGTCGGGATTCTCGCGCGGATTCTTTCTTTTTTTCACAATTTTTGAAACAACATCTAATTTATCAATTGCTCACCTGTTATCCCTGAATTTTAGCTACAAGATAGCACTAACAGAAACTTTTTTGAAATTTTCAAAAAAGTTATGGCCATTCAAAATCTAATTTAGCGGATGCGTAGCATGCGCAAACAGTCACTTCATTGTGTTTTGGCATTGATATGTTTAAAAGAAAGCTTATTACTAAAAAATTTCGTTTAATCTCTAAAAATTAAAAACAAATACAGTCGAGCATAGTGAGGGCGCCCGTCCGACGCTGTCCCGCCGGGCCCGTCCCGTCCCCTCCAAAAGGAAGGAAGTAAGTCATATTTCCGTTCGATATAACACGACCCCTGATATAACGCGATCTTCTAGCGGTCCCGAGGGGTTGTTGTATATTGAGACTCGACTGTAAAGTCTTTTTTCTCTCAACTTTTTTGTAAAAAGTTAAAGTTACAAAAAATTTGATTTGAAAATTTATTACACGACTTTTAAGATCTAAGACATTTTCATAGGTTTTTAAGTGAAAAAAATTATTTCATAAAAAATAATTTGTCATTTTAGAATATATCAAACCAGCTGAAATTTCGAAACAACTTAAGTTGCATGTAAATTTTTTTATTTTAAAAATAGTCGAAGATAAAGAAGACTATCTTATCCGATCCAATTTCAAATCTAATGATACGGAGTGCTTGAGGAAGTTAAAAATGGACTGAAAACCATAATAAATCTTCCAATTTTTTTGTCTGGAAATAAAAAACCTCGTGCCCATCACTCTTATAAAAACCTGAAACTAAATAGTATTTGAGAAAGTTATTAGTCTTAAGCAGATTTAGCCTACAGTATTTTAAAAATAAGAGTAATTCAAAAAATTTAAGATTATTATTATTTAGCTGACGAATTCGTTGTTTGGACGACAAATAATTTTGAAAAGTCTCTATTGTAAGCCAAATAGCAAGAATGACTGAAGGACAAGTGAAAATGGAAGTGGATGAGGCTACCTCTGGAACCTCGTCGGCTGTGTCCAAGAAACCTCGTTTTGAAGTCAAGAAGTGGAATGCTGTTGCCCTTTGGGCTTGGGATGTGAGTTGGATTTGCTTTGGCATAGGAACTTTACTTAGCAAATTTTTAGTAAAAATAGAGGATTCTGTATTTTATGGTTGTTTATTATTCAGATTGTTGTGGACACATGTGCTATTTGCCGAAATCACATCATGGACCTTTGCATTGAATGTCAAGCAAACCAGGTGAATTTTTTATTAGGTTTAAATTGTACTATACCCCAGCACTCACTTGTACTATGCCCCAGCATCACTCCTCTTCCAGAAATTTTCCTGGTCTCCGAAACTAAATTAAATGTTGGATGTATGGGACTGCATTAGACAAGTATACTACATGTGAGGGCTGGTGATGCAGTAACTTAAAGGTTCTCTTTTGAGGACCAGAACTCACTTTTACTATGCCACCAGCACTCGATTGTACTATACCCACACCACTCAATTTAGCTTGGGGACAGAGGCGATTTTTGGTAAATGCTGAAGGTACAAGGGCAATTAACTTTTGAAGTATATGTATTTAGTCATTTTTCTTCGAAAAGTGCCATTTTATCAAGTGCCGATTGAGTTTTGAGAACCAAATTAAGCACCAGATTTGGAAATGAAATTTCAAAAATTCTAGTGATTGTAATATATTTAAAATGTCAATTGCAATATATCTTACGATTTACCTTTATTTTTTAGTAAATGAAGAAGAAAATACATAGTGTCTCAAGTGTATCTAGTTTCGCTAGTTATAAAACCGGCCAGCGATAGCTTGCGACATTTCAAATTGCGACGAAAAATTACTATTTGAATTACAAATCTTATTTGTAAATGTTTGTCTAAGCTTGATTTGTCGCAACTTGAATCGTCGCAATGTGATTATTTGGGACCATGGCGTATTTTCCAACTGTCTAATTGGCATTGTAGAATATATTGTGGGAAAAAGCACGGTTTGGCCTTAAGGTCAGCGAAATTGCTGAATTCAACTAGCCGGCCATTTGCCGATAAATACTGCTAAAGCTCTGTGACGAGCTGATGTATCTGAAATCACACAAATCATTTCCAGGCATCTGCGACCAATGAAGAGTGCAACGTCGCTTGGGGTGTTTGCAACCATGCTTTCCACTTTCACTGCATTTCCCGTTGGTTGCGCACTCGACAGGTAGATTATTTTTACAATTTTCGATATTAATTCGATTCGATCAAAAACAATTTTACAGGGTGGGACATTATGTTGTCCCTAGTTTATTTTCACCACAACTTTTTGAATTCGCGGTTTTTTGATGAAATTTTTTCTTTATTCGAAAGAGCAGCTCTGTGCCGATCGAAGGACGCTAAAATTGTCAATAACTCTATATTCGGCACCCGATAAAATCAACAACAAAAAATAACAACAAGTTCAAGCAAATTCAATAGATTTTCAAATTTTTAATCTTGTTACTTCTGTTCTGTGCTTCTTCCGTTAACTGCCAGGCAGTACTCCAGTCGGCGTTCATAGGCATCAATTTCTCTGTCGATCATGTCCTGCGGCAGTTCTATAAAGGCGCGCTCGATTCTTCTGTTAACGGAAAAAGCACAGAACAGAAGCACCAAGATTAAAAATTTGAAAATCCATTGAAATTTGCTTGAAATTGTTGTTATTTTTATTGTTGACTTTATGGAGTGCATAATTGAGAGTTATTAAGAAGTTTGGTGTCATTCCATCGACGCAGAGCTGCTCTTTCGAATAAAAAAAAATTCATCAAAAACCGCGAATTCAAAAAGCTATGGCGAAAACAAACTAGGAAAAAATAATGCCTCACCCTGTATTACCAAATATTGATTATTTATTTTCAGGTTTGCCCACTGGACAACAGAGAGTGGGAATTCCAGAAGTACGGTCACTAAACCAGACACAGCGGCCTCGCAAACCAAATTTAATTTTTCTCATTGTTTTACAATTCGCAGCCATGTCTGCTCTCTATTTGTATGAAAAAAATGCAAAAATATAAATAAATTTTTCTCGTTTTATATTTGCCTTTTCCAAACTACTTCATTTATCAGATAAAATTTTAGTTTAATTACTCCAAAATGCCAAAACCACACGTATACATGTCGGCTATCTTTTCATCAACCTTTTTTCTCCTTCATATCTTTCAGCGGCACACACCTAGACACAACAGAAAACAGCTAGCCTAAAAAATGGCCAGCCTAAATGGCTTTCCAATCCACAAGGTTTATTTCCGGAGGATTGCTTACGTAAAAGCATAATGAAAACAAAAAGCTGTTTTTGGTGTGTCTTTTTTCTGCCCCTGTGTTTGCTATTGTTTTGTTGGGAATGCCGGGCACTTCCCTCTACTCACTAATATTTTCATAGCCACTGCTGTTGCTGGTGTGTGGACGCACGCAAGTGTATGCCAAGCTGGATAAATCAATGGGTGGGACGGGTGCGCCGTGGGTTGCATGCTTGGCCGCCATTTGCATGTCCTCTTTTGCCATTCAGCCAGCTCTTATTCGAATGCGTTCTGAGTGAAAAAGCTTTTTCTTCTTTACTTTTGCTTGGACTTAGTCTTGTCCCTTTTGCTTTCGCTAACATTTTTTTCAGTTCTAGGCGCTGTGAAACACTCTTTATGCCTTAGTTCCGCCAATTTCCTCCGAAAATCAATAGCCGCCAGAATTGGACTTTTCTAAAGTTATTAGTTGACATTTGTGGTATAGAGGAAGTATTTTTGTTTTACTTTTTGTTTTTGCTTTATTTTTGTGGGGTTTGCAGTTTTGTTTTTGGTGTATCTCGAAAAACAATTCAAATAAATCTTATAATTTAAAATTTTTATAGGTAGTTTCTTTGTCGATTTGTACATTAAAGTGACCTTCCCACGACTTTTTCGAATCGAAAAGTTTGAAATGAAATCTTACATGCATGTAATCTAAACGAAAAAGCAGAAATATATGAATTTAAAAAAATTTCAATTGATCTCCACCAATGAAAAATAAAGTCTCCATCAAGCTAACCGACCTTAAGCGATTCTATGAGGATTCGAATGAATGACTATGCATAAAGCGCCTACGAAAAAACTATTTTTTTTATTTCGAAAATAATAAGGGAACTTAGGTGGTAGTCGTGTTTTTACCCCGTTAACTGTACAGGGCCAATCAAGAAACACGGACATTTTTTATTTAAGTTTACCGTATTTTCTCTATTAAGTCCCCCTCTAATAACTTTCCCCCTCTCTAATAACTCCCCTATTTCGACCCCATATCTCAGCCTAAGGAATTTTTTTGTAAATCTGTTTTTTGCGTTTTCTTAATCACCACGATCTTAGTTGATTCCACTTTTTAGATTTCGGTCGGGCATCCGAAAATCTCAAAATCGAAATATTTTTTTCCCGATTTTTTAAGGGTTGAAAAATAACTCCCCGGGGGACTTACTACAGAAAATACGGTATGCTTGTCTTTCTAATCGAATCTTTTGTACTTCTGATCAAAGAGCTCGCTGGTAGCTAAATTACTGTCATCGATTTTCCTGGTGAATTGATGGAGCAGTGAACTACCTATTTTTTTTAAAATGTCCGTGTTTTTATGACTAACCCTGTATTCGGTCAAAATAAATGAAAAGGATCGACCATGTTCTCTGACTCAGAATGAAAGCCATGAGATAACTGTAGAATTGCTCGCTTATTATACTAAAATTCTATAGTTATCTCATGAGGTTTCATTCTGGGTCAGAATGATCTGCAGTCCTATCGATCGCGTATAGTCAATGGGACAAAACATGCCTACTCCAAAACTATCCCCAGTCCTACAAAGTCAGAAATAAAATGTGTTTGTTCGGAGAGAGACTTAGACGCACAGGTGTATTCCCAGTTTAAAATTTACATTATACCTTTTCAAACTCACAGTTAATGTTTTAACGCCTAACTGACACTTCGTATAAAGTTTTCAATTTTTTTTATAAATTTGAGAATCTTTTTTCACAATCTTGGAATAAGGTTATTTTGGTCCATACCATTCCCTTTTGAAAACAATGAAACTTGTTATTCTATTGATTTCGGCTAAAGTTTGGTAAACCAATAACACATATTGATTATTCATTCCTGCATTGTTGTTTGGCGTTGGCATTGTGTTGTGTCAGTGTGTCACACGTGTTTTTCCACACTCTTTCTTTTGCTGTGTCTTCACTTTTTTCTGTTCGCTAACCCCATTTCTTTGGTCGCTCTCCTTTGCCTTTTTGATCCACAACTCCACTAGTATTGACATTCGCCCATTTCGCAATGGTTTCTCATCTGTTTTGTTGGGTATAGGATTATTACAGTAGATACAATTCTTTTTGGAGAAACTAGCTGGATTACTCATTTATGCCTTTGTTTGAATATTTATGCATCCATAAAATATTTATGAGCATTTTTACAATTCTTTTATTAATACTAATGTTTGATTGAATTGTTTTAGTTGAAGCTGCTACTAGTCCTAACCAAACCGAAATCAGCGGAGCAATGGACGGACAAGGAGAACAAGGTGGGGCACCCGGCCAAGGAGCTCGACCATCCAACAAGCGTTTGCAACAAACCCAAGCTCAAGTAGATGAGGTCGTTGGAATCATGAAGGTGAGTCATTGGTTTTGCAAAGTGGAATAATTGGAGGCTTATTATTTGCAAAATTTTCAGGTCAACGTTGAAAAAGTACTGGAACGTGATCAGAAGCTGTCTCATTTGGACGATCGTGCTGATGCTCTTCAGGTAGATACTTGAATTTTCAGTTAATTTTTTAGCGGGTTGGTCTTTAAGTGCGTTTAATGAATTTTTGATATGCAATCATCGATCCATAACTTAAATATAGTTTGCATCAGATCAAACAGTCAGATTTTTTGATAGAACTATTGACCTTTTACATCGAATGAATAATAGGATCTGCATTTATTACTTAAAAAACTTCTAATAATACTTTTAAGCAGGGTAATTAACTCAATATTCTGAAAAAACACGTTTGGCCAAAAAAGTAGTATTTGGTCATTTTTCTTTAAAACTGTCATTTTTATCCCGTGCCTGTTGATGTCTGATCAGACAAAAGGTTTTGACTTAAAACCTCAAAACATATAGAATACTCGAGTTCACGAACAGTATTTTTTTTTAAATCACATTTACTTACTCAATTTTAAGTTCTAATGTTACTACAGTCAGACCTGGATAAACGGACACCGTTTAGTCGCCCGATTCGGTCGAGTGAATGACGTTTATTGAAAACGCACCCCGATAAACGGACACCTTTCGTCAGTCCGAGCCGTGTCCGTTATTGAGGTTCGACTGTAATTTTATTGAAAAATTGAAAAAGTATAATCTACTGTGTAAATTTAAAATTTAAAAAAGATATTAAAATTTTTCCTAAAACAAAGTCTCCCTTTTTTACCATGATTTTATAAAGGTGCCTTCTATACTATTTTAAGTTTAAAATATAAAAAAACTATTGTTTTAGAAAGGTAACAAAAGTATTGTCTTCGGATATTGATATTTTTCAGTCTAAAATTTATTTATTTTAGGAAGGCGCTTCACAGTTTGAAAAGTCGGCAGCTACATTGAAGCGCAAGTACTGGTGGAAGAACATCAAGATGATTATCATCATGTGTGCCATTGTCATCCTCTTGGTCAGAGCACAATTTTTTATATTGTAATATGTAACTATTTTCAGGTCATAATTATCGTCATCTGGGCTGGCGGCAAGTAAACCAAATGTACAACAGAAAAAATTCACAGACTCTCTTTGTATTGTTTCTACATTTCTGTACTACAGCATCATAAAAACTTGAATCCGTCTAAAAAAATACTTCGTTCTCCTCCAATTCTTCTCTTCTTAAATATAAAGTTCTGTATATTTCAAGGCTATATTTTAATATATGCTACATAGATATTGGCTGTTGCTGAGAATATTTTCCATATGTTTTTCAAAAAAAACCTTTATTTAGCTGTGCAAGGGCCATGAATTTTATATTGATTAGTTTATTGTTCTTGATGAAAAAATGTTGTGAATGGAATTGATTTATAAAGAAAAAGGATTTCAATTGTGTTGAAAACAATTTGCAAGGTGTTTCAAAGATCAAAATTGTATGTTTTAGCTGGATGAGTAAATTATTCAACGAGTTAAATTGGAATAAAATTCTTTACTGGATGCATCAATTTGTCGTTTTCAACGTAAATGATAGAGACACTTAATTTTTGAAGTAAAAATTAAACAATTTTAAAGAGCACAATAAGACTTTACTGAGATTGTGTTGCGGTTTACTCAGATTTTTTACATTGAACATGATATAGGAAAACTAAAAAAGTATTTTTAGGATGATGGACAACACAGTATTATTCAAAGCTCGAGTAAAAATGCTCAAAAATAAGGAGAGCAAGGCAAAAGAAACAGGTATTATAAAAAAATATGTAAATTAGGGAGCCTAACTAAAAAAAGATAAATTCTTTTAAGGCAATAAAAAATATTTAAAAAATTAGGTTTAATAAACTAATAGGTGAATTTTTTCATGCCTTATATGATTCGAATGCAGTTGCCTATCAGTATTATATCAATTTAATGCTAAAAACTGATAGATTTTTCAATACACTCGACTCTCGAAAACCCCACCCTCTCTCAAATTCGTTCCCGCTAGTGTCCGACACTTTTTCAACTCTACTACAATTTTTAAAGTCTTTTGCAGAATATGATTCGTCAGTATGGTGCGGAATATTGCAAGGATTTCGATTTCACGAATCATTTTTCAAATTTCTAAAACATTTGCCAGCAAGACCCGCGCCTCTCTATAACCCTTTTTTAAAGTAGAGTGGCGGGTTATAGAGTAGCGCGAGTTTTATTTCAAAAATTTTAACAGTTTTAAAAATGATCGGCAAAATCGGAATTTTCGCGATATTTCGCACAAGATCGACAAATCATATTTGACAAAAGGCTTCAAAAATTAAGTTAAAGCACTATGATTTTTGCGAGCAGCGGCACGCAAAATGTGAATTGGCGGGATACACTTCTCTTTAGTCTATCAGTGTACTCTTTCCAGTCTTTTCGAATGACTCCAATGATTACACTGATGGGCGAAAGAGAAGTATCCCCCGCTAATTCAAATTTTGCGTGTGCCGCTGCGCGCAAAAACAATGGTGCTTTAAAAAATTGTCGGACCCTAGTGGGAACGAACTTGAGGTGGCTGGCGGATTATAGTGACTCGACTGCATATTAGATGGATGCATAAGTTGTAGTTGAAGTGCAGAATCCTCTTTTTGAATTTTTGTAGAAATCAAATTACTTTAAATCTTTTAAGAGTAGGGTCTGCTTTTTAGACAAAGCAAGATCGGCTTAAACAAAGTCGGCTGAAAAATAGACGAGCAAGTTTTTCTATTAGAAATTTCACGGTTTATTTGTTTATTTTAATCAATAAACAATTGAAAGTTATTTATATTTAGTGAACTACAATCTTAAATTTTTGAGAATTTGTTTTTAAGAAGCTGAACGTCACATCCGTCTATTCCCTACGACGATGTAACAAAAGCATCTTCTAAATCCTCTGTAAACTACCGCACTTACAACAAAGAGGCCAAAGATGTGTTGCAAGACATCACGGAGCTCAGAAATCTCGTACTAGACAAGAGAAAAGGCTACATTCTTTGCAGTGGCACATTTTCCACTTATGGAGACTCCTTGACAGATGCTGACAGAAAAAAGTTCGACAACCAAGTTGGTAAGGTTCTTATCTAATCGAATACTAAAATAGTGTTCCCAAGCCCGTCAATGCAAATTGCAATTTTTTTAATTTTTGGCTAAATTGAACCTCATAATTGCAAAATGTTTTTTTTTTTATTATTTTAGGATAAAAAATAGAACAGTCAATAATTTTCGAAAAAAAATTAGCTTGGTTGATTTGACTGGGGAGGGGGCTCAGGTTCAAGTGCTCCAAATTTTTAAAATAAATGTAAAAATATTTTTATGAGTTGTTTTGTCATTCAAAACTTGTCTACGAAAATCCCATTTTGTGCAATTTGCGTCAACGAGAGTAGATTTTCCCGTTGAAGCTTCAAAATATGTTTTAGACACGGCAGTTAAGCAATGCTCACGCTTGATCCAACATCTAGACAAACAAACATCTACTGACAAAAAGCTGCGAGAAGATGAGTTAAAGCATCTCAAGTTCGTGACTCGCTTACTAAATATCTACTTGAAAGAAGTATGCAGTATTGTGGCTATGTTGAGGTAAGATTTTCAAGACAAGTTTCTTAGCCCTCTTTTTTCTCTAAACTTTCGAGATGATCTTTCCACTTTTTCGAAGAATTTTCGACGCTACTTTAAAGACTCCAACTTCCCCTAAAAGATACTCGGTTTTACTACACCACCCCCAATAATTTTTTAGGTACCCCGAAGACCACACTTTTTATGAAAGATTCTGAAATTAGTACGGGTTTTCCCTGAGCCTAATGCCTAAGGCCCAAAACCTAAGGGCTGGGCCTCATTCCTAAGCCTAAAATTTATTTCGGGAGGGGGAGTTGGTTGGGTTGTAAAACCGAGTAAGTGTTTAGGGATGGGGGGGGGGGTGGTAAAACCGAGTACCGCCGAATTTTTTACTCTAAATTTCTTATTTCACTCTGAACTGATATTTAACTCTTTTTTTAAATATTTTTTATGTACTTTTACTATCTCGTATATTAGTAATCTCGTAAAAATTGATTTTTAGATCAATTCATCTCAAAAAGTCTCAACACATCAGAAAGATTTGCCGGCTGGCCAACCTTGTGGACATGTATGAAAACAGCATTGCTGTAGTCAAAAAAGAAGAAGATGAGCAAAACAAACGATTGCATCAATTACACGAAGAGATTGAGGAGAAACACGATCAGTATTTCGATTCCTTGCCTTCCCCTTCCAGGGTCGATGGCTGGGAAGAGGCTGAAGTGGATGTCAAGGACATCAAACCCAAGTACCAATCCTTCGAGGGCATAGACACGAAGCCAATATATGAGCCTACAGAACCTGAGAAAATCAAGGAAGAGTTCACAGACCTGTCCAAGGTGGAGCAAGATCAACTGATGGCTGAGAACAAAGGCTTGTATCAAAGAATGTCCCATTCCAATACAGAAATTATGCGCATAGAAAGTCAGTTGGTAGAAATTCAGAAACTACAGAACACTTTTACAGAAAAGGTAAGGGTAGTTCATTGACTAGGCATCCTGCATTTGCTTTAACTACTAAAATAGTTGTTATTTTACTAGCATGTTGAGAAAAGTGGCTCTATCCTACAATTAAGGGATTTTTACTTGTGCTTAGGTGCGAAACATGGCCAGCGTACTTTAAAATAGACTGAAAGGACCGGGCAACCCGTATGACTGAAAATATGTTTAACATACGGAGCAGTGTATAAGCGTTTGTGTTTTTTCGCTGAAAATGATAGCAGGTTTGATCCTGCTTGGGAGCACTCTAGTTATTTTTCTAGTTTGACCAGTTTTTAGGGGTAATTCGACTTTTTTTAGTGCCAGATTCGAAATCAGCGATCTCATTAACCCCATGAATTGGTCAAACAAGCCAAAATAAATAGCATGCCACCAAGTGGGATCAAACCTGCGAACCATTTTGGTCCAGAAAACAGAAAAGCTTATCCATTGTGTCATGCATCAAAGGAATTCACAAGTTGCACGTCTCCTTTATATTTGAACTCCGAAATTCCGAAAAGCTAGAAAAACTGGTTTCATTCCGTCCTAAGGTACATTGGCCTATTTCATCAAAATCAACAAGGTTTACCAATGCAAAACCCTGGTTGTAGGAAACGACCACAGTAGTTTAGAGCAGAAAAAAATTGAATTTCTTGAGAAATTTTTAATTTCTGAAAGCAAATAAAACATTTCAGTTAGTGGAACAGGAGCGAGATATTGATTCCATCCATACCCAAACAGTACATACCCTAGACAACTTGGAGACTGCCAATGAGTTTATCAGAGATTCTATTCGAAACACTGCTACTAGACGAGTCATTGCTTTGTTTTGCTTGATTGTGCTAACTTTTACTTTATTGTTTCTTGACTGGTATAACCCGTAAGTTATGTGCCTTGAAATTTTCGTTAAATAAAAGCAAAAGCTGATACAATCAGAAAACAAGAAAAACATGTATAAATAAATTTGTTATCTCTTTTCGACTAAACATTCATAGTGTTCGGGTGCTACAACCAGTCCTGAAGTTTTGTTCAATGATGGAGGGTTTGCTTGATCCACTGCGCTGATCTGCAACTAATAGCTGTTAAATTGAATCAGTCGAGCATTTTTTAAAATTTTAATAAAAACAAGTAACGACGTTATAAAACACGTTAAAAAATAAATTTTTATGCATCACTCGTAACAACAATACCTGCAAGCTGAAAAATATCGGCGCCGGGGACCTCTTTTACTTTGGGGTGTTGGAGATCGATTTTTAGGCTATGGTCACACTTCTTGGTCTTGGTCGATGTCGAGATCAACATTTTTGAACTTCTTTTGTGGCCACAGATGGTTTTTTCTTGTGTCATTTTTATGTTTTTATACCAAACAACAGCTCATGAACTAAGATTTCTTCTACATCAAAAAACTTTTAATTTATATGACAAAAGTGAGTGTAATAATAAAAAAGTTGTAGTTTGGTAGATTTCGAGGTGGATGTGTCTCGGCCGTGAATCGACCAACCTACAACTTTAAAACCATCATATATATTTTTGTTACATTTTTTAAAATATTTTTATACACAAAAAGCTGAGATCCTGAGCTATTGTTTGGTATAAAAAACATAAAAATGATACTACAGTCTACTCTCGATAAACTGGCCCTGGAGACCAGCCTGGGGTGCCAGTTTATCGGGGTGCCAGTTTAGTGGGATGTTACTTTGCCTAATTTCTCTGTCGGCCAGCCAAATAGGGCTTTTTCAAAGTGCCAGTTTATCGAGGGTGCCAGTTTAACGAGAGTAGACTTTAGAAAAAATCATCTCTGGCCACAAAAGTAGTTTGAAAAGTCGACATGGACCAAGACCAAGGAGTGTGACCATAATTTTTGAAATTTTTATGTTGATTATAATAATAATGGTACTTTCGATAACCAACATGAATGAGTTAGTCAGTTAAGGGATTGTGTTAATTAAGGTGATCAGCAGTCTCGTTCACGCCTGGATTCAATCAACAGCCACATAAACCGGTTGATTGGAGATTATCAGTAATTACCATATTTCCTCTGATTAAACGACATCCTCTAATAAACTGACCCCCTCTACTTCGAGGACCTATATTTCAGATCAGATAAATTTATCTTGGAAAGCTGTTCTCTGCGTTTTCTTAACTCCCATGAGCTCTACCGATTCCGCTTTTTCAATTTTGGTTGGGCACCCGAAAATCTCAAGGTCGACTCCAAATTTTTTCAGATTTTCTTTTTTATTTATGTTTAATTAGAGAAATACGGTGACCGCCACATCCACCATCAACTGGTTGATTAGTCTTTGGCACGGAAATACACGGAAAAAAATTAGAGAAGAAAGAAATCACATTTCGAGAAATGAAAAATATGTTCAAAGCTATTTGAAAAATGCCATCGAGACAAAAGAAAAAATCCTGCCGTCTTTTCTGTCACCAATATATTTGTTTACCTTGTACAAGTAAAATAGATTAGCAGTGAACAAAAATAGTTCCATTCTAGCCAGTGACTCGCCCATACATTGTCGTTTACCAATAGAGAATGGAATGAATTCTTCACATTTTTTCAGTTGACCATCCTCCAGGAAGCGTTCAGGAATAAATGCCTGAGGTTTGGGAAAATCTTAAGAAAATTGTGTTCTTCAAACCGATTTCACCTTTGTTAGACTACCTTTTGGTCGTAAAGCACAGTGGAAATCATTGGAGTGATGCGAGTTCCTTTGGGTAATTTGAAGCCAGCACATTCAACATCTTTTGTTGTCCGATGGATTAAATTTAAAGGTACCAGGTTACAGAAGCGTTGTGTTTCCTTAAATAAATGTGTGTGACCAATTTTTTATAAAAAATTAGTATATTTAAAGCCACGTTCACAATGAGTGTCGACCTGAGTGTGAGATTCGGCGTGTTTTTGACGCAGAAAGAGCTCTACTTCTTTTCTTAACTGAAACTTTTTTTCTGTTGCTACCATTTTGTAGCTAAGATTCAGGGCTTCAAAATGAGCCATTGACAAGCAACATATGATAAAAAAATTGGGCTAAAAATGATTAGGTCCGCAATCAGGCCCACACTCCGTCGAGTGTTGAACCGAGTGTCGACCTAAGTGCGGACCTAAGCATTTTTACCCCAGTTTTTTTTACCAAATGTTGTTTGTAAGCATCTCATTTTCAAGTCCTGAATCTTAGCTAAAAAATGGTACTAACAGTTCAAAAGTTTCAGTCAAGAAAAAAGTAGAGCTCTTGTCTTTTTAAAAACACCCCAAATCTCACACTCAGGTCGACACTCATTGTAAACGTGCCTTAATTGTCTTTTACTGTTTAAGTTTGTGCATAATAAACTGTAAATAGCTGAAAACAAAAATTTAATCTAACTATTAATCTGTGCTTTTCGACCAGTGTAAAACGCAAAATGACTTTAAAAAGTGTATGCAATTTTTTCGACTCGTTTTGCATCAAATCTGAAATTAATGACCTTATGCTACTTTTGAAAACTAGATAGAAAACTTCAAAATCTAGATAAGAGCGAATGTAAAAACTTGTCAAGAAAAAAAGAGATGGTAGTCCCCGCCTTTTCTCCTTGTACAAACGCACGAGCATGCCCCTTCAAAGGAGAGAGGAAAGCAATTTAGGTTGGAAAATTCGACCTAGGTGGCGCAGCGGATAGTGTTTTTTGGCTAAAAATCGATGCTCAGGTTCAACCCCACCTGCTGGCACGCTATTTATGTTGGCTTGTTTGACCAATTTCAGGGGTAATTAGGGCCACTGATTCCGGCGCTAAAAAAAGTTCAATAACCCCATGAATTGGTTAAACAAGCTAAAATAAAAAGAATGCCACTACGTGGGGTCGAACCTGCTCACCATTTTGGGCCAAAAACATGAACGCTTATCCAAATCTAATTTAAAGGTGCCAGGTTGCAGTACCAGGTTCCGAATCCACCGGATTTTCGATTTAGAGGTGTCGAAATCCACTGCGACTCCTAATTCCTATCTATATACGGTAGATAGATAGGGATAATTAACCCCTCCCCCCTAGTAAATAGTTTAAGCAGGATTGCGAAAAGTACTTACATTGATGACAGCATTGGTGTAGGGCAATTTAGATTTGTCAGCCAAGCTGACCCTTCTAGTACCACCTTCATTGTCTCCCATAATTCTGTCCAGCTCTTCCTGCATTTTTGTCTGCTTTTCTGGATAAACTATCATGTAAAGAATGACAAAGTTGAGCGTATTTGCAGTGGTTTCCTAAATTGTTAATTAAAAAAGCTACCGAATAATGAGTAGTTCACAGTAAATACTTTCAAGAATAATTAAATGAAGTCTTGAAACCAACGTGATTTCATAAGTAAATAAATCCTGACCTGGCCAGCATTGAAAAGG
This sequence comes from Ditylenchus dipsaci, assembly GCA_004194705.1. NCBI lineage: Eukaryota > Metazoa > Nematoda > Chromadorea > Rhabditida > Anguinidae > Ditylenchus > Ditylenchus dipsaci. The sequence goes on along the minus strand of SADC01001256.1, from coordinate 337,446 downwards.
TCATGACACAGTCCTCGTAAAGATTCATGGCTAAAACTTACAATTGTTTGGACTCTTATAGATGGAAACACACATTTGGGTAAAATTGAAATTTCTCAACAGTCTGCAACTCTATAGTTTTTTGAAGGTAGTCGGGGAATTTCATTTGAACAAAATGCGGGACTCTTTATAATACAGTCGACTCTCAATATAAGATACCCCCTCAAGTTCGTTCCCGCCTAGGGTCCGACACTTTTTTTAACCTCATTTCTGAAATGTTTTGCCAAATTTGATTCGTCAGTCTAGTCGGAAATATCGCAAGGATTCAGATTTTGCCGATCGTTTCTGAAAAAGCTGAAACTTTTACCAGTAAGACCCGCGGCTCTCGATATAAGATACCTCTTTTCAAGATTTAGGGTAAAAAAAACCTTACCCTCACAAAGTCGCTGCAACTATCCTTTGAAACAACAAGTTTAGGCTTAGCTTTTAGGGTCGAGGTAGGCCAGCGTACGGAAGTTGTGACTAATAAATGTCTTACGTACTTTTTCCGGGGTCTGGGATATATATTTGGGTACTCTTTACTTAAGTTTTGAAAGGAAAAATTTATAGGGGAGATAGGGGGGGGAGGGTGCTAGGGTCGGTTTCCTAAAAAAAATTGTTTATCGGGGGTTTTCCCTTTTTTAAACATTTAGCTCTCAAAGTGAAAAATTGAACTTTTAACTTACTTAAAAAGCTTATCTTCTTCATCAGTATTTCCAGAAAGGGACTTGCGAATTTCTATTTCATGCAAAAAAGCGTCGACAAAATATGTGTCATCTTCTTTAAATGAGCTTTTTTCTGCTTCTAAATTAATTATTTTTAAAATTGCAATATGATCAAGGATGGAAATAAAATTTTTAGAGGAAAAAAGTCATTTTATCCAGTGCTTATTGAAATTACACGGGGCTTTAAAAAAAATTCATCCAGTGCTTATTGTCATATTCAATCGAAAATAAAGATTCCAACGCAAAACTTCAAAAATGGAAGTGGGACTACAAGGCCTACCTTTTCTTCTTCTCTGCATAGTTTTTTCTATTTGACCGTCAAAAAATGATAAAGACGACCGACTCTCTGCTTAACTCTATTGAAATAGTGGGAAAACACGGGAAGGTATCTCAAGCATGGCATTGCAAACAGCACAACACAAATTGGATGAGTGAACATGTGCGTCTGCTCGTCCATTACTGCTTTCAGTTCATAAAACTCTTTTCGAGTTTCCTTGAAAATTGATCATTTGTTATGAGAAAATTTTAGTTTTGTGGTAAACTTACACCAATAAAGCGGTAGCCAAACACGATTTGGTTAATAATAGATCCAATAGCAACATCAATTAGTGGAAACAAATGAAGTGGCTTGTTTTTCAACTTAGTCGTATTACACAGGTCATTATTGATGGTTTCAATTATGGTGTCTACTTCTACCATCACCTGAATGACGGTATGATTGAGCACAATATATTACCAAACCCTCTTTCGTAAAATCCTTTAAAACTTTACACTCAATAAATACTGAAATTACACAGGCCTTTGGAAATTTTTTGGAAGACTTTCGGGAAATTTTTCAAAAAAAACATTAACTATACACCAACCGTAGCCAAAACAGAACTGGCGAAAAACTTCAATAATCGGGGTAAAAAAAGTGTTGGACTCTAGGCGGGAACGAACCTGAAGTAAGGGCCACTATAAGAGGTCTGACTGTATTCCCTCGAAACTTCAGTCAATTTTCCATCCTGGAGTCTCACTAAATTTCTAATCGTCTCTCTGAAAGTCCCGAGTTGAAATGCGTGCCGCATATTGATTTTTCTTTACTGATATTATCAGTATCGAGAGCCCAATTATGCTCAAGGCAAAATTTCCATTGAAAGCACTTGTAAACAATTAATTTAGTATTTTTTGTTGTTCTGAACTAATATAAATACACTCTTCCGATATTATTTAATCCCTTGGAAATATAGACATGTAAAAATTTACCTTCTGTTCCATCAAATTACGTCCCATGCCCAAATTCCGAAATACTTTTAAAGAAAAGCGTCTGAGTTGAGACCATAGCTCACTTTTTCCTCTTGCTTCACCATAGCCACTTTTGGTTTCTGAATATGCAGAAACTTCAGGGTTGTTCAAATATTTTAAGCTTTTCTTTTAGGCACACCTTTTTTGCAATCTAACTTCGATATTCTGTGAACGCAGATCGACTCAGAATCGAAAAGTTATTTGTTTGGTACATAGTGTCAAAAGCACAATTTTTGCTGGTCTCCTCTTTGGTTTGGGTCTTGGTCACTAGGTGTCGCCGAATAGACAAGGCTCAAACCACAGGGGGACCAAGCAGAAATCATGTTTTTGAAATTATTTACCATAAATAGCTTTTCGATTGCGAGTCGATCTGCGTTAACAGAATTTTGAAATTCGATTACAAAAAGGTGTGCCTGAAGTAAAGACTTAACACTGGAAAAGCTGAGTGTGCCGAACTACGCGTTTTGTGCACGATGGCTAAGGAAATTTTGGAAACAGGAGAGATTCGAACAGGTAAAATAGCTTTTAAAGTTGTGTATCAAAGTTCTTCATATCTTTTTGTCTTTTAGAAAATCTACAATATTGACACCTGATTTGCGCTCAGCTTAGTCGATTCACCTGTGAAATTGTTTTTAAAGTATTGAAGTCATTGTCAAATTTCAAATTCCGCTCAAGACAATAAACATTCAAATAGCAAATTTCGAGTTTTTTTTGGTAATCAAGGAACTGGGCGAAATTATAAATTTAACAGCGACTTTAATCTTTTCAGAGCAGTTTCACAAGGGAATCACCTACGCTGAGAAAGAATCCGGTATCAGAGTCAAAGATTTGCTAAAAAGTGAAAAGATTTGAAGAAGTTGCTGATAAAACTTTAGAAGCTGTTTCACCCGGATGAATACCTCGAGTTTCATAATTTTTTTCAGCCATCATGTTCAGCTTGAAATTCTGCCTTTCAATTCAGCCTTTGCATTGTTAAAATTTTTGAATATCCCTGCATGTCAATGTTATAAATAGAAACTAGAAAGCACCTTCGATCGCCGCGAAGATTTTGTCAAAAAAGTCTCTGCCATTATAAGCTTCTCCATCATTTACAAAGGTCTGCTTCATGAGCTTGAAGTCAGTTATAGCTACAACTGGGTCTTCAGCTATCCAGAAAGTAAATACAGGTCCATACTGCTTTGTCCACTGCGAAAAGGCCTCATATCCAGGAGAAAACCGCTTCAAAGTAAGACCATTTCCAATCAAAGGCAAGGGCATAGGACCTGCAGCGCGTGAAAAATAAGTTCGAAACACAATAAATAGTACTGAATTACCTGGCGGCAAATTCCTCCGCTTCCATACAAAATTATAAAACACCAGCAATGAGATGAGAAAAATAAACAAGAGAGTAAACATTTTGCTTTTTTAATAATGAAATAAATGAACTGTTTTAAAAAGATATTTTGCATATTGCAAACACATTTATATTGCAAACATATAAAGGGTGGTTTGTGGTTGTATCTGTTGTTTATGATTTGTGATTTTCTCATACATTTTTAGACATAGATAAAAAATAAATGATCGTGAAATTATAAGACACCTTTCTTTTCAAAAAGAGCGTGTAGTTTACTCGACGTATTTTGGATTAAAAGAACTTTTAACGATTCCACTTCCGATATTCAAGGGCTCTTTGTTTTGACTACAAAGATTTTGCTTTTTGTGCCCTAAAAAGGTGGTTCAGATATTTCTCGATCCCTTTTCTGCCTTAAATCAAACTTCACCCCAAAATTTCATTTACTTGCCTCAAATTTTATTTACTTGTCTTATTTACTTGCCTTTTTGCTGCCCAAAAGGCTTCTTACGTGATACGAAATTTTCTTTTTTCTACAAGTCACACGTTTCATAGAGAAGGGGCCGATCCGCATTCGAGTCATTCGCGTTTGGCCGAAATTCGCACTCCAGCCTAATTTGACTAAAATGCGAATTTCGCAAATGCGAATTAGGCCAAATGCGAATGTCTCGAATGTGAATCCGCCCCTTCTCATTTCAAATACTAAAATGTTCTGCCTTCGTGTCGAATTGCTGCAGCTGCTGCCTGGATCACCGCAACCCGTGACGATGTACCGACCTCTGGGTTCCATGATGCTCACTCTGGCTTTCAAGAATATGGACGAAGCGCTGTGTGCCTGCTGCGACCTGAAGATGGGATGAAAGTGGACCTGCTAAAGAATGCTCCAGAATAAGTGCAAGTGAACGCCTGTGTGTCTAAGTGTCTGTGTGATTCTACGGCACTTAGTACTAGTTTGTGTGAAATGTGCTCGTATAATAAAGGTCCTGGTTATGTCTTTGTGAAAAGGGTTATTGTAAGGGGCGACATCCAATCATACTTCACTATAGATATGGTTATTTACAAGCTTGACCGATGACAATTGTTCATGACAATTGTCCGACAATTGTTCGACAAAATTGTAATTGTCTGACAATTGACCAACCGTTTTCCAACACTTTTTATTTTCGGGCACCCCTCGCCACTGCCCCCCGCTCACAGCTTCCTCCCCCCGCTCCAACAAAAAAACTCTTAAAACTCCAACTTTTTTTGCAACAAAAAGTCTTAATTTTGCAGCAAATTATCTTAATTCTGCAGCAAATCCAAGTAATTTTGCAGCAAATCGACCATGATTCGATCCTGTCTAGTATATAATGTCTTTTTAGCCATTATTGTTAATATTTCTGCCGATATTCAAAACGAAACCGAATAAGTCCAAAAAGTCATTTTCTGCTAGATAGATTCGAACGATACTCGATTCGCTGCAGAATTAAGACAATTTACTGCAAAATTAAGATGATTTGCTGCGAAAAGGTAGATGTTCAGAAAATAGGTATACATCTGCAAAATCGACAAGTGCAACGGACCTAGTTGAGCATGTATTTTTTGTATGCTTCTTTATGCCAAGCAAAGTGTTGAGAAATCTAAAAAGAGCATGCATAAAAAATAGACATAGCTAACTTTTCCACTCTGGGGTTTGGGACATGCTAGAATTTAAGCAATGGCAGAAATGGCTTTTCATCATTCTTTTTTATTTTACTAAACAATTTTATTTATATTGCTTGAAATTAGTAAAAATTTTGATTGAAAAAAATGAAATTTCATTATTTCTTTTTCGTTCTGGTGTCTGCAAGCTTTGCGGCTAGTAATCCCTTAGAACCGAAAAAAAATAGTTCGGCAAAGCATGGTCAGCATATAGAAAAGCAGGAACAGACACTAATGGTGCTGCAAGTAAAACAGATGTACATCAAGCAGGTTTGTTTAAAAAAAAAGTGATGAATGTGGTTTGGTTTAATTACTGGGGAATTATTAGGCCTAAACTATACCCCGTACCGCAACTCGATAAAAACCCCGTGCACAGTTAATAAACGCGGGGAGGTGAGATCGAGGCAAAAAAGTCGCTATTTCCTGACTAAAGCCAAGTTTTAGGGCCACTCTGGTTTAGGTGTCAAACTTTGTTTTTTTTAAATGTTTTAGCTATATTTTGTCGACAATGCAGAATGAAAAGTTGGATTAGCATCATAAATGTCAGAATCGCAAACTTCTTTCAAAAAGTGGGATGGAAAGGGAAACCCCGCGCCCCCTGAAAATTTGATTAGTTTCCATTACATTTCGATTTTTATGCCATTTTCGTAGGACTTTTGCAATTCTGATATCGATGAGGTTAATTCCACTTTTTATTCTGCACAGGTTTGCATGACATCGCAACACCGGGCTGTCTACAAAATATAGCTAAAAACATTTTGAAAAAATAAATAAAACACGCAGTTCGACACCTTGAACCATTTCGTCGCAGAGATTATATCTTTGTGGCATTTTTTCACCTTTTTCCATATTCCAAATCCTATTGTGGCTTGAAATTCATCATATGGCGGGAATAAAAATTTAAAATTTAATTCAAAAATATTTTCAATATTTACAATATTTTTTACGACATGGCCTTTTCCCTTGGTTTTTTCTGGTTTATTTTCACAACTCTTCAAATCGTCCATTTTTGTGTTTACATTAAGAGAGAGAAAAAAACAGTGAAAAGGAACGCAGAAACATTTTATGAACCAGAATACTTTATTTCCTCTAATAGGGACACCCTTACTTTGAGGACCCATATCTCAGACTGGAGTAAATATTTTCCAAAGCTGTTTATCCGTTTTCTTAATTAGTACGAGCTCGAAAGGTTGCGCCTTCAGGGTTTTAGATTTTCATTTACAAATTTCTAGATCTAATAAAAATTTATGCGACTTTCGGAGGATTAAAAAATAAGGCGACATGTCGCCTTATTCTAAGAAATACATAATAGAAATACACAATACTTCTAAAAGTTCGTTCCCGCGTAAGATCCGACACTTATTTAACCCAGACTTTTTTTATTCGTTAAAAATGAGCTGCAAAACCGGATTCTTTACGATATTTGGGACTATAATGTCAGAACAGAATTGATAAAAGATTCCGAAAATTACGTTAAAAAAGTGTCGGACCCTAGGCGGGAGCGAACTTCTGGGGATGTCACTATATAGAGGTTTGACGGGCGGCGGTAAATTGAACCTCTACAAATTGAACCTCTACAAATTGAACCCCGGTAAATCGACCCTCCGGTAAATTGAACCTCCGGTAAATTGAACCTCGGTAAATTGAACCTCAAAATTTGTCTTGAGAGGATTTTTTTTTATTCAAGAGATATTTTTTTCCAGTTCAGTTGCCAGGGGCCTAGCAGACTATTTGAAAAGTGAAAATGAAAAATTGAAAATGAAAAATTGAAAAGTGAAAATTCTCAAGCAGACTAATATTCGAAAAATTGAAAAATTGAAAATGAAAAGTGAAAATGAAAAATTGAAAATTTTTTCATTTTCAAGCAGACTATTGAAAAATTGAAAAGTGAAAAGTGAAAATTTTTTCAATTTTTCATGAAAAATTGATGACCGGTCATCCCGTCATCAATTTTTCAGAATTTTACATAGCTTTATTCTGGGGCTATTTTTATGCGCTGAACACGATTTTGGGCTCAGATTTTGTGTTTTTGTGATAGAACAAGTAGTAAGGCACTAGTAAAGAATCCTTGTCCAAAATATGCCTTGGTCCCCTGTTGTTTTTTGTGAAAAACAGCTTGTGCCATTCACAAAAAAACAACAGGGGGACCAAGGCATATTTTGGACAAGGATTCTTTACTAGTGCCAGTAGTAAATTGCTTTATTTGCTTCTACTTCAGGCGATGTCTGCAAGCGACAGTGATAACAGCAGTGAAAATAGTGCTATTCGTTCTAGGGTGTTTTAACTAAAAGGCACATTTGGTAAAAATTTCTTTTGGTAAAGGCATATTTGGTAAAAAAAATTTTTGGTAAAGGCATATTTGGTGAAATTTCTTTTGGTAAAGGCACATGTGGTAAGAAAACTTTTTGGTAAAGCACTTTTTCCGTGGATATTTTCGGTTGGTATATCTTTTTGGTCATAGAGTTCTTGTTTTTGGCCATAGATCTTATTGGCTGTTTTGGTCACAGAGACAGCGTTTTCGGAGGCAATAGACGTTTTTCCAATCATCTAAAAGCACTTTATGCTCTCCGAACCCGTTAAGCACCTAGTGACCAGGACTTTTCAGGGCGTTGGGGTGAATTAACCCCTACTCTGGAGTTACCTGGATATAAACCTGTCCATGTGGTAGCCACCCCAGGTTTGGAGTTGGGTAGGTAAAATCGTACTTTTAGTCTTAACAAGCCGAATTCCTCACACAATTTTAAGTAAGAAAAAATGGTTTATTTTTTATTATAAAGAAATTTTAATTTTGTAGGCCATCCAAGTGGACATCCACCTGACCAGGATTTAACCACCACACGTTTTGGGGTTTTCGTGGGTGAAATTTTGATTTTTGTCCTGACAAACCTAATCTAACACATTATTTTATGTTAGAAAAAATGAGGATAATTAAGAAGAATTATAATGGGAGGAAATAGATATAGAAACCCGGAGAAAGAAAGGGAAAGAGAAGAAAAAGTAGGAATAAGAAGGTCTTTGACACAAAAACAACTACAAAGTGCCTTACTAAAAAAAATTTACCAAATATGCCTTTACCAAAAAATTTTTACCAAATGTTCCTTTACCAAAAAGTTTTCTTACCAAATGTGCCTTTTACCAAATATTTCTTTACCTTTTTCGGTACAGCCTCCCCCCCCCAAACAGCCCCGTACAGTAATGCGCAAAATGAAAATTTCAGTGAAAATGAAAAATTGAAAAATGCTTAGTCTGCTTGAAAAGTGGAAATTTTTCACTTTTCATTTTCACTTTTCATTTTCAATTTTTCAATAGTCAGCTTCAGAATTTTCATTTTCAATTTTCATTTTCATTTTTTCAATTTTTCATGAAAATTTTTCATTTTTCAAATAGTCTGCTAGGCCCAGGTCACCGTGTTTCAAGGAAGTCCGTATACCGTATTTTCTCTATTAAACGCCCCCTCTTCAATAAACGCCCCCTCTCTAATAAACGCCCCCCTTCAGTGACCTATATCTCAGCCCAAAAAAATAATTTTGCAAATCTGTTTTTTGCGTTTTCTTAATTAGCACGAGTTTACCTGATTCCATTTTTCAGATTTTGGTTGAGCACCCAAAAATCTCAAAATCGAAATAATTTTTTTTTTCGATTTTTCAAGGGTTGAAAAAATAAACGCCCCGGGCGTTTAATAGAGAAAATACGGTATTCCACTGCGGTAAATCCTCCGTCCGGTGAACTCTCCCCTGGTGAATTCCACCTCCAAATTTTTGAGGTTACAGGTTCAAATCCCGGTGGAAGCAGATATTACTTTTTTTGAGTAAGAGCCATAAACTGTTATTTAGGAGATCACCTATTCTCACGGTGAGTAATGTAATCACACTGGTACCACATTCCTAAATGGGTATCCACCTCCAGTATCCAAAAATTTTGCATTTAGCCGAAACCCCAGTTCTGGAGTAGTTTCCTATCCTTAGGGTATCCACGCGGTAATATGCAGCTGGCACTCGCACTCTCAGTGTACCCATTGACTTTTTTGACTCTCACTTTCAGTAAAAATTTTGCAGGAATTTAAATTTTTTAGTCTGAACCAACCAAACCAAGTGGTCGTTCACTTGATCAAAAAATTTCTTAACTTTTTCGGAACCCGAAACCTGTTTTCAGGACTGATTCGGGCATGCTGAAGATGGTCTGATAGTGGTAAAATGCCGTTTTCTCGGCTATTTTTCGAGTTTTGCTACAATCGAGTTTTGGTGGAACCAATTATTTCCCAAAAATCAAAAAATACCCGACAAAACTGCATTTTGCTACTATCAAACCATCTTAAGCATGACCGAAATAGTCCAGAAAATAGGTTTTAGAACATGAAAAACAAAATTTTTTTTTAATTCAAGTGGACGACCACTTGGTTTAATTAGTGCATGGATCATCCAGTAGAACTGCGGTTGGATTATAGAAAGACAATTTGAATTATAAAAGCTCCTCACATGACAAAAAATGAATAATTTAAAATTTTATAACGGAGAGGGTTGACTGCATTTTTGTTTACTGGGCGCCCAAATGGACCAAGAGGACATCCAAAAGATTTTTTACATCCAGGTTACATCAAGACCACTGAGGATGGATCTAAACTATCTGTAGTGGATCTGGACTGGTGAAAGTGTATAAGGACCCTTAGGGTCAATCTGGACCATTTGGGGTGGACTTGAACCACTGAGGGTGGTTCTGGATCATTAAGAGTTGATCTGAATAACTGAGAGTGGATCTGGACCATTGAGGTTGAATAAGATGGATCAAGTGGCTTTTTAATATTCCTTTCCCTTTCCTACAGCCCATGCTAAAGGCTGGTGGTAGAGGTGCATATGACACCAGCGTTAAAAATCTTTTGAATAAAAAAATCCTCTCAAGACAAATTTTGAGGTTCAATTTACCGAGGTTCAATTTACCGGAGGTTCAATTTACCGGAGGGTCAATTTACCGGGGTTCAATTTGTAGAGGTTCAATTCACCTAGAGCCGGTTTGACTGTACCTAACTTTAATGCAGGGTTCCAATGGTTTTTTAAGATCTGTCCTTTTTCGGGATCTGCAATCTTTGTAACTTTGTAAAAGTCAAATCTTTTGTTTTTTGCCTGAAGTGGCAATAGTATGGATAAATGAATAAAATGACCCTTTTAAATGCTAAAAATGTCCTTTTTTAGCTTACTGTCCTTTTTAGAAAAAAGAATCATTTAGAACCCTGCTGTAATGGCCTTCTTATTTGCATTGAAAAAATCGCTTTGTGAATATAGCAGAACTTTGTGCTTTACAAGATAGGCACTGAAACATTTCTATTTTTCGGCAATTCATTAACGTACGAATAGTCAGACAACTCTCAATGCGTCGTTCTAGTTTTTTTAGATGAACACATTGGCTGAAAAAAAAACAGGAACAGGACGGATTCGAATAGGTCAAACAGCTTTTGAAGTTTTATTACAAACTTCTCAGTGAAATTCTTGATTCTGACACCGGATTCGTTTCTAAAAAGTCGATTTTGACGTAAAATGGAAATCTTTGTTGTCTTGAGAGTGATTTCGAATTTGGTAAATTTTTAAGCAAATCGTGCACGCTGAGCCTTAATCTGTTGTTTAAATTTCAGTATTGTCTGCTATAAAATTATGGGTACAGGCTGATTGGTCGCTACAAAACTGGTCGTTTACAAAACTAGCCGTTTACAGAATTGGTCGTCACAAAACTGGTCGTTTACAGAATTGGTCGTCACAAAACTGGTCGTTTACAGAATTGGTCGTTTACAGAATTGATCGTTTACAGGATTGGCGTTTCAAGAAGTAATCAATGAATGAACGGGTGACCTTGATATCATTAGCAACCAATACCAGATCAAGCATAGTGTAAGTCAAGAATAGAGCAAACAGAAATTTTAAAACCCTGGATCAACAATAAAACAAAAATGGCCTCTTTTATCCCCGTCCACGATAACAACAATAACAAAATTTTCAATACTCAAAGCTCCCCCCCCTAGACTTGCAGACTCATATTCTTCGTCGTCGATGTTGTCGTCCAGGTTCATCTTGGGCGTCTTTGGCTGATTGTGCTTCTAAATTGAGTGTGATGGAGATTTAATGAAATGAGGTAGAAAGACGTTGAACAATGTGATGGCAGAGAGAGAATGATTGACAGAGATGAAACTATGTTTGGCATGCTATTAACCCCAACTATGGGTTACTCTAATTTGTAACCCCAACTAAAGAAGTTACGCTTTTGCAAACGACCAATTCTGTAAACGACCAATTCTGTAAACGACCAGTTTTGCAGCGACCAATCAGCCTGTACCCACCTAAACTCACCCAAACGACCAATTCTGTAAACGACCAATTCTGTAAACGACCAATTCTGTAAACGACCAATTCTGTAAACGACCAGTTTTGCAGCGACCAATCAGCCTGTACCCACCTAAACTCACCCAAACGACCAATTCTGTAAACGACCAATTCTGTAAACGACCAATTCTGTAAACGACCAATTCTGTAAACGACCAATTCTGTAAACGACCAGTTTTGCAGCGACCAATCAGCCTGTACCCAAAATTATCTAAAAAACGCACCCTGGGAACAGCCGAAAATGGCCTTATATCGATGAGTGGGCGTGACCTTGTATCTGGGTAGCCGTACACCGAAATTTAGCTGTTCTCCGTATGCTACTCCAAAAAATACCGCTTAGATTTTTTTAGATTTTTTGAGGGTCGAGGCCTGGAAAATGCCTAGTTTCGAAAAGAATTTAGCGCTCGAAAAGTAAAAACTATAGAATGAGTCTAAAATAGAATGAGTCAAAATTTTTCTGTTCAAAGGGTCAACTTATTTTAGAATTGTGATTCTTGACAACTGATTGACTAATGACATTTTTATCTCCAAAAATACATATTATTTTTGTTAAAAAGCGCCTTAACACTAGAAAGACGGCCTGTAAGAGTGGTATATTCTGGTGCAGTTTTGAACGCTGAATCCGAATTTCTCAGCAGAATTGGCTAATCAGCCCTTGAATAGGTTTAAATTTGCGATTTTTGAAACCGGATGTTTCGAACGTTTTTTTAAGCACAATTGTTTTTTTAATGAGCTGTAAAACGCAAGTCTTGTTGGTTATCTTAAACAACCTTTATAGTAAAATGTAGCGCAGGACAAAAGCTTTTAAATGACATATTACAAGCCTATACTTCTCTTGCAATTGCTAGACTTGACCCAGTAGCAATGAAATTAAACCAAATTTTGAAATTTCCGGACTTTTGCAAACCTGTGATCACAACCTATCTTAAAAGGCCCGTTAGCAAATTCTGAGCCCAGATTCAGATTCTCCGTCTAAAGCTGCCCTTAGGGGTCTTTTTTCTGCAAAGTTGGCGTGAACAAAACGACTTTTTGACACGAAAGAAATAAAATTAACGCTTGCTAAATTCTTTGCTTAAAACCAAATTTTAGCTTTTGACCACAAAAAAACCTCTGATCTCAGCTTATTTGGATTAACGAGGAGTTGCAGTTGATGCTGTCATCCTGCGCTTTGGCCTTAGGTATCTTCTCCTTTTTGTTCCTTTTTTTCAGCCCTCGGTTTACAGTAGCGGAAAAAAGTATTGCATCAAGCACATATTTTTTGAAAATCATTGTGTAGCTTTCCAAATTTGAAACATTCTACGACAATTTTAACCAAGAATATTGCTCGCAATCTCAGCTACATTTTGAGCACAAATATACCAAAAAAGAATAATTTTTTGTTAGCATACCAATGCTATTTGCAAAGACACTCATTCCTGGGGGTGGAAAAAAGTGTTGCATCAAGCATTGTTTTGTTAACGTATTTAAGATTTTAGGATTTTTTTTTGCTAGTTATTTTTGATGAGTTTTATAGCACTATTTCATAGCTACAATTTTATAGGTCAATTTCTTCTTTTTGATTATTCTGAGAGAAGCTATGAATATCAACAAAAAAAGTGTCATTTTTAGTCAAAATCAAAGTAAATCTAAGGAAAATGGTTGTTTGGTCGCATACATACTAAAGAGGACACCTTCTCCAGGCGATCAGTCTTGGACACAAAGGTGGCACTATGTGACAATGGGCGGGGGGATTTGACTTGATCTCCTCAGTTGTTTTTTATTGAAAAGTGCCTTGGTCCCCCATATTTATGTTAATACAACGGGCGTAGGCTCCAATTGGAGCCCTCATCGTGTTTTTACTTATTAATAGTTGTTCGCCAATTGTAAAACCGAAATTTTCAAGCGATTGAAATCGTACCGACACCGGCAAACAGCTTTCGTCTCAACAAAATTGCCATTTTTGATTTTTAAATTTTAAAATTAAACAAAACTTTTTCAATTTTTCAATGAAAGTTGACCTTCATAAAAGTATGTATATCCCTTACTAGAATTCACTTTTTTGTCGCTCTCTTTTTTTTCAAACGAAAGCTGACCTCCTGGGAACAGTGTGAAATTACCGACAAAAGTGATTTGCTGTCTATGTCTCATTTTTGGCCTCTGAAGTAAAAAAAGCGTCACCCACACATGCTAAATACTATATAGAGATGGTGATTATAGTTTTCATGATCACCTTAAACATCATTACCTTCAAAACAACAGGGGGGACCAAGGCCTTTTGGTCCTGGTCTGTGGATGGCCTCTGGATGGGCAGGACCAAAACCACAGGGACCAAGCGAAAATCATTTTTTTGACATTATACACCAAAAAAGTATTGTCGGCGAGAAAAATTGATTGGCAAAAACAGAATTTCGTAAAACGGCCTTAGAAAAACTTGTGGCCATTTCAAAAGCAACGAATTTCTTGAAACAACCTATTTTTCCCAGCTGAGGGCATCATTTAATTATTTCGTATCATTCAGTAAGATATTGAACATTTCTACACATTTGTGATCAGAATTGACATCTACTTATAGCAGGCACCTGACAGTATAAAAAATTTAGAAAATTTCTATCAATCGTCCAATGGATATTGGATATAGAGAATGAGAGAGTAAAGGCGCATACACAATGAGTAGGCTGTTTGCGGATGCTAAAACAGACTATTCACTAAGAATCCGCGAAACAGAATCCTCCCTTTTTTTACTGTTTTCCCAAAATTATTCAGCTGGTGTGGTTTTTTTATTTTCCAGTTGCTTTTTCAGCTTCTCACATCATATAGTTGAGGTTTAGGGCTATCAAATGAGCTATTGACTGAGTAAATGTTGCTTCAAAAACTCAGATAAAATTTTAAGGCTCCGCCCAAAAATCCTAACTCGAATTCGAGTGTGGATGCTTGGGCGGAGTCTCTCTTTTTTAACTTAATTTTTTCAACAACATCTAACTTATCGATAGCTCATCTGGCAGCCCTGTATCTTAGCTACAAGATGGCTATGACAGAATAATTTTTGAGACAATAAAAAAAAGTTATGGCCATTTCCATGTGACAAATCGGATTTAGCATCCGCAAACAGCTTTCTCATTGTGAATGCGCCTTAAGAGAGAGAAAATTTGAGAAAAGGAGAGAGAGGAAGGCATTCGAGATTGGAGTGTCCAAGATTTTGCTTATTAAGAAATCTAGCTCTTCAAACCCCTTTTGACGCACAATTTAAATCGGAATGGCAGGGCATGCAACGAGTGTGAGATTAAGAACAATGAAATTTAATAATATTGTCGTCCATAAAAACACATATCGCTTTTGTTAATTTTTGTTATTCTCCTGATCTAGCTGTATTCTGGATTACAAAACACCTCTCCGTATTTCTCCGAGCGATCAGAGTTAGATCTGAATGAAAAATTAATGAAAGACTGATTATATACGTAGTAAATAAATGGACTACTAAAACTTCTGAAATACCATTGTACTAGTCAAATTCCATTAGACTATTTAAAGGGGGGGGTTGAATGGTTTGAAAAAGCGGCTTCCATGGCGCAGTGCGTAAGCGCTCGCGTTTTTTGGCCCAAAATGGTGGTGTTTTGGTGTTGCAGGTTCAATCCCACGTAGTGGCACACTATTTTTTTGGCTTGTTTGGCCAGTTTAGAGGTAATTAGACTTTTTTTGACGCCAGATTCGGAATCAGCGACCCAAATTACCCCTAGAAATGATCAAACAAGCCAAAAAAAATAGTGTGCCACTACGTGGGATTGAACCAGCAACATCAAAACAACACCATTTTTGGCCAAAACGCGAGCTCTTACGCACTGCGCCATGGAAGCCACTTTTTCAAACCTAAGTAGCTCCAAATGCCTGTTTTTTTACGGGCAATACTTTTTTTTGTCACAGATTCACTTCTTTTTGTCACAGATTCACTTTTTTTCTGTCACAGATTTGATTTGTCACAGATTCACTTTTTTCTGTCACAGATTCACTTTTTTTGTCACAGATTCACTTTTTTTTGTCACAGATTTCCTCATTTCTGTCCCAGATTTAGCTCAAACCACAGGGGACCAAGCACTTACAAAATTGGTCAAAAAAATTTTCTCTCATAACAGCCTGAAAGTTTTTCTATAACGTTTCTATCATGTTTTAAGCATTTTCGCCAAAAATATTTTTTCCGCAAAAATTTTTGCCTTGGGGGACCAAGGTCACATTTCAGGCTCCTGAAAACTTTGGGCTACCTTGGTCCCCCAAGGCAAAAATTTTTGCGGAAAAAATAATTTTTGGCGAAAATGCTTAAAACATGATAGAAACGTTATAGAAAAACTTTCAGGCTGTTATGAGAGAAAATTTTTTTGACCAATTTTGTAAGTGCTTGGTCCCCCTGTGTTTGAGCTAAATCTGGGACAGAAATGAGGAAATCTGTGACAAAAAAAAGTGAATCTGTGACAAAAAAAAGTGAATCTGTGACAGAAAAAAAGTGAATCTGTGACAAATCAAATCTGTGACAGAAAAAAGTGAATCTGTGACAAAAAGAAGTGAATCTGTGACAAAAAAAAGTTTTGCCCGTTTTTTACACTTTAAAGCACGTTCTGGTGCAGTTTTTCTTGTTCTGTCAAATAGTATACGGATAACTAAAAAAATGATCTTATAAAACTTTTTTAGTTATATTTCAGTATCAACAACATTTTTGGAAAATGACACGATTATTTCTGTGAACTAAAATTTCAACATATAATCGTCATAAATACCTTGATGATACGTCATGTGAAAGCTCTTAATCTTAGCTTTCTTTTTAACTGTTATTTACTAGAATCAATAATAAATATTGACGAGATCTGCCCTTTTGAAGTTGCATACGCAAAAATATTGACTTGGCTGGTTCTTAGGGGCAGCTACCCACAAATACCACCTTTTTTTAAACTTTTCACCATCGTATTTAGCATGAAATTTTGAGTCCAACGAATATAAATGGCTCCTCGACCGTCGGAGTGTTAAATAATTTTAGACTCGTGAAATGCTGTTTGGACTTCTAAAGTGCAGGCTGGACTATTAAAATATTTTTGAACTATGAATTTTCATTGGACTAATATAGTTGTATAGTACCAGATTTGTAGTAGTAAGAATGAATACCTCATTGAATAAAAAATCAGTAATAAATTTCCTCATATGTTGTGGCTATACTCTCTCAACTTGAGAGTCTCAAGTTCGTTTTCGCCTAACAAGCATCTGGATAAAATGGCACTTTTCGACCAAAAGTGACCGAATTGTACTTTATTTTGGCCAGATATACTTATTTTGAATTTTTGAGATGAGAACCCTGGTATCACTATTTCGAGATCCTCGGATTTTTTGCGGCAAAATTATTTTCAAGGGGCATGCACATCACTCAGGTTCGATTCCTACCGATGCACACCCTATTTTTAGTTCATTTTTAGTAGGTTAACTCACTTCTAGTGTCAAAAAGTATCGAGAAATCTATTGCAACCGTTTCCAGCACTGCTTTACTGTCATGCATATGACCATCAAGATAAAAGGAAACCAGCTATAAACCATTTACTTTGGTTTTGATCACCACCTCCTCTAATCATTTCACTGACTTCTCGCAAGTAAGCTATATCTATTTTTAGAGTCCGAATTTCAAGAGAAATCACATGGATATTATTATACACGAAAATCGGTTAAAAATTTGAGTAGCTTGCAAAGATTCAACCCAGCGACAAAAGAGTATATTTGAAGGGTAGGATGGAACGGAATCAAAGATTTTTGGATTTTATCTCTAATTAACTTTATTCTTTTTCTTTCTGTGATAGCTTAAAAAAGCTTAGAATCTTGGCTACAAATTGGTATATAAAACGTGTAGAGCTGTAAAAAAATTCGAAATGGATCGATCGAACCAATCAAAGAATAACCCAAAATGAATGGTTTTTCGAACAAAAACAGATTTCAGATGGTGTTTTGGCCTGTAACTTAACCGGGGCAGTTTTTTTAAGCGTGCGCTGATGGTGTTGTTTAATGGCCAAGAGCCTGAGCATCATTTTGATACCAAAATTGTACACGAAACAAGAAAAAATGCAGTTAAGAAAAGGTGTGCAACCAAGGGGAATGGAACTTGAGAGTTCAAAATGTTCGCTCCTCGATGTGCACCACCCCCCCCCCCCTTCAGTTCTGGGAAAATATTAGAGCTGACGATTTGGCTCACCCCAATATCCCAATACCAATATTTTTGAAAGCGGTACCCCAATATTCCAATACCAATATATTCCCGAAAATTGGGACCAATATCGAAATATACCGATAACAATATACAGGGTTATCGGCGAGAAAAATTGATGTGTGAAAACAGGATTTCGAAAAACGGACTAGAAAAAAATTATGGTCATTTCAAAACTACCAAATTTCTCGAAACAGCCTGTATTGTTTGTCGTCAGCTCTGATTATTTTGGATGCACTGCACATAAAAAATCGAATGAAAATTTTGGGGCGGAAATTGCGCCGCAAGCAAAATCTTTTGATTACAATATTTGGCCGAACCCAATAGCAGTAGCAATATTTCTGAAAGCGGTACCCCAATATCCCAATACCAATATTTTACGAAAATGGGGACCAATATACCAATAACAATATATTGTTTGTCGTCAACTGTAGAAAATACTAGATATCTTACCGGATTTTTCGGACTAGACTGACAAATCAAATTCGACAAAAAACATTAAAAGTTGAGGTAAAAAAAGTTTCGGACCGTAGGCGGGAACAAACCTGAGCTGGAGACTCCACTGTACAACAAGCAAAATTATTTAATCGGTGTTTATTTGAAGCCAACTTTTTTAGATTAAACAACTTTAAACAGAGATGGAGGAGGCATGTTTAAATTAGGTGGCGGAATGTTAAAAGAATTGTTCAAACTAGGAGCTCCAGATGGAAACAGAGCTATTGGAGGTGCATGTTGAATTGAGGAGCTAGCACCACCTTGTTCTCCTGCATCTTTTTTGTACTTAACCAGTATGGAGTGATTGGAATGCTCTGGGTGGTGGCTGGTAGGGCACTCTGAAGTTGGGTGGTGCTGCCCTGATATCCCACCGCCGAAACATTGGATCCTTCAAATAGTATTTTATTTTTAAGGTTTATGTTTGCAAAGCACTAACCGTTGAAGTGTAGACTGCTCCGTCACTACCCACAGTTGGGGTGGAGCTGTGGATTCTGGTTGTGCGGCTGACCGGCAGGAACTATGCTTGCAGGCGTGGAATTCTGGCAGAGCCGTTTGCATCTGAATAATTTTTGGTTTATTTCATCGCAGTTATAGAATTTTGGTTCTATACGAGAAGAGGACAGTTTTTTTCTTGTTCCTCCCTGTTGATTTTTCGTGAAATTTTAAGCTTTTGGCTGAGGCGAGGGTAACCCAGCGTATGTTAGAACAGACTCAAACATTTTTTACTCTTACTTTTCGAACATTGAAAAGCATTTTTGAGTTTGACAAGACATACGCGGGCGTAGTCTTATCTAAGCCTGGAGGCTTTAAAAATCACAAAAAGATTAACAGACGGTAACAAGGCAAAAAACTGTGCTCCTCTCGCATAGGGTCCGATTTTCTTTTTTAATCAAAAGTTTCAATGGATGCCAGTTGAAATGGATGCCAGTTGAATGCCGTTCCCTTTCTCTAACTATGCGTCCGACCGTTAAATTTTTAAAATGCGCGAAAATAGAGAAAATTTCGACATTTTTGGGTGCCTGGGCAAAATCTAAAAAGTAAACATTGCTAGAAACCGTGAGTTGGGAGTTAAGAAAATGCGAAAAATGAAAATGTTAAATATGTGCTCTTTGCTGACTTGTAGGTCTTCTAAAGGTGCGCTGAATTAGAGACGGCGGCATAATTAGATAAAATACGGAAGGCAAGTAAAAATTACTGAAGATTTAACTGTATTGAGACTGCACTGTAGCCTATATTTTTATAAATATATCTACCTGTGTCTCCATTTTGCTGTTTTTCAGCACCCATCACAAATTGCAGCATTTGCTGCATCACTGTAGCCATGGAATTCATTTCTGAAAAAAGTATAGTTACTAACCAAATTTTGAAATTGTTGCACTACCAGTTGCTGGAAGTGGCTCTGTTCTTTGTTGGACCACTTGTTGCTGTTGACCAGCTACTATATTATGTCTTAGCTGAGGTGCGGAGAGGTGTGTCCAACAACGGCAGATTTATTGATGCTGCTGAGATCATGAGGACTTCGGTAGTGAGTGGGTTGACGAGTTCTAGAATTTTGCTCCTCTTGCATGGCTCTCTGATGCATGGACAGGTAGTGGGCTTGTTCCTCTGCATAGGCCTTTGCTGCGGCTGCTAAAGAAATAAGATTCTTATTGGGATGTAAAGAAATATTATTTTTATCGTCTGGTCATAAAAATTGCGAAAATTCTGATTTGCCGGTCATTTTCACAATACCCTCTAATTTGACCAGAAACGGCTATTTTCAAACACCTATTTCTCGAAACATTGTTGCTCGTTTATCGAGGTTTGCTGGTGTTTATGCCAAAACTAGAAATTTTTGTAAAAACCACTAGAAATATTATGATCCTTAAAATTTTCGTGACCAAGCTGACGAATCACGTTTGGCAAAAGTCTTAAAAAGTCAGGTTATATCCAAGTAGCGCCAAATGTGTCTGATCTTATGCGGAAACGAACTTGAAAGGGGTGTCAGTTTCTCGATTTATTTCATCCATTTCACATATACGTATATTCTCTAATAGAAGGCCTCCCTTGAGGACCTATAACCTATACAGCCTAGAAAAAGAAATTCGCAAATCTGTTTTTCGCGTTTTCTAAGTTAGCACGAGCTTACCTGATTCCACTTTTAAAATTTTGGTTGAGCACGCAAAAATCTCAAAATCGACCCAAATTTTTTCCGACTTTTTAGGGTTGAAAAATAGAAGGCCCGTGCCTTCTAATAGAGAATATACGGTAGTCAATTAAAAATCTTAACTAAAGTTTATAATTTTAGATTCCAAAGATTCCGTTTTCGTTTTCAGATCTCAAAATTACCTTCAGACTGTTTCAATCTTTCAGCTTCTCGTTTAGCAGCTTCAATTTCAGCAGCCTTTCTCTCTTGATCAGCTTTTTGGCGAACTGCAGCCCTCCTCTTTTCCACATCCTTTTCCCATTCTTCGAACTGTTTAACATACCGAATATATGCGTCACTTCCTATTGACTCTCTGAAAACTGATAAAAAAAATTGATTGAATTCTTAACGAGTACAGTCCAACCTGTATTTAAGGACACTTAAAAAGTTCACAATGTTCGTTCCCGCCTAAGGTCCGACGCTTTTTCACCTCAATTTTCGAAGCTTTTTGTCAATTCGGTTTTGACAGTCTTGTCCTCAATATCGCAAGGATTTCCCAGAAACCTGTGATTGTTTTATTTTAAAAAGCAAGACTTCTATTCAAGAACAGTAATTTCTCAGAAAGCCTGTCCCTAAATGGAGGTTTTTTAGAAAAAAGGTCTCCGGTTTCTGAAATACAATAGGCAAAATCGTAGTCTTGGCGATAATTGGAACTACCGTATTTCCTCTAAAATAGCCCTCCTTCCAAAATAGCCCCCCCTCTACTTTGAGGGTCTGTATCTCGGAGCAGAGTAAATATTTTGGTTATCTGTTTGATACGTTTTCTTAACTCCCACGAGCTCTACCGATTCCACTTTTTAGATTCTTAATTTTCACCCAAAAATCTCGAAATCGAATTCAAATTTTTCTGAAAATTGGAGGTTTGAATAAAATAGCCCCGGGGCTATTTTAGAGGAAATACGGTAGAATGTCTAAACAGAACTGGAAAAAAAATACGAAAATAAAGATAAAAAGAAGTCGGACTCGAGGCGGGAACGAACTTGTGGGAGCGTCCTTAAAGGGCCTGACCTCTTCCTACTCGGTGGTCCCCGCCAATTCAAAAATTTTCTCTTGATCATTGGACTTCTGTACGGATTTTTCCGCTAGGTTTCTAACAAAACTAAGCCTAAAATTTGATTTCAGGCCTAGTTTTGTTAGAACGTGGCGGAAAAATCCGTACAGAAGTCCAATGATCGAGGGAAAATTTTTGAATTGGCGGGGACCACCGAGTAGGAAGAGGTCAGGCCCTTTAAATACAGGTTCGACTGTATTAGTTAAAATGACCTATTCTTTTCCTTCCATTGTTCAAACTGAGCTTTGTAATCTCGGTACTGCTTTTCTAATTCTTCTTCGGGAGAAAGCTTAAGTAAATGAGTTAAATTTATGCAAAAATTACAATTGCATAAAACAAGAATAATATGCAAGTAAAGGCAATAAAAATGGTTGTAACAAAATACCTTTTTGCTTGACATGTAACAAGAGATAACAGAAACAATAATAAAAGTGTGTATAGCCTTATCTAAATCTCTAAATCTTTAGGTTTTATAAGGCAAAAAAAAGTTCATAAGATATCAAACTCGAGTAAGAACAATTTCGAAAACAATCCATTCAAGACAAAAATTAGTTTAGAGTTAGATATTACAAATTTTGCGTGCAATGCTTTTGCTGTGTAAAAAAGCCATTTCCAAGAACTGAAAAAACATTCGGCTCTTTATGTTTTCTAACGATTTCATGGTCTTTAATGCTGTATAATGTTTTGGTGATCGCTGTGGTTTCGGCCATTGCCTAGTCATATTCCAAGGAGAGACCAAATAAAAATATAAGCTTTTATACTATACAAAATAGTCTCCTCAAGAAAAATAGAATGCAAAATAACTGTATTCTAAAATTGTAAACTACAGTCAACTCCCTCAATAGTGACCCCCGCCATAGTGCACGCTCGCCATAGTGCACACCTGGCGCCGGTCCCTTGGGTGTGCACTATGGTGGGAGTTGACTGTATCAAAATAGTGGATTTTTTCAGCCCGCCATGCAGTTTGTATCTAATTAAAAAGCCATGCCGTTTTCTTTTTTATCCTCAGAAATAGTTTTTTGTATAATGGACTACAGTTCACTGTCGATAGACTGGCACCCCTGGGACCAGCTTGGGGTGCCGATTTATCGGGAGTAATTTTTGTCTGATTTCCTTTTCGGCTAGCCAAATCATGCTTTTCAAAAGGGCCAGTTTATCGATTTACCGGTTTATCGGGGTGCCGGTTTATTGAGAGTGTAACCCATTTCCTCTGATAAGCCACCTGATAGGCTTTTTTAAGCCCTCGAAAATTGAAAAGTTTGAAGGCCCATTTGAAAACTTTTCGGTGCTCAGCCGAAATTGAGAAAGCGGAAACGGCACTTATCCCGTTTACTTCCCCTCACCCAGATTTTTGAAAAGTGCCCAAAAAGACGCCCTAAACTACTTTTCCCTGCTTAACATGATAAAAGAAACATTTGTAAACAGTTTCTGATAAAAAAATTAACTTTTCTCCAAAAAAAATCACTTCAATTTTTTAAGCCCGATGATCTTTTTAGGGTATTTTTGACTGCATTTCGGTCGAATATAGGGTGGATAAAATTCGCCGCGCGCTTGGTTTTGGCCATTATTTTAAATAAAGCCATCCGATTTTGTTGACCCTTTTTAAATACTCGAAATGAGTCGGCCAGCAAGATGACATTGAATTTGCTGCAAACACTATTTTAGGAGAGCATCTAAAAATCTCAAAAACTTTTTCTCTGTGAACATTTGAAAATTTCGAAGCGTTGCCTTGGTCTCTACATGGTTTGAAAAAACCACATGGTTTGGTGAAGCTTGTGGGAGTTCAGTATACTCAAAAAAACAGCGAAGTAAAATATTTTCTCTGGGCTGAGATATAGGTCCATAAAGTCGAGGGTGGCCGCTTATCAGAGCATGGAAATACTGTATTTGGCGAGATGTGGTCGAATTATCCTACGTCTAAAGGTCTAAAATATAAACTAACTATTCAATTTTATTGTGTATGCAACTAAGAAACATTTACATTTAAACAAAAAAAACACACTACAACATTTCTTTGAAGGAAAATATTTGGAGGGATTTGTTGTTATTATTATTTTAGATTGCTACAACCATCTGCCAATTGTTCACATACTGCTCTATGAAGGGCTTATGAGAGCAGAAGTTGTTGAAAGCAAAGTTGAGCCAGGCCCTCACCAATTGTTCATATTTTAAAAAAGGAGGACAGACAAGAAAAAGCTGAAGGACACCTTCTTCTGGTCTTCTCCAACAAGAGATGATTTATCTAGTGATTCAAATTGTTTTTAATGCTAATTTTTCCTGAACTTTTTTTGTTGTTGCCGTATTTGTAATGCAATCAAGTAGGCAGTCAGTATTTCATATAATGCCAACCTTAGTCAATGCGAGCTTCGTTTTGGACGAGAAAATTATGCGAGAAACTGAGAACAAGAAAAAAGACGGACCCAAGAACGGTTTATAAAGATCCCCAACACTAATTACGTTAGTGAGGGCCGCTTTATTTTTTGATTTTTTTAAGATTTTAAAACCATCAAGCAAGGTTGAGCTGGACTAGTCGATGGTTCAAAAGTTTGAAAGAATTTTTAAATGCAAATAAAAGATAACGTAAAATTTAAAGTGTACCCCGTTTCCTGAAAAATTTCTGAGTCTCTCAAAATATCGAAAAAATGATCTTTTTCGCGCCCTTTAGAACTGACTCAAATATCCGCTTGTTTTTTTACAGAACGAGAGGGTGCACTTTATATACTGTCAAAAATATTTAGACAAAACATTGGAAATATTTTTGGAGTGAATAATTTTCTCCTTGCCAGTTATTGCATTATTAAAATTTGAAAATGCATTATTTGATTTACAAACCACTTGTTAACTTATTATCTTCCTACTGATAAAACTGTTTTGGGAACAATAATAATTCTTTTATAAAAACAATTTATACAGTCGACTCTCGATTTAAGGACACCCCGAAAAGTTCGTTCCCACGTAGGGGCCGACACTTTTTTAGCCCGATTTTTAAATTTTTTTTACCAGTTTTGTTATGACAGTCTGGTTGCAAATATATCATGAATTCCGATTTTGCCGATCATTTTTAAATAACTAAAGAATTTTACTACTCAAAAAGCAAAACCTCGATTTAAGGACAGGGGTTTTTTGAAAAAGCCTGTCATTAAATCGAGGTTTTGCTTTTTTAGAATTAAAATTATTTAGTTATTAAAAGCGATCGGCAAAATGAGGTTTGAACTAACTTTTGGGTGTCTTTAAATCGAGAGTCGACTGTACATTGTTGGCTGAAAACCTCAAAGAAAAATTGGGTTTTCACCGGTGCGCGGAAGCTGTCGACAAAATTTTCCGAAAATTCCCCAATACTTTTGAGACACCCTGTATATTAACAAAAATCATATGATAGTAAATTATGTTATTCTGAATGTTAACCACCGGCGAAGCTCCGGTTTACCGACGCTTAATCAATCGTGGTCGAGAAGCGGGGTTGAACTCGTGACCTGGGGAAAATAGCCTTACCGTATTTTCTCAAATAGGCCAACAGTCTCTTAAAACCCGACACCCCTACTTTCAGGGTTTTGTATCTCAGCCCACAAAAAATATTTTGCAACGCTGTTTATTGCATTTTCTTAAATCCCACGAGCTCTATCGATTCCACTTTTTAGATTTTGGTTGAGCGCCCGAAAATCTCAAGGGCGACCTTAAAATTTTCCGATTTTCAAGGGTTGAAAAATAACTCACCCGTTATTAGAGAAAATACGGTATTTTCTATGTAAAATGGTGTGACGAAAAGCTTTATCCATGCCCTACACGTCTGTAAAGCCCAAATGCGCGTTTTCGGATCATATTTAAAGTCGTGCACCGGCAAATATGGGTTAAATTCAATTTTTTATTACATTTACAATAATATTTATCATCGAAAATGAGTAAGCTCAATAATCATGCAATATGGCTTAGACAATAATTAATCTACGCATATATTATCACTCATGTCAATTTTTAATTTACACTCTATACAATGAATATTTTTAAGGTTTTTTTTTTATTAAAAACTGCTTTTTGTTTGTAACTGGACGATGCAACAAATTAGTTTCAGTTTTAGCAAATAACATTCACTGAATTGACTTCTGTCTAAAAATATTAATTTACCACCAGCAGTACATATTTGGCTTTTTAAAGATGTGCCTCTGGCCTAAAACGCTCCCACGGGTCAAATAAAAACAATCCTTTAGTAGTTCTTCTTCATAATTCTTTTATTTCGGTCAAAATATTTTGCTTTCATAGTCATGTTAGTTGTTTTGGAAATGGACAGTATTTTTATCGCAATATAATTGACTTTTCGCAACTGTAAGCAACTGCACTATTTGACGTTTCACACCTTTTTTCGAATTTCAAACGGTCATAAAACTTTTCTGGCAGGATCTCAAAATTAAATTTTCACATTCACAGCTTTTTCTGAGCCTCCAATTGTTTCGGGGTGTATTCAGGCTGGCCAACTCGAGTTTTAAAAAGGCGAACTTTTTTCAAAAGATGGCAAGTTGATACGCTTGTGATTTTCCCCTTTGTTTACCTAGAGATCTAGCTGGATGCATGCCAAACCACAGGTGGTCTAAGCAATAATTGTGTTTTTGACATTTCATAGCAAATTAATTTAGAACTAAGGCAAGTGAATGTGTGTAAAAAAATTGAGATCATATACTCGAATACCACTATTACCATCCTAATATAGCTGGAGTCTTTTGCTAGGTGATTAGGTTCTTATGAAAAACAAAAAAGGGAGAAGGAAGAGCAATAAAGCATACGCAACAAAGCGGTGTAAAAAGTTTGTCCTGGAGGTGTGTTGTTTGACTCATAGATGTGGCCCAATTTGCACTGGCCCAATTTGAAACGGGCCCCATTTGCACTAGCCCAATTCGAAATGGGCGCAAATTGAATGGGCCCAATTTGAAATTTGAAAGCGCATTCTTCTCCTCCCCCAAGATTCAAGTAGCGCCAAAAATTCAACACAGGTTTTTTTCGAGGCATAGCTTTTTCTAAATCGCATTTTTCCAAAAACATTTTTCCGGTATAATAGGAAGAGAAAGGAAATACTGCAAATTTTTAGTCACTTGAAAATCTTTTGAGCAAATCTATTTTGAACATTTTTCGACAATCAATAGCTAAAACCTTCAAAGCCAAATACTTGTTTTTTTTTGTTAAGGCCCAGCCAGTACTGGAGTATGCGGTGTACATTTCACAATTTATATAACACTACATCAATCATTTTCGGTGACTTCTTTGCATGGCTTGTGGGCAGAGGTAGTGATAGTAGATTAAATTGCTGCTGTTACCGCTGGCCAATACATCTTGATCCTCTTTTATTTGCCTGCCCCTACTCACCTTGCCTCCCTCATCCAATCAAATGTTTCAGAGCCAAAGTTATTATTTCTGCCACCACTTGTTATAGATTTTGATTTGTTTTTAAGCTTGGATCTGAGTTAAGCCTGGGAGGTTATGAGTGATGGTGCTCTTTTTCTAGCTCGTGCTCTCCCAACTCTTGTTAAATTTTGGAGCTGTTCCAATTTTTTCAAACATTTTACTTTGTTTTCATCGGCGGAGTATCTCAACTCGGGGGAGAATCGAACTGATGACCATTTTTTGCCATCAAACTTTCGCCGTGTTTTCCCATGCTAAGTTACCGTGTTTTCTCTAATAACTCCTCCGGTGGGTTATTTTTCAACCCCAGAAAATCAGCGCTTTATATAGCACCGATGCGCACCGGGCGCACCGGCACCAGCACTGACGGTGCCCGGTGCGTTGCCCAGTGCCGAAAATTTGAGGACTGGTACCCGGTGTCAAAATTTTAGAGGACGGTGCCTGGTGCGCTGCCGGTGCCAAAATTTTCGGAAAATTTTGAATTCGATCTCGTCATTTTCGGGTGGTCAATCAAGATCTAGAAAGTGAGCTCGAAGGAATTTAAAAAAATCAAAGAAATAGATTTGAAAAATTTTGGCTCTGAGCTGAGATATAGGTCCTCTAAGTTGAGAGGGTGGAGTTATTAGATAGAAGGGAGTTTTTAGAGAAAATACGGTATCCTTACAAAATAACCGATCTTTAAATTTACATGGTATCAAAAAAAGTCTTAATTTAAAAAAGATTTTAAAACAGGGCTGGGACCTATCCCTAATGGGGAGGGGGGGGGGGGGGTTGCCTTTGTCCCCCCTGTTCTTTTCGTGATTCTTTTGGCTTTAGGCAAGGTTTGGCTAGCGTATGTTATGACGGACTCAAACGTATTTTAGAGTCATGTTCCAGTTCATTTTAAGGTACGCTGGCTTTTTTTGCCTGAGCCTTAGCCTAGAAACTCACAAAAAATAACAACAACAAGGGGGACCAAGGCAACGCCGCCCCTTTGTTGGATAGGGCCCAGGGCTGCCAAATGTACTTTATTTAGAGATTCGTACTTCATTTGGTACCCTCAATCTTTGCAAAATTTGAGATTTTACGTGAAAATCTTTACTTTTGGTGTTTAAATCTCAACAAACACTGCATAAAATGACACTTTTGCCAAAATTGACCAAATTGACTTAATTTAGACAAGTGTTCCATTTTTTTCAAAAAAGCCATCAAGAGACTAGGACCAGGATCAGGACCAGAACCGCAGAGGGTGTCAAACAGAAATCGTGTTCTGAAATTGTATACCAAATGAATTTGGGGTTCAAAAGAAGTCGAATGCAAAAGACCGTTTGTATAAATCGCGTCATGATAAAAAAAATGACGGCCTTTATCGTGCGTAATATCGTGCGCCGGCGCTAGTAGCGAATACCAACCCCCCCCCCAGAATCCGACCTTTTAAAATTGCTGTAACTACCCTTGCAAACAACAAGCTTAGGCTTAGCCCTTAGGCTTAAGGGTAGGCCAGCGTACGGAAGTTGTGACTAATAAATACTTCACGCATATTTTCCGGGGTCTGGGACATAAATTTGGTTAGTTTTTACTTAAGTAAAATAGGTGAAAATCGTTGGGGGGGGGATGATTATTCGCTACAAGGGTCGAAATTTCGAGATGAGAATCCTGTTTCAAAAGAAAAAAAGACGGATATGAACAGTTTTATGTAAGTTTATTTTTCTTATATAAAGCTAAAAACTAAAAATATATAGCCTTGAGCACAATTATTAGACCACTAGTGAACGGCAGTGGGTGTCACTCAGTCTCCAAGTGTTTGATGTAAGAAAGTTTAATTAAACTTTTACAAACTATTATTTGCGGCTTTTTTTGCTCATTTACGTAGATAAAAGTCTATGGTGGTCTATAAGTGGACTAGTAATCTTTAAACACCATGCTTTTAGTCTGCACCTTGATTTTTAATTGAACTACAGTCAGACCTCGATTTAACGACCCCCACCTCAAGTTCGTTCACAGCTAGGGTTCGACACTTTTTAAGCTGATTTTTAAAGCGCTATGTCAGTTCTGCTTCCACATTCTGGTCTCAAATATCGCAAGGATTCCGATTTTGCTGACCTTCTTTCAAAAACTAAAGTTTTTGCTTTTCAAAAAGCAAAACTCGATTTAAAGAACCCCTTTTCAAAATTAGAGGGTCGTTAAATCGAGGTTTTGCTTTTTTAAAAGCAAAAATTATAGGGTTTTTGAAAAACTATGGGCAAAATCGGAGTCCTTGCGATATTTCCGACCAGAATGTGGAAACAGAACTGACATAGCGCTTTTAAAATCAGCTTAAAAAATTGTCGAACCCTAGCTGGAAACGAACTTGATGTGGGGTCATTAAATCGAGGTTTGACTGTATATATTAAAAAGCGTTCAAATTGTAAAATAACAAAATTTAGGTTCATCTCTTGCATAAACAGTAACAACAATAAGTCATTTTCGCTTATAATAATGTTTTAATTTATGCAATTATTATTATTCATTTTTTTTTTGCAGCAGAAGAATTTAACTTATTGCTTTTTTTATTAAATTTTTATAACAGGATCTCGTTAAAAAATAAAAATTTGATCTTTTTTCGTCAGAAAGTGCAATTTCTCCCAGTGCTTTTTAAAGTTTTGAGAAGCGAAAATAAGGATTTTAGGCGCTAGTGGTAAACACACACCACCATCCGTCACCCCCAAAATCTGACCTCCTTCAGGTGCACATAAAAATTTCAGGGTCATTTCTGGGTGGGAGGCGAAAATTTTTAAAAAAGTTCAATTTTTTTTATTTAGAGAGTATTAAGATATGTTTCTTTTATCGTGTTGAGCAGAAAAAATAAGTGCGGGGAGTAATTTTTTGTCATTTTTTAAAATCCGAGTATGGGGGACTAAAGAAGTGCCACAAAATCTACCTATTTTCTTCAGCAGCTCACCCGGGTGAGTTATTTTTCAATAAACGGTCCTCGCCAATTCATAAAAATTTTCTACTCAATTAACTTCTGTTCGGATTTTTCAACATGTTTTCTAGCAAAACAAGGCCTAGAATTTGATTTCAGGTAAAGTTTTGTTAGAAAGCAAATTAAAAATTCGTACATAAACCCGACGATTAGAATTTTTTCAATTGGAGGAGGGTCACTTAGAACGCCTGAGCATGGCCCTTTAAATAGAGAGTTGACTGTACTGAAAACGAATTCTGTTGTTCACAAGCTTGATGCAAAAAACTTGCTTAGTTGATAAATAACAAATATTTCAGATGGTGCTTCAATCAATAGGTCGAATTAAATGTATTCCTACTGACAATTGAATTGACAACCTGATGCGACAGGCAAAATAAGATAAACCTGATGCGACGTGATGACTGGCCACATTTTCTGCTTATATTACACTTATTGATGGTCTTACTGCCTTTATTAATGCCCTCTAGCAACAGCCTTGCCTCAGCTATTTCTGACTCCTCTAACAAAGGTTGGCCTTTTTAAAAGATAAAAATAGTTACTGCTGTCCTTTCCACCCAGACAATAATGTTTGGCTGACAAAGTCAAGTGCTCGGATTAGGCATATGATGGAAATAAACAAAAAATAAATAAAAAAGACTTAAACATATTTGGAGTCAAAAAATTATTAAAAAATGTTGCTTAAAGTGCTGAAAAAATTACATTGTGCATACAAAAATATTACATTTAGCAAATAATAATTTGAAAAAAATCTAGAATACACCCTATTTCTTGTAATTTGTGCCCCTAGAAGCAATTTTTCAAGTACAGGGTGGCCCAAAAAGATTCGGCCACCTTAAAAAAATTGAAGTACGTAACCCCTTGCCCGGTCGGTTTCCGATTTTTGGGTGGCAAGTCCTCGGAAACCTCCTCAACAATGCCGGCTGTGATAAAGAGAAACACCACAAAGCTCCTAGGTAGCTTAACGAATGCGATCGATTTTACTGGGGAAATCGATGTGGCAAGGAGCTACCTACGCAAATTTTTTTCAATCTTTTTTTTCTACCATATTTCTCAAATAGGCCCTACAGTCTCTTGTAGCCCGACACCCCTACTTTCAAGGTTTTGTATCTCAGCCCACAAAAAATATTTTGCACCGCTGTTTATTGCATTTTCGACCCTACCAGACTATAACCCCCCCCCCCAAATGGAATTTTTTTAAAAGTGTTTCCAAACACCCTATATCGACTCAAAATCGCCTCAGAAGTTCAAAAAAGGCATTATTTTTGAGTTCTGGTCAATAAAAAATCGAGTTTTGGGCATTTTTAAATCTCGACCATATGACTGTTTTACCCTGTTTTTCAACGTGAGACTGTGCAAAAAGTACCTCTAAATGCCTTTTTGATCAAGAGTATTGCTCGGAATCATGTCTAAGGTATGTGAGTGCGCGCATCTCTAACCAACCAAGCCGCCTGCGCCCACTTCGAAGGGGCTTAGGGGCTTGGTTGCTTGGGTTGAGATGCGCACACCCACATACCTTAGATACAAATCACTCGAAAGGGACTCTGGATGCATGAAAAGCATGCATACCAGAGTTTGTTTATGCGGTAGGCCCCAATATTCAAAACTATGTTCAACATCTTCCTTTTTGGAACAAATTGGCCTCTTTTTGGTCCCTTACCACCCCAAAACAGCCCTTAGTCCCTTTAAAAATGGTCAAAAAAGGTATTTTTGGGTGGTCCCAAAGCTCAATTCTTTATTGACTAGAACACAAAAATAATGTCTTTTTTGAGCTTCTGAAGCAATTTTAGTTTGATATGGGGTGTTTGGAAACACTTTTAAAAAATTCCATTGGGGGGGGTATACTCCGGTAGCGCCGCATTTTCTTAACTCTCACAAGCTCTACCGATGCCGCTTTTTGAATTTGAGATTTTTATCCGAAAATCTCGAGATGTACCTCAAATTTTTCAGGCTGGTTAGAGAAAATACGGTGTATGGAGAGGCAAGATATCATCCAACCATACAGCGCCGAAAGCGTTGCAAAATTTTTCGGAATAGACCACGATGATTGATAATGAAAAAACAAATCTCAGCTACTTCATTGCGCGAAGAGTTCTTTCCAGGCAGAACATATCATCAGATAGCATTTATTTCCATTTATTATAGAGATTCATCATTTACCTCAAAGTATTAAATTCATAATGTAATGTGAGTTCTAAAATAATCTATTTTTTTCTTCCTATTCCTCTGTGTCTCTTCTATTTTGTTTTGCTGTCTGGCATGCACTCAAACCCAGCAAGATGTTGACTACCTTTCTGTGTGTATTCTCAAAATCTTCTTCACAGGTATCGCTTCTCGGCCTTTTGGCTAAGATCAAAGTGTAGTATCTGTTCTTATCGGCTTAATCTCCGATACGACTCCAATTGGGGTCTTTAGAGATTAACCTATTTTTGGAACCTGGTTGGGTGTTGGGGCTTGCTCCACCCGACCGCGGGTCGGCCCGGTATTGCACCTACCTCCGGGATCGGCCCATCCTCCCCTTGTGGGGGGAAAATATTTTGGTGGTTAGCGCTACGTTTTTATCAAAGTACAAGCATCAACTAAATGTTTATGCAATTCAATTTTTTTGATAATCATCTTAAAGCTTAAGCTCGATAACTTCAGGAACCTTATTCATCAAATAGAATTTCAGGCTGTGATAAATGTGATTTGCGAAGTACCTACTGCAAGCACTGGGACAACCAAAGCACTAGTTGTGAGTGCAGAGACGGTTTCCAACGCGCCAGTTTCCTCAACCGATGTGTGGTTATTAGCAGTGAGGAAAAAGAGGGTAAACCAGTGCTGCCCGGGGACACCCTTATCGCAGAAGACTTGAGATCCATGATATATGGTGGAGAAAACAGTGACGAGTGCCACTTGGGACAGGCTGAAAAGCATGCCACAAGGTAACACCAAATAAAATATTCAGGACCCATGCGATAAAGAGATCGGTTTTTCGACTTGCCCATTTTTCGTTTTATAGGATCTTTTAGGTAAGAAAGCAATTCGAAGGTGTTTTCATATTTTATAACACAATCCGGTGCTACTCTGTTTCAGACCACACCCCCTTCCAAAAGACACCTACTCGGGAATAACCCCTAATCATTTTTAGGATTAGCAATTAGCCTTAGCCCTTAGGCTTTGGGCCTTCGGCATCAGGCCCAGGGACAACCCGTACTAATTCAGCTTTTTTAAAGAAAAAGTATAGTTTTAGGAGTATATGAAAAATTAATAAGGAGAGGGCCTTCCCGAGTAGCTTTAAGACTCAGGGTTTTAGATGGGGGGGGGGGGGGTGGTGGAGTAGTGAGGTGGGTCGGTGTATTAACAAGTAGCGTCCACAATCCGAAAAAAAAAACAAAAAAAACGCAGTGTAGATCGAAAAATGACTCTGGTACAGGGCTAATCATTGTCCAATGCACTCCTTTTTCAGAATACTGGGTGATATACTAAAGAGGTATGACAGGAACCTGATCCCATCCATCAAAGGTGTTGATGTGGAAGTGGAGCTATTGATTCAAAAAGTTTCTGAAATCAACGAAATTTTGAGTTCCTCTAAAATGGACATTTTGTTCTCTCAAATTTGGCATGATCCTGGACTCAATTTTGAGGTATAATTGTAGGTGAGATCAATTGAAAAAATAGTAAGCTTTCAGGATGAAGAAGGAGCCCACTGCCTCACTAATCTTTCACTTTCATATCGCATGGTCGACACTATTTGGATCCCTAACGTTAGTATTCACAATTTAAATATATACATAATACCGTGTATTTTTGCAAGTTTTCATAACGCACATGTGATTCTTAGCAGTAAAGACTCAACTAAAGCTTATCTTGCTGCTTTTTGCGTTTATTCAGGGAACGTAACTGTACTTGTTAAAAAAATTTGTACTTTTTTCGGGACCCAAAATCTTTTTTATTTTTTAAAGTTTTTAGTCAAAATCTTTTTTTGGTGCTCAAAAATCAATAAGCAGTGGATAAAATGGCACTTTTTGACGAAAAATGACCAAATTGTACTTTTTTGGCCGACTGTACTTTTTTCAAAATTTTGAGTTACGTACCCTGCGTTTATTCTACGTCGGTGGGGCAGTGAATAAACGTTTGTGTTTTATAACCCAAAATAGTGCGCAGGTTCGACCCCACTTGGTGGCGTTGGTTATTTTGGCTTGTTTGGCCAATTCTTAAAAGTAGTTTGACTTTTAGAGCGTCAGATTCGAAACAAGCGACCCCCACCACCGATAGAAATTAGTCAAACAAGCCAAAATAACTAGCGTGCCACAACGTGGGATCGAACCTGCGACCCGTTTCGGGGCACGCGCCACCGATGCTGAATTTTCAGTCT
The DNA here is from genome assembly GCA_004194705.1 of Ditylenchus dipsaci. Taxonomy (NCBI): domain Eukaryota; kingdom Metazoa; phylum Nematoda; class Chromadorea; order Rhabditida; family Anguinidae; genus Ditylenchus; species Ditylenchus dipsaci. The sequence goes on along the minus strand of SADC01001256.1, from coordinate 303,422 downwards.
TAAATGGCTTCTCAACCTCCTCCTTTAATCTGGTAAAATCACTTTTTTGGAAGCTTAACAATTTTATTATTTAAAAGTTAAAACGTCGCTGACGAGAATTTTGTTTGCGAGATCTAAATGAAAATTGACAAAATAAGCAAGCGTTAATGTTAAAACGGATGTTCAGGTGTGCCTAGTCAACAGCAAATCTTCTGGCATTCACAGCAGTCCCACGCCCAATATTTTCTTAGCTATCTTCCCAAATGGAACAGTTTGGTTGAATTACAGGTAATTATATAACTGCTCTGCACATATCAATACTTTTGATATACTCGTAGACCTGTAGTGATTCAGCTCCACGAAAGGGAAAAAGCTTTTCGAACAATTTCTCTTCAGCCAACTTTTGATTTCGTGTTTGTCTACATTAAGTTTTTTTTTCGCCGCACTCCTGCCATAATTACGTACTTTGAGCTTGATGCGCGCTCTTCATGGACTTCACGGTATTTGCTTTTCGAAACAAATGATGCTTTTTCTCAAGTTTCTTAACTTTTTAAATTTGGCGAGCTATTTCTTTTTTTCTTGGCACGTTTCGAGACATATATAGGATCTTTTATTATTCTAATGTGGCCAGGTCACTGCCTAAGGTAGGATTTGAAAATAATATATTTGAAGCTTAGGCAATCTTTCAATATAGCATTGAAAAACCTGTAAACAGAAAGTGTAATCTGATACAGTGAAGCCCGTATATAACAGGGATGTTAAATATATTTTCAGAAAAAAGACATTTGAGAATAAAAAAATGAAAAAAGAAATCGTATTTCCTGTAATTACCACACCCCCCCCCCTTAATTAACCCCCCCCCTAACTTCAGGTGGTCTGAAACTTCTGATTTCAGTTACTGTTTGGGCTGTCTGAAAAATGCCTGATAGAGATTTTGAAAATCTAACAGGCCTTTTTACACAGATCAAACAGTAAATGAAAACAGAAGTTTCAGACCACTTGAAGTTTGAAAAATTGCATGCCTGTAATTACTCTCCCGGAGGAGAAATTACAGGAAATACGGTAGATAAACTTGTCCCTCTGGAAAATTGAATTAAAAAAGTTTATACGGTGAATGTAAATAATTTAAGGATAGTGGTGGAATCTCCCTGTGATTTCGAATTCACCAATTTTCCAATGGACAAAGTAGAGTGCACAACTGTGTTCGAGTCCTACAGTTTCAATGTTGGCAAAGTCAGGTTGCATTGGAAAAGGATAGGAGTTCCTGTGGAAATTATTGGCAGTGTTAATCTACCTGACTTCTTTTTGACTCATTTTGTACATGAAAAAGCTGTGGGTGGTCAATATTCACGTATTTTTTACTTTTCATATTGTTTTCTTGCAGACATTCCATTATCCTGCCGGTTAGCTGTTAAAAGTTTACGTATAAAGTTTAGTTAATTTCTGTGTTTCAGGTGTCTGGGATCAATTAAACATAAAAATCTACTTCAGGCGGTCTTATGGCTTTTGTAATTTTTTGTTGTTAACTGATTTTTCTGGTCTAACAAAAATGCAGTTCAGACATTCTTCAAATATACCTCCCAACATATTGTATGGTTAGTTAATACTTCGAATAGTTGATTAGGTTATGCAGATACTTCAGTCCAAACAGCACGAGATCCAGATTATAAGCCGATGTTTTCAGGTGCTAATTAGTTGGATTTCATTTTGGTTGGATAGACGTTCACTGCCTGCAAGGGTCACTCTTGGAGTTTCAAGTATTTTGGCGCTAACAATGCAGTATTCAAACGTGGCCAGGTCACTGCCTAAGGTAGAAATTTGAAAATAATGTATTTAAAACTTAAGCAATCCTCCGATCTAGCATTAAGAAACCTGTAAACAAAAGGTGCAATCTAATACAGTATACCGTATTTCCTCTAATAAGCGCGCACCCCCTACTTTGAGGGCCTATATCTCAGCTCAGAGAATTTTTATTCCAAAGCTGTTTGATACGTTTTCTTAACTCCCACGAGCTCTACCGATTCCACTTTTTAGATTTTAGTTGAGCACCCAAAAATCTCGAAATCGAATTCCAAATTTTCCGATTTTGGGGGTTTGAATAATAAGCGCGCCGGCGCGCTTATTAGAGGAAATACGGTAACAGGGCTCTTGGATTTATTTTCAGAAAAAGGACATTTGAGAATAAAATACATTTTGATCATTTTGAAGTAAAAAGTCGTTTTATCCAGTGATTATTACCATTTTAAAGCGAAAAAAAAATATTTTAACTACAAATTTCAAAAATAAAAAACATTTGGGGTCCTAAAAAGGGCAAGTCTTTTTAAAAAGAACGTCTGGGAGCCTTGCTCTATGATGCTATCCCCTCAAGTTCGTTCCCGCCTAGGGTCCGACTATTTTTTAAGACTTTTGCTCAAATTGAGCAGCCAGGCTAGTCCAAAATAACTTAGGGATTTTAATTTTACCAGTTGTTTCTAAGAATGAAAATCGTTTCACCAATAAGACGCACGGTTCCCGCTATAACGCCACCTATTTTTGGAAATTGAAAAAAGCTTATTGGTGAAACAGATTTTATTTTAACAAAAGGCTGGTAAAGTCGGAATACCTACGATATTTTGAATTAGACGGGTGGTCGAAAAGTCGAAAGTCTTCAAAATTGGGGTAAAAAATGGTCAGGGAAATACAGTGTATATTCTCTATGTAAAGGCGCATTCACAATGAGGAGTCTGTTTGCGGATGCTAAAATAAACTACTCATTAAGAATATGCGAAACAGAATCCTCGCTTTTTACTGTTTTCTCAAAATTATTCAGTTAGTGTAGTTTTTTTTTTTCCAGTAATTTTTTAATTATTTTTTTCGGTTGTTTTTTAGCTAAAACTTATTTAAATTGTTGGCTGAAACCTCAAAAGTTTTCTTGGGATTTCGTCGGCCCGCGGAAACTCTCGACAAAATTTTCCAAAAATAATGCAGTTTTTATTGGACACCTTGTAGGCGGGAACGAACTTGAGGTGCGGCGCTAGAGAAGGACTCCATTGTGTGTAAAAGTCTTCATTTGCAATTGCAAATTTTTTAAGTTTTAACTATTTATGCCATTACTATTATATTTTACATTTTTAGGTTAGTTACATAAAAGGCGTGGATTTATTCATGATGGGGTAATAATATATTACTTACAATATATATCTCTATAAAAAATCTTTTAGTTGTGTGGGCTACATATTCCTTAGTATTTGCGAGCTTGCCATGATAGGCATTCTCGAAAAAACGCCAGCCGTTTACTCCAGCCGAGGCAACATCTCTCCCGACTACGAAGCCGAAGCAAAAGATTCTACAGCTCAAGCAGGAAGTTTTGCTAAAAAGGCATTCCAAAAGACATTTGCCAGCGACAAATTCACTAGACATCGACTCAAAAAAGTTGACTCCAATTCTATAGCCAGTCAGCCGGAAAGTTGGCAAAAGTCCATGTGGTCCAAGGTGGCTAATGAGTCGACCAATTTTGTGGAGTGCCGTCCACTGGCTTGATGCCTCCTTCAACCATGGGCGGAACTTTGGAGAGGAATAGAAGAGCTACAATAGGTAATACATGCGATTGTTTTATCTTGCATTGGATTGGCCAATCCACTATAGTCAAACTTCGATGCAGTGGCCCCTACCTCAAGTTCCCTTATACTGTGACACTTTTTTATGGCTTGATCACGTAATTTGAGTTCGTGTTCGAGTTCAAGTTCGACTCCGATTTCAAATCAAGGGTGTTCATGTAGCAAAAAACACGAACTTGAACTCGAAGGTGTTTAGATACTTAGGATTTGAGTTAGAGGTCAAACTTGAAAATATTCATGTATATAACTTTGACCACTCAGAATCTCAACCCAAAATGGTCGAAAGCCAATGAAAGTACATTTTTGGAGGATTTACTAAAGGGAATCCAATTTATGTACATTAAACCTTCGACCTCGAACTTGGAGTCGAACTCGAATAATTTTTATAATCGCAGTACGCGAACAACTTTGAGTTCGGATCAAAGGTGTTCACATAGACAAAAATTCGAACTCGAACTTTAACTCTAAGTACGTGAACAAGTAATTACCTCGATTTCAGACCAATTTTTCGTGGTAATTCGACTTTTTAGTAACAGATTCGGAATCAGCCACCCAATTACCCATTTACATTGGTCAAACAAACCAAAATAAATAGCGTGCCATCAGGTGGGATCGAACTGCGGCATCGAGGCCGAATTTTTCAACCTAAGTAGCTTTAGCCCCCCAACTCTCTTTAAGTCAGTCTTGAAGGAAAAAGTTTATAAATTTCAGCTATGGACCCGCCACCGTCCCCTACTACAGCAGCTGTATCGGCTGTGGCTATGGCTTGGATGCAGAAAGCCCACAAAAGAAGAAATCAACCTAAACTGGTCACACCTAAACTATTTCCAAGTGGACTGGGGAGGATTTGGACACTTTTGTCAGAAATTCTTTCCTATTTCTTTCGCCCTGCTCAACCTAATTTATTGGCTTTGGGCGACTGCTAGGGCGAATATAAACACTTAATTTCACAGCTAATTATATAATTTTAGTCTACTTTTGATTTTGTATTTTTTGCAAAAATTGGTAAAACTGTATAACATAGCAAGACCAACATGTGCTGAAGAGCTTTGCAATTGATGTTTTGTATATATTGTGGAATATTATCTTGTTTGTGTTTTGCGCTATGAAATTATATAATAGAGTTTATATATGGTGATTTGTAATAGAACCTTCATACCGTATTCCGTCTATAAACTTTCCATAGGAAGTTGTTCTTCAACCCCCAAAAAATCTTTGAATTGTTAATCACAATGGCCTTCCTCTGAAATCTTAGTCAAAATATGGGGGAAGGGGGGTGTGGTAATGACTTATAAGAAGGTAGGGAGTTAATAGTGAATACGGTACACAAAAATTAAAATTTATACGTCTTTTATTCATGAATGCACGAATGACTTAAGACATTCAGATTCTTGTACGAATATTTGGACCTTCTTTAAATTAAGCAAAGATGATTTTGTCACAGATAATTCCGTGGAAAGACTGCCACCAGTTAGACCCAAGTAATGCTAAAAATGCGAATCAAATCTCTACAATCTGAAAATATACTGCTAAATACTAAATAGCAAATACTGCTTAACAAGATGATTCGGTATCACCACCCAGCGGTGCAGTCCTCAGCGAGTCAAGCAAATGCAATAATCGAAATTAATTCAAAATCGCTGTAACTACCCTTTCAAGTAACATTTTTAGGCTTAGGGGTAGGCCAGCGTACGGAAATTGTGACTAATAAATAGTTTACGCAATGTTTCTGGGGTCTGGGACATATATTTGGGTAGTCTTGACTTAAGTTTTAGAAGGAAAAATGGGGGGATTGTTATTCACTACTAGGGTCCAATAATTCATTTAAATAAAATTGTCTCAAATTAGCAAGGCACTACTACTGTACTGCGAAACGGCAGAAATTTTCAAAGACTTCAATATTTTCCCCCCACAAGGGAGGATGGCCGATCCGGAGGTAGGTGCAATACCGGGCCGACCCGCGGTCAGGGTGGAGCAAGCCCAACACCCAACCAGGTTCCAAAAATAGGTAATCTCTAAAGACCCCAATTGGAGTCGTATCGGAGATTAAGCCGATAAGAACAGATACTACACTTTGATCTTAGCCAAAAGGCCGAGAAGCGATAATTGTAGGGGGAATTGTGAGTATCTACACAATAAATTAGTCAACATCTTGCTGGGTTTGAGTGCATGCCAGACAGAAAAACAAAACAGAAGAGAGGCGACAGTGAGTTACAGGTAAACATGCGCAATTTCAAAACTTAATTCAGTTTATTTCTAATTTAAACAGGCAGAAAAACTATAATAACATAGGGAATGCTACAATTATTAAAGGGACAGTAGGTGCCCATCCAATAGCGAATACCGTAAATCCTCTAATAGAGCCCGGGGGCTTTATTTTTCAATCCCTGAAAAATCTTGAAATTGTCAATCAAAAATGGTGCTAACTCTGAAACTCTAGTCAAATATCGAGGGGGGGGGGCTCTATTAGAGAGGGGGCTCTATTAGAGGATTTACGGTATTTTGAACTCTCAGGTTCAACTCTCAGCGGATGCTACCTTTTTCAACTTCTTTTATTCACAAATTCGTTGTCAAAATAATCCTAACACTCTTGGCTGTCTAACAAGATCATCAGCGCATGGTTTCATACCTACTGGAGCTTTTTACAGGCCAAATAGGCTTAATTTACGAAACTCCATCGTTTTTGGGGTTTTCCTTTGACTGATTTGGTTGATATTTTTTGACTTGTGTCTACAAGTCACACGCTTTATATACGAAAATGTAGCCAAGATTCTGGGCTTTCATTTGAGGGCCTTCATACAGAGAAAAGGTAATATTTAGTTAGAGCTAAAATGTCAGTTAGAGCTAAAATATTGAAGAAGTTATTGATTGGAGGTGGGCTAGGCCGGAGTGCATTAAAACAGTCCATTCAAAATGACCCAAAATGATGTTTTTTTATGTTTGGAATAAACGGAATAAAAATAAAGCAAAAATGCAAATATGCCGTAAAATAAATTCGTGAATAGCAGGGAGCAATTGACCGATTTCTTATCGAGCGGTCAATTAATATTAATTGACCGGTCAATTGACTATTGGTCAACCCTACCCTGGTATATGATTTGAATTTTCTGTGAATATGGCTCCGAGCTTTTTATTTGAAAACGATTTCTCCGGATTTGGCTCCAAGATTTCCATTTGAAAAAATTGCTCCGGCTCTTGCTCCAGGCTCTCAACTTTTAAAAATTTGCTCCGGCTCTTGCTCTGGGCTCTCCATTTCGAAAAATTTGCTTCAGCTCTGGATCCTGGTCGGAGCCAGAGCAGAGCGAGAGCCAGAGCCGGAGATTTATACATCACTGGTTGTTACTCTGTTTCGGTCACTGGAGCTGGGCAAAAAGAGCCTCTGTATGCGTTTTTGATCGTGAGTTATGTGTTTCAGAAAATGTTTTTTTGTCGCCGGAGAACTGGTCAAAGTCGATGCTTTGCTGCTTTTCAACAAGCAAAACATTATTTACAAGATTTTATTACAATAAGCAAAAACAAATATATGTTGGTGGTAAATATGGTACAAAACATTTCTAGAACAACTTTTTTTCTACTTTTTTCCCTTTTTTGTTGATTTTGTCTGCACAGCGAATTGGAACTAGAATAATAATAATAACATGTGCAAAATTTACAATCAAGTTGGATAGACACAAAAAGCAGGAGATGCTATACAAATTTACAAAAGTGCAGTTTCAATCAGTATCCTTCATAAGCTCATTCAGCCAAACGAGCCAAATATAGAGGGTCTTCTACAGCTTGGTCCAATACCCGCTCAATGTCTCCATTGTTGCGTTCAGCCAGTCGAGTAAGCCATCCATTGCAGTTATCATACCCCATAGCTTCCAACTGGTCTACGGCACTTTGGATCACAGGATCTAAAACAAATATTACGTAAAAATTTATTAGAGTGGTTGATGCAGTATTTGCACTCATTTTGTAGGTAAGATTTTGGAGCTATGTTTTGACTCTATACCAGAACTTGGTGCTGTTTTGCCTTGGCCCCTATTGTTTTTTGTTGTGCCTCAGGCTTAGGCAAGGGTAGGCAAGCATATGTTAGGTCGGACTCGAACATATGACTTTAACTCAGGTTTGAGTCCGTTCTAACATACGCTGGCCTACCCTTGCTTGATCCTGAAGCCTAAAATATAGAAAAAAACAGGGAACCAAGGCAAAACACCGAGTTCTGGTATAGAGCGGATGTTTCTATCCAAGAACCTACTCTGATGCTTCATGTAACAGTGCTTATTGTGTGGCTTGATTGGGTTGTAATAAGGCATGCCGGCGTAGCATTTGTTGACCTCCTCCAAATCCTTTTTTTCCGGCTGACCAGGAGCCACATTGAGTGGTAAAGCAATGGAAGCAGCAGCTGTTTGGCTAGCTTGCAAAAGGCTGGATGGCATCTCCATTTGCTTGGGCAGATGGATAACTTGTTGCTCAGCCACGAATGGGTGGGTGAACGAGCTGGCTAAGGTCACATTCTGCACTTGTTGTTGAACTGGTTCGATCGGCTGTAAAATATTGCCAGTAGCAAGTGAGTTAGTACAACCAGCCAAAAACTTTGTTACCACTTCATTTTGCTCAGACTCCTCGTTATCATCAGACTCTTTGGCCTTGCGCTGCTTTTCGTAAAAGTCGCAGAGATGTTTGTAGGAAGATTTGCTAAAAAAGGAGTGCTAAAAATTATGGTGCGTTCATGTTTCAGCGATATTTTTCATAGTTAACGTTTCAAGATTTATTTTGAGTCTGTCCTTCCTAACACTGCCTACTCTGATATGAAGCCTAAACTTAAGTTTTCTATGCTCCTCATCCGAATCCATCTGGTAAGATTCAAAAAACGTATTAGAATTTTAAATTTTGTGAAAAAGCATGTATTAGTACGAATTTTAAAAAAAACCTTGAAACTCACACTATGAGGGAAATCGCTAAAACGTTAACTATGAAAAAAACTTTGAAATGTTAACTATGAAAAAAATCGTTGAAATGTTAACTATGAAAAATTCGCTGCAAACGATCCTTCACCAAAATTATATCCCTAAAAATACCTTTGAAAAATCTTACCTGACCAACATCCACTCCTCATCCGAATCCATCTGGTAAGATTCGGCTGCCCCCGCCTCCGATGCACTCTGATGTGGTATGTCATCCGTCTCCTCTGCTGGAGTGGTGTATTCAGTGTTGTTGTGTCGACTTTCCGGAAGCACTTCAACGTCCGAGTCAATTTCCACCAGTTGCTCCTGTTCCATATCGTTCATTTCAAAGTCTACACTTGTGAATGGGTGCTCATCGGCCATAGCCATTAGTTGTGGTTCAGTGTTGACAGCTTGTGGTTCTTCTGGTACTTTTGGAGCTCCCACCTTCTGGGCCATCAAGTCAAACATCAAAGCGATCGGATCAACAGGCTTGGAAGTGGTAGAACTGCTGCTGCTGGATGGAGCATCTGGCTGCTGTTGGGAAGTGCTGGTGCTGAAGTTAAGTGATGGATACAGATTTTGTTGAGGCTGCTCCTGTGGAGGAGAAGGGTTGAGGCTGGGGCAGTCGGCTCGGCCACGATCTTGCACTTTTCAGACAAGTCAGCAATTAGTGGTGGAATGCTGTTGGCTAGCTAAAATTTTTTTTGTAAATATTCTATGTCGCCATCTTTTTTGTCAAATAGCTCCACCTCCCCTTCCAATTTAAAATCATGTTTTTGCCATTGCGTTTTTGACCCACTTTTCGTAGACTCTTCTTAAACAAGTTACCATTTCTTTGATAGTCATGATATGAGCTACAAAATGAAGGGAAACTTGGCTGGGAAGAGCCTTCAAAAAATGCGTCGAAATACAAAGACACAAACAATTTTTAAGTTTAGGGGGATGTAGCTACAGTCGAGTCTCGATAATCCGGCACGCCCTAAAGTTCGTTCCCGCCTTGGGTCCGACACTTTTAGCTTCAATTTTTCAAGTCTTTTGCCAAATTTGATTCGACAGTCTGGTCCGAAATATCGCAAAAAATTCCGACTTTGCCGGTCGTTTTTTTGAATAGCACAATTTTTGCCGTAAAGACCGCGGCACCCTTTTTTTGAAAAGGACGCAGGATTATCGAGACTGGCGGGTCTTATTATTACTCACGGGTCTTACTCGCGGTCTCTATTATAGTAAATAGAGAGAGTATAATGTGTGGAACTCACATTTTCAGTGTTTTTCTTGACGTTGTCCAACACGTTGAGGGCATATTGCTGCCCAATCTGCTGGTCTAGTGACCCAATAATGTCATTAGCTACATTGAAAACCTCCATAGAGACTTGAGACGCCCGTTGGAGGCTGTGTGGATGGCAGCTGCGAACGCATCAACAGGAGATTGGTCTCCTCCAGTTTCTTGAGCAGGAACTTGCGTTTGAGTAGTAGATTTGGTCTGCTTGCTGGTCTCTCCTTTCTTCGGATACTTCGACTCATCCGCTACTTTTTCGTTGATCTCGATTTTGCGTTTGGTGGTTTTAGGCTCCTGTTCGCCAGTTTGGTTTTGAGAATTGGGAGCCTGAAACTGGTGTTTTACCATATCAAATTTGTGAGAAACTTATTTTAACACTCACCTCTTTATTTTGACTTTGCTCATTGGTCTTGAATGGCACTTTTCCGTGCACTTTGCCAGCTGCATCTTCAACTGTAGCCTCACATTCAATTCCTAAAAAATTATTGTTATTTTCAATCAAGTTTCCATCGCTGAAATCTCACCAAAGTTCAGCAAGCTTGCTGGACCTGAGAGCCAATCTCCTTCAAGTACTCCATTTCTGGTGGAACTTGTTGTTGCGATTGTCTCCAAACAAATTTCGACCATATGGGCAGTGTTCAGCTCTAGGTACTCCATTTTGAGTAGGGTGCGCACGTCGACCGCTGCTATGGGGTTGTTCACCCACAGGAACCTGAGGCTCAAGCACAGGTGCATCAGAGTTGGGCTTAGGAGTGTTGACTTCGTGGTTGTGCACCACCCCTTGGTTGTTAGGACTTGAGGAGCGGCGAAAGCGCTGTGAAGCTGTTGGAGACGATCTGTGCGCTCACGCATCTTGTTGAAAAAGTGGTCTTTGGAGAATGGGGGAGGACCGTGACGGTTCATTCGACGATTCTCCCGATTCTGGTGGTGGTGATGGTTGTGACGACGGCCAGGGTAGAAAAGCTCGAATAGCTTCTGAAACAATTGTTATATGTGATAATATTCACTCATTTTGATCTATAATATATGCACGGTTCACTGTACACAGTTAACTCGATTTAAAAAACTTTGACTGGTTTTATGTTTTTATTTTCGTTTTTACGCAATTTTTAACATAATTTTATAAATTTCGGCTCTATATGTGTTGGGGTGGCCCGAAAAAAAACTGCCTTGGTCCCCTGCTTTTTTTCTGTATTTTTCTAATTTGTTCACAAAAATAATATTTTTACTTCAAATAAACATGTTTTAGTGCCCTACTAGTGATGCCATCACTGATATGTTTTAATTTAATAGTCTTTTTTGGCTTAGGGTTAGGCGCAAGGTGGCCAGCGTATGTTAGGACGGACTCAAACATGTTTTCGTTACCTTTTTACAGCTTGGAAAACATGTTCAAGTCCCTCTTAAAGGGCCGTTGCCGTCTCCGACAACGGTTGTCCACCGCCAATTCAAATTTTTTCTGAATCATTGAACATCTGTACTGATTTTTCAACTTGGTTTCTATCAAAACTATACCTAAAATTAAATTCTAGCCTTGTTTTGTTAGAAACCAAGATAAAAACCCATGCAGAAGTTGAATAATTAGGCAAAAAAAAATTGAATTGGCGGGGACAATTCAAAACAGGTGGCAATGGCCCTTTAAGTCTAAGTCAAGCCAAGAAAATTTAAGAAAAAATACGAAAAAAACAACAGGTGGACCAAGGCAGTTTTTTTCGGAGGCTACCCAACACATATAAAGCCAAAACGTTCGAAAATACATAAAATGATTCGAGGCTGTTTTCTAAAAATAGATTTATTAAAAAAACAGAAAAGTCATATAGCATTTTAAAGCCAATATTCTAAGCTTCAATTGTGGGGTAGCATGCGTAAAATTTTAGTGAAAAATTGCATAAAAACAAGAAATTAGGTCCGAAATTTTTTAAAAAGCTAGTTAACTATGTGACAACCCCAATAAAATGCCAACATACAGGTGTGCTTGGAGTGGCCAGTCGTAGCATAGGGTGTTCGGCATGAGTACCAGACTTCTCACATTTCTCGCACAAGTCGTAGTCATCGCAAGTGGCGCACTTGTATCTTATCCCTCGCACTGGCAAGTCACACAAGTCACAGAGAATGTTTGGGTGGAGCACCTTGTTCATCAGACTGTCCATCTCCATCTCCTTTTGAAGCACAAATTTGGGAGGAGCACTAGCTTTGACTTGCTTCTTTTCTGGTTTTCTACAAATAAATTTTTTTTTGGAAATTTGTTAAAAAAAACCAACCAATGGTCTCAATTTTAATGGTAGACACTCGTAGCTGACGGAAGTGGCTCAGCATCTCGTCCATTTCAGTGCTTGATGAAAAATTATTTTATCGCCATCCTCATCTAAATTTATACGTTTTAGAACAGTTGTTAGATTTTTTGATGCGTCGGGGCAACCAGACATTTGGACAATCTCTGGAGCGATGAAAAATTGCGAAATTCTCTAGACTAAAAAGGGAACCTCGCGAACTTGTTTTTCTCGCTCACAAATTACAGTTTGGTTTCATTTGATAGCCGGTATGCGACTTTAAATCAAATCTGTTGAGATTTCGAGCCCATAGGCTAAATAGTTGGCTCAAGAAGGCTTGTAAAGTATTGAAAAACCACAGAGGGACCAAGGGATTTTTCAAATTAAATGGGCTCTATACACTTATCGCCTAGGTCAGAGGTTCGAGAACCACTGGGTGCACACCCATTTTTTACCCACTTTTATTTAGAAGTTTGGTTTCTAAATGATCTTCAGGCTCTTAGCTATCGAAAAAGTTTATTAGCAAAGGGTAAAATTTAAAATTAAAGTAAAAAAATTCGTGTACACCCAGTGGTATTCAAACCTGTGACCTAGGCGATGCATATAAAAAGTCCCTTCAATACTATACTGGCCATCTCATCCTAACTTTTTGGCCTATGGGCCCGAGATCTCAACAGATTTGATTAAAAGTCGCATACTGGCTATCCAATGAGACCAAACTCTAATTTGCGAGTGAATAACAAGTTCGCGAGGTTCCCTTGTAAGAGCCCGATATGCTTTTTGCTGATTTTTAAGAAAATAGGCTAATGGCTCATTTATAAACGTTGTCGTCGTCGTTGTCGTTGGAAAAAATGTTTTATAAAGGCACTTTTACGCCAACGACAACTCCAACAACGACGACAACGACGACCTATTTATAAAAAATCCAGCGACAACGCCAACGACAACGACGACGCCAACGACAACGAAATTTTTTCTTTCAAGTTGGAGAAGTTTTGCATTTTAAGTCAGAATTTTAAGGATTAACTATATTCTCCACACGTTTTCCTTTAAAAACTCGTCTGAGAACGCGAAATTTGTCCAATTTTGAATGAAAATTTCGTTGTCCTTGGCGTCGTCTTTGGCTAAAAAAGGGTTTTATAAAAAAAATATTCCAACGACAACGTTTATAAATGAGCCATAAAACAATTTAGCCCTCGGCTCTACCGAATTTCGCATAGTTTTTGTGGATAAAAGAACAGTATTTGCCAGCCTTTACAGGCTATGGAATTTCGGTCTCTACCCCACACATTTTGCCCAAGACCCGTTTTATCCATGTCACCCTCGAGTTGTCCAGGGTTGAAATGGGTAAAACGTGTTTGGGCAAAATTTCCAAATTCATCTCAAACTTTTCCAGGCTCAAGCCTATACCTAAAAATCACAAAAATATAAAAGGGAAGGAAAGGCAAACGCCTTCCTATATTGAGGGATAAAGCTGAATTATGCCCGAAACTATAAAATAATGTCTTACCTGCATAGCAAAGACTATCACTGAACATTGGCTCGACCAGACGGATCTTCTCCAACAATTTGGAGAACTTCCACTCCACTTCGGAAAGCTGGAAGCGGCGGAGAGTGCCTTGGTGATTCCACTTGATGTGGATAATAGAATGTAATGGCTCCTGCATTCCTCGCCTAACTCCAATCCATTGCGGATCATATTCAACTAGCGTTTTAGAATAAATTGGGGGTGATCTAAATACCGAAAAATTTATTTGCCTTAAAAGTCAGACTATAACAAAAGTTAAGAAATACATGAAAGCAGTGGAAAATTATATATGAATAAAATGTTCCTTTTATTTTGTCCCATTTATATATGAATGCAATAGAAGAGTGGAGAATGATCGAGCAAAGGGGAGGAGATTGCCAAAATGATGACAAATGTTTTGAAATGGAGATTTAGCAATGAATAATATGCGAGTAACTTGCCTGTAAAAGGCATGTTTCAATTACTTTTGGGTCGATTGCTATGAGCTTTATAGTAGAACTACAGGGATACAGACGGTTAAAGTCGAAGTCAGGTCAAAGTCAAGTTGACTTGGAGGGGCACTCCTTTGCAAAGTCCCTCCCCTATTTTTCCAGCATCTTATTTTTATGAAATGTTAATCTACAGACTTTTTTATTATCCGAAAACTTTGAAATTTTGCTATTTCATCTGTTTGCTGATAATCATGACTTCAAAATAATTTTATTGTCTTTAGATTGTAAGTAATTATTTATTTAAAATTGAAAATGGGCGCATTGTGAAGGAGTTCCATTGGAAGTCAATCTTTTGTCCTGATCCCTGTATAACGCGAACCCTTCACGTTCGTTCCCGCCTAGGGTCCGACAATTTTTTGTTTTAATTTTTGGAAATTTTACCAGTTGTTTCTAAAAATATAAATTGTTTTGGCAATAAGGTTCGCGGTTCCCGCTATAGCGTGACCGTATTTTCAGAAATAGGTCGCGTTATAACGACATTCGCGGATCTTATCGGCGAAACAATTTATATTTTTAGAAACAATTGGTGAAATAAGAATCCTTTTGTACTAGACTGGCGGATCGATTTCGGTAAAAAAATTGGTGGAACCCCAGACGGAAGCAAACTTGACGGGATCGCGTTATGGCGGGAATCGACTGCATTAGGGATGGAGACAGAAATCGAGGTTTCGGAGTTTTGCTTAAAACGAATTTTTCGACCTAATTTTTGGGTAAAAGTGGTAGATAAAAAATTTACGACTACCGTATTTCTTCTAATTGCCGTCCCGGGGCGGCAAATAGAGGAAAAGAAAAAAAAAAGGTGGAATATACACATAAATTTTTGTCTACCACTTTCACTCCAAAATCAGGTCAAAAACTCGTTTTAAGCAAAACCCTGAAACCCCGATATCTGTCTCTAATTAGGGCCTATTTATAAAGCAATGACTCAGTGCTTTATAGATGTTAAAATTTTAGGTCATGCTTCGTAGGGCGATAAGTGCTGTAAAACTAGGATTGTGAAATTCACGTGTCGATTGAAAATCGGTCAATTTACACGAAGCACTTTTACTGATTCAAAATCTATCTCAGACCAAAAATTTGACCTTTAACCAGATAAACTTATAGAAAAGAGGCAAGAAGCACTAAGCCAGTAAGAAAGTGCTACTACCAGCACTCTGCACTAGCAGAAATACACTGCAAGCAAGACTTGCCTATTTCTCACCCTGCTCACAACCACACTACTGCCGCTGCTCTTTCAACACTGAAAAAGAAGAAAACACATACACTCACTAACATAACTATTCTAAAACAGCCTGCACCCACCATCAGCCAGAGTGGGGGTGACCACAATGGGGGGCAGAGCACGAACACAAGGAGAACTGTTGTGGCAAGTGGTGAGCAAAGAGACAGCTGAGAAGCAGACAACCCATTTGGGATGATGACATTACACAAATATGCAGGCACACAGCCGGTTAGACACACCATCAGCTGACTGCATTAGAGTAGCAAAGTACTTGGGCAGGCGAGCGTGTTTCACTCCTTATCTTTTGCTGTCTCCTTGCTGGATGGATAGGCAAAACAAAAATTTTGGAAGGGTCTGGTCACTATTGGGAGGAAGGAAAAGCGGAACGAAAATGAAAAAAATTATGAAAGTGAAAAGTAGAGGTTGTTATTTTCAGGTATTTTTTAGGGAAGATAAATTATGCAGTAGATAAGGAAGAAAAATTGACATTTGGTTAAAGATTTGAATACTGGATAAAATCCTTTTTGGTGAAATTCAAAACTAGTTTGATGGTATTTTCGCTAAAAATTCAAACATTTATATTTGTTTTTGCTGATAAATTAACAATAAAAATGTAAAAATAGAGTGATCTTGAAAATGCCCGATTTTTAAAGTTTTCTGTAATTTTGGACTACCGGCTGTTACCTCAGAATTTTGAACTGACGACCACTCGAACACAATTGCTTGACATTACCAGATCGGACGAGTTAGCCGACTTTTTACTGAGCTACAAGGCCTGTTTCACAATGCATAAGCAGTCATCAACCTCGGCGAAGTGCTTTTTGCATTTCTTATTGAAATAGCATCGAGATTTTTTGCTAGTTTGATGTCATATTGATGCTGAGATCCAAGGCTATCGTTTGACGCCAAACTTGTAGAGGCGAAAATGAAAGTTATAAATAAAAGTGTATTTATCCTCAACATAATGCTCGAAATCGAGGATTAAGGATCATGTTGAGGGTTATGTTGAAGATTACCAACTTTTATCCATAATTTTCATTTTGTCTTCTGAAAGTTTGGTGTAAAAATATAGCCGTCGATCTACAATACGACACCAAAAATTTCCAATAAAAATCTAAGTTATCTTGTTAAAAAAGCTAAAAACACTTCGCCATGGATGAGGATTCAATTGCTTCGTGGGGAGGCCTGACTATCTAGTACCAGAATAATATTTTTCTGAACTAACACATAAAATGTAAATATAAAATGATAATAAAAAAATTCAAAAATATTTCGAGCATTTTCGAAGCAAAAAAGTGTCCCCCGCCAATTCGAATTTCGCAAATGCCGCTGCGTTCAAAAGCCATGGTCCTTTAAAGGGTATGCCCACGCTAATAAGGTGGTGCCCGGCAATTCAAGATTTTTTCCTAATCATTGAGCTGCTGTAACAATTTTCCAACTTGGTTTCTAACAAAACCATGCCTAAAATTAAATTCTAGGCCTTGACTTGTTAGAAACCAAGTTGAAAAATCCGTACAGAAGTTCAAAGATTAGGAAGAAAAGTTTGAATTGGTGGGGACCACACCTTATTAGTGTGGCATGCCCCTTTAAGTAAGATTGACCGAACACTGAAAAACAGCACAAGGCTGAAAATAAGAGCAAGAAGAAAAGTAACCTGAGGCCAAATAAAAAGGATAAGAGTGAAGACTAAAAAGAGAGCCAGAACTTTTAAAAAAGTCAAAAAAATTTCAAACCCACATAAAGATAGTTTTGCGCAAAACACAGCGTGCTTTGTAATATCGAAAAATAAATAAAAAAATAAGGACCAGATCTATTTATTGTGGAAACATTTTACACACAACACGTGCCAACGTGAGAGTAATTTCCTTCTTACAAAAACAAACAAAATAAAGAATAACGCAACATTTTGAACAAAAAAGAAACAAAAAAATATTTTTCAAAACATTTTGAGTCCACAACCAAAGTTCGAGCAATGTTCTGGAAGTAGTAGCGGTGGATGCCTGTGAAAGTGTCTTCAAAATGCTCTTCTGGAATACCATCAGACTGGACCACAAGATCGGTGCTGTCATTCTACAACAAATTAAAATTGAATTCAGAATTTTTTTTCTAAGATACAGGGTGTAACAAGATTTTGGAACTTTTTTGGCCATAACTTTTTTTATTGACTGAATTTCCAATTTCTGTAAACACCAATCAACTAAAAATTAAGAATTTTTTTGGTGTATAATGTGGAAAATAATGTCCCCCAAGTTTGGTCCTGGTCTGTGTATGACTTCTGGATGGTTAGGGCCTAAACCATACGGGGACCAAGCGAAAATCGCGTTTTTGACATTATACACCAAAAAATTCTTACGAAATTCTGAGTTGAATATTGTTTACAGAATTTCGAAATTCAGTCAATAAAAAAAGTTATGGCCAAAACAAAAGTTCCAAAAATCTTGTTACACCTGTATTTTTTGAAAATTCTTACTTGGTCTCTGAGAACAAATTTGAGCTCAGCAAAATAGTTGGCAGGGTACTTCTTGAGACGCCAATTTGTAGTGATCTCTTTGTTTGGAAGCTAAATGGGGAAGCTATCTATCACAAATACTGCAGAAATGTTGTTTATTTTATTTTTTTTTGTAAAATAAGCTTTTATGTCACTTTTTTACTATTTTGGCTAAATATTAAAAAAATTTCGAAATTTTTCATTTGTAATTTGATAATCTTTTAAAATTTCAGCAACTTTGTTTGGTCTGTCTAATACAAGAAAAAGCATAATGTGTATAAATTTTTTTGTTCCAAATTAGACTTACAAGCTTAGTGAACACTCCAGAGATCTGTCCTCCCAGCAAAGAAAATTGGCCACCTTCCTTGGGATCTGCACTCCCGCCGCTTGACCAAGCTCTCACCAACTAAAACATTGAAATTTCATGTTAAGTTTGTATTTTTATTTCATTTATCACCTCTGGATCAGTCAGAATCTCAAACAAACGTTCTGGGGGCACTTTGAAAGTCTCACTAATTTCCAACTTTTTGACTGCGAAATCGCCGGAATTAGAAGTAGTGGTGGTTGAGGTGGGCGTGGAATTTGATGCATTTGAAGTTATCACCTGCAAATTCGATCTTTTCACTTTTGAATAGCCTAATTTAAAAAAGGATCTTGGATCCATACGCCAAACCCAAATTGATCTTACTGCATTTCCTCTAATAAACGCGCCCATTTGATTCAAAATTGTGCTCTCGGCTTTGTACTACCCCAAACAAGTTTTCCTTCAATTTATAGCTCATCTATCTGGCCTAAAAATTGGTGGTGACTTGCCTAAAGACGCATCCCTAATCACTGATCTAAACGCTCACTCCACAGCCTCACTCTCTATTAGGGACACCGAAATTCCAAACCTTACTCCTCACTCAAATTCGCACCCTCTCTCCCAACCCTCACCTGTCTCCAAGTGTCGGTTTAGAGTGAGACTTCGAAGAGTGAGGACTCGAGGGAGGGTTCGGATGTTGAGCACATCCTCACTCCTCAAACCATCACTGTGACTCCTCAGTCTCCGGACGAAAAATTTGGCTAAATTGAACCTGAGTCTGTCCCCCACTCACATGGGCTCAGGTTCAAGAGCTCCGAAATTTTTCAAATTTTTTTCTTAATTTCAACGGGTTTATCACTGTTTTTATACGAATGTGAAGGATGAATTATGAATCTTAAGAACAGTCTTCAAAAAGTGAGCCAGAAGCACAATGCCAACAACACGAACTTGAATTAGAGAGGAGTGCGCGTTTATCAGAGAAAATACGGCGAATTTAATATGACTGCAGAAAAAATACTTTTAGAAAAAACGGCTACCTGATTCTGGAAAGACTTTTTGTCAACTGTCTTGCCCTTAGCAATGACTTGAGGCAAGGTTTTGTCTGTGGGCAGAATAAGGCCCTTGCTGAACTGTTCTTTGAGCTCCTGGATGTAGATGCCCGCCTGTTCTCGAATAAACTGCACTCCATCTTTTGACAGAAGATGTCTTATTTCTGCCTCATGAGGGCCTTTGGTTTCAATCGTTGAAATGGCCTGAAGCAAAACACTTGTATTAAAAAAACATTTTACCCTTCATTACATGCTAGCTCGGATAATTTCAGCTTTAGCTGATATTTTTGATGTGTAATATAAATATAATATAAGACGTGCAAAATCCGCCGATAATTTTTTAGATAAAAAAATTGCTCGCTTTTTTTATCCATTGAAGGTTTTGGTCTAGCTTCTTTTGTTCACCATCTCGACTATGACCATAGTTGCACTGGCGTCGGTGTACGCCGATAAAATTTCAGACCAAATCGGCGCCAGTGTCAGTTTTTCAAAACTACCGGTGCCGGTTTTTTCAAACCCTGGTGTCCTGGTCGGCTTTTTTGTCCGTGAAACTATGGCTATGATATTTAAAAGTAAAATTAGCCGAGCTGGGACTTGACCAAAAACCTACATCCACTTCGTCAGCCTGATTTTCATCACTCAAATTAGGCACCTCGACCATTCCCTTATACTCCACATCAGAGCCGGCAACTGTCGCTAAAAATTAAAGCAGGAGATTACTGGTGACACGAAAGTAGCAAATAGCACTTACCCAGAAACTTGATCTCTAGTAGCCACTCAAACAGAAAGATCAGCTTAGCTTTGCGGTTATTGGCTGTCGCCTCGCCTTCTATCTTGTTAAACTCTGTATAGCAGATCTTGACTGACCCTTTCTCAATCGATTTGCCAATGAAGAGCTCGGCCAAACGGTCTTTGGACCAAGGAGTGGCATTCTTCTCCACCCTAGAGACAGTTGTGTGTAAGTTTTTTTAGTTTGATAAAAAAAACTGACCAGTGCCAGTTGTTGACGTTAGTAGCGTCCGCTCTTTCCTATAGAAATATTTTAGAGAATATATTTATCAAAAAGCTAAAAATATTAAAAATTTCACCTCAACCAGCCATCTTGGATCACCCTCACCCCACTTGCCATTTGAGTCAGAAATAAACCAGAAAATCTAGCTAAAACTGTTCAAAATAAAGGTGGAAAAGTAATTTGAGACGAAAAAAAAATAAAATTTCGAAGAAAAAATAGCAAATTCTAGAAATTTCTACAGTCTGGAAAAGTTCTCTTTAAGACTTTTTGGATTTGAATATGTTTTAAGAGGCTTTTGAGTTGGGGAATAATGGAAACAATTGTTCCATTTTGCCTGGTGGATAATCCTCAAATCTAATCAATATTAGACAATGATGAGACTTATTATTGATAAGTTTAAACAAGAATGTCTACGACAATGGTAATATGACACGTGCTTCAGTGGAACCTGAGGCTTTTGTGGAAGATCCCCATCTCCATACAAAATGTGGATTCCATGTACAGGTCGGCTTACTTTCTGAATGAAAAAGTTGGAAAATAAAAATAAATCATCAACGAAAAATTATTGGAAATTTAAAATTTGCACTTTTACACCTTGCAAATTCTTGTCTTTTTTGAGCATTGCGATTGGGTTACATGTGAACGAGGCAAAATGTGAGAAAAGGAAAAATTAAACTACACGGCTTAGAAGCTGGTGATACACAGGGTTTTTCGAGAAATTATTACCATTTTAAATAGTCACAATTTTTTCATACGTCGTCTATCAAAAAAAAATTCAGATTGATTTTTCTAGCCGACAATATTTTTTGGTGTTTAGGCCTGGTACCCAATGAGTGCGGATTTTTCATACCTCCTCACTCGGAAACGGCCGCAACTTTTTTTTTTAAATTTCAAAAATTATTCTGTTGGTGCCATCTTGTAGCTAAGATCCAGGCTACCAGATAAGCTATTTATTAGCTACATGTGATGCAAAAATTTGGATGAAAATGAGCGGATCCGCACTCTGGATCCGCACTCGTATCGAGTGCGGATCCAGAGTGCGGATCCACTCATTTTCATCCAAAATTTTTGCATCACATGTAGCTAATAAATAGCTTATCTGGTAGCCCTGGATCTTAGCTACAAGATGGCACCAACAGAATAATTTTTGAAATTTAAAAAAAAAAGTTGCGGCCGTTTCCGAGTGAGGAGGTATGAAAAAATCCGCACTCATTGGGTACCAGGCCTTAATGTGATTAAAACACGATTTTTGCTTGGTCTCTCTTGAGATTTAGATTTTGGCCAATTAGAGATCAGGACCCAAACCACAGGGTAAGACCAATCAAAAATCGTGTTTTTCACATTATACACCAAAAAAATATTGTTGGCGAGAAAAATCGATCTTAAAAACATGTTTTTAGAAAAACGACTTATGAAAAAAGTTACTGCCATCTGAAATGGTAGGAATTTCTTGGGCCATTCGAACTTCGATTTATGACATCCTAAAAAGCTTATTCTTGCATAGCGTCCAACACTTTTTTAACAGAAATTTTCGACTTGTTGTAATTCATCGGGTTGGCCAAACTTACGGACAATATTTTGCGGATGCGTGTTTTCAGACGTGATTTTTGTGGATGGAGCTTTGCGGACGAGGTTTTGCGCCTTGACTTTTGCGGATCGAATCTTGCGGACGCAAGATTTGCGGACAAACATTTGCGAACGAACATTTGCGGACGAGGGTTTTGCGGACGATATATATAACTAGATCTCTCTCATTCTACAAGAATTCCTAGACCTTAATCGCAGTCACTCAGTCGCAGTCACATAGCGTCCGAAAATTTCGTTCGCAAGTACTGATCCGCAAAAGTCGGTCCGCAAATGTTCCTCCGCAAATGTTGCGTCCGCAAAATCTCGTCCGGAAATCTTCGTCCGCAAATTTTCGTCTGCAAATGTTTCGTCCGCAAAACTTACTCCGCAAGCGTTGCGTCCCCAAAATGGTGTCCACAAGTCTGGCCAACCCAATTCGTCAGCTTATTCTTATATATATAAATATTCGGATTTTACGGATCATGTTTAAAAAGTACCAAAACTTTGCCATAAAGACCAGTGAACCCAGGTTCAACGATACTACATTTTCAAAAAGAGTATCACTAAATCGATTTTTGCTCTTATTCATAACAAAATTTTAAGAAACAATTAGTTGATTTAAACCATTGTAATTCTTTCGGCATAAGCTGAAGAATCAAAACAAACCGAAAATTGTGGCAAAAAAGTGTTGGATCCTAGGCGGAAACGAACTTGAGAAGGTGTCGCTAAATCGAAGTTTTAGAATTAAAATTTAAAATCTAATTCTGTGCCAACCATCTGTAATAGAAAATTTCTAGGTCATTTACTATGGTCATTCTATAGCCACAGTAGTGTGTGATTTACTTGGAATTCTAGTAGGCATGCTATTGTTTTTCTATCCTCACAAATTTCGAGAAACCACTATTTATCGACAATTCTTGCAGGTAACCATAAAAAATAATAAGTTTCCTTGAAAAAATGTCAAAATTCTGCAGCACTACGACAGAACACAGGCCTATCATTACCAACTTTTCTATAATATTTCTTGTTTGGGATGGATCTCACTGTTCTTCTTGCATATACTTGCCATTGGTGGAGCTATTCTGGAGTACAGGTTGATTTAACGGTGCATAATCGTTTTGCCAATGAAATTTTTGCCAATGTGGCAATTGGCCATCGCCAAGATCTCTTCGCTAATGGTGTGTTTTCGCCAATAGCTTCTTTTCTCAAGTACTTTTGTTTTTTTGTCAGGCAAATTACGGGTAATCCTTTTTCTTGGGGCAAATATACTTTTTTTGGGGCAAATTTTTCTTTTGACTGATTTTATTAAATTTTCTCATCTTTTTTTCAAAACTGATAACAACTTCATGTAGCACTGCGATTGTAGATTTTAATGAAGTATTACGTGTTTCAACATTTCTGCAAAAGATATCACAAAAAGGTAAAAGTATGAACCAAATTATTTGTCTGACTTGCTTCATTCTTTTACTTTTTTTGTGCTTCGTTTTTCAAAGATGATGCAACAACTGATACCTTTTCAGAAACTAAAATCGCAGGGCTTCATGATGGTGTTATCAATTTTGAAAAAGGCTCAAATTGTTTTACCCCGTCAAAATATTTGTTTACCCCGTCAAATTATTCTTTACCCGGTCAAATCATAAAATGTTTTTTATCTTCAAAAGTTTATATTATTTTTCAAAATTTTTAAATCAAAATGTAGCCCTGGATCTCGGCTTTCTAACAAGCTGTCGACTGAATTTATGAGATTTCAAAAAATCGGAGAAAAAGGTCTTTGTATGGAGAAAATTCTTCAAAGTATTTGGTCCACACAAAGACTTTTTTCTCCAACTTTTTGAAATTTCAGAAATTCAGTCGATGGCTTGTTAGAAAGCCGAGATCCAGGGCTACATTTCGATGTAAAAACTGTGAAAAAATTCGAGAAAAAAGGTAAAAAATATCCAAAAAAAAATATTTTTACGATTTGACGGGATAAAAAAATAATTTGACGGGGAAGTACTTATAGATTTTTGAAAAAAGATAACAAATTTAAATAAATTTAACAAAATAAAAATTTGCCCCCGAAAAGAGTGAAATTTGCCCCCAAAAAAGTATATTTGCCACGAAAAAAAGAATTACCCGCAAATCACCACTCATTTTGTAGCCAGTGAGATGAGCTACAAAATGTGTGGTAATTTGTTTAACACTCCAAAGCCGGATCGCTACAGGTATACACATGGGGCTAAAATTTCCATCTTGTTCAGCGGGAAATTTTAGCCCCATGTGTATACCTGTAGGTATCGGGCTTTGGAGTGTTAACCAAGAAACAAGAGTACTGGCGAAAACATACCATCGCCGAAGTGATCTCATTGGCGAAAGTTTTATTGGCGCGACGATTACGCCCCGGTTTAATATGATATTTTGATAGTTGGATTCCTAGTTCAGCTGCAAAAACCATGGATTATGCTGCCACAACTCATACTTCTACTTCTAAGAATTGGTCTGCTATTGGCCATATTTTGTGCCTTAGTAACTATTAATATAACTGGAGACCAGCTGATGCTCAAATCTGCATTTCTCGCATTGTTCTTCCTTCTTTTTGCCATGTAAGCAGGGCTTTGCCACAAAAAACTATGAAAACGCGGCACGTTTGCCTTTGATATTTAAATTGTTGCTTTTCAGTAGCTTCCTCGTTGCCACAGTATTTTGTTTTCGCTACGTGCTAGAGAAATATTTGATAGTGCAAAGGATATTAGCCAGTACCAGAACAGTTCACTTCAAGAAAAAAGGCAAAGATAAAAGAAGGAAGTAATACCTTTTAGTGTCATCTTATTTTACTGAATAAATAAATTTTAAATTTTGGTGCGTAAGTGTTTGATCGTCTTTTTTGAAATAAGAAAGCCCGCTTAAGGGGCATGCCCGTGCCCGACACGGAGAGAAAGCAGGGACCAGCATTTTTTTCTTTCTCGATCAAGTTTCACATGCGTTCTCATCCAGATATTTGAATTTTTCTGCCTTGTTTTTAAAAGTATTATAAGGTCATCAATATCAGACTTGATGCAAAACGAGTGAAAAAGCACACAACTCAAAATTTTGGCACTTATGCCGTTGGGCCCCCTCTCAATTTTAGGAAGATGACCCCAACAGACGTCTTTAGCTACTTTTTTCTGCTCTAGAAGTCTATAACAGTTTTTGAATATAAAGTTTCAACTTTCCGAAAAAAAATTTACTACGAGTATTTAAAAGTGGATGGCCTTTTTAGGCTATTTTAAACTAAATTAGTGCTTTTGGCTTGAGCAAGGGTAGGCCATATGTTAGGACGAACTCAAACATGTTTCTAATAGAAAAAAATAAGAAAAATATTCTTGTTTCCATCCTAAAATACGCCGGCCTACCGTTGTCTAAGCTTGAATAAAGCCTAGATGTGATAAATGACCCGAAATGACGTCGAAATACTCTAAAAAGACCACCAAACTTTAAAAACTTGAAGTCAAAATTTTTAAAGAAAATCGAAATTTAGAATTAGGAAACTGTTTGAAAATGTTGCTTGTATATTATATAGCAGAAAAAGTAGTAAAAGACGTCTTTTGGGGTCATTTTTCTTAAAATTGAGGGGGGGGGCCAACGGCATAAGTGCCAAAAAAATTTGACCTGACTTATCTTTTTGAAGCGCACGGGCATGCCCCTTTGAAGGCAAAACGATAATTTCTTGAAAAACAATTTGCCTTGGTCTCCATTGTTTTTTTGAAAAGGGCAGTAAGCAGCATTCGAAAACACAGGGAGACCAAGTCGATTTTGACTAAATCAAATTTTGCCTTTCAGCCGTTTTCTTCATTTAAAAAAGCCGAATTTTCAGCGGTCAGATATCGAAAGTAGAATTTACAGTTTGTGTTTTGGGAAAACAGTTTTTATACATGCAGAACAAAAGACCAGCTTTTTCAAAGTATAATTAAAATATTTTCTGCCTATAATTTATTCCCCTATTTGCAGTTCCCAATTGGCCACTTGTTATCGCCATTTAACGCCCTTAAATTATCTTTTGTTGTTTTTTAATTCCATGAAAATAATGAGAATTTATCAGTCAAATTATCGGGATAAAGTTGACTCGCTATATTTTTGACAGGAAATTCAGCAGTTTTAGCTAGTGTGACAACAGTAGAAAGTGTAATTATGAACACAGACTGAAGAAAGAGACCCTATGGTATGACCTTGACCAGTTTTTTTAAATATTTAATTCAGCCACACAAAGAAAATTTTTAAGTCATATTTACAAATAAATTTTTGAAATTGCGCATTTTCACCTGCAACTCACTGTCGCCTCTCTTCTTTTTTCTTTTGCTGTCTGGCATGCCGTCAAACCCAGCCAGATGTTGACTACCTTTCTGTGTATATTCTCAAAATGTTCTTCACAATTATCGCTTCTCGGCCTTTTGGCTAAGATCAAAGTGTAGTATCTGTTCTTATCGGCTTAATCTCCGATACGACTCCAATTGGGGTCTTTAGAGATTAACCTATTTTTGGAACCTGGTCGGGTGTTGGGGCTTGCTCCACCCTGACCCGGGTCGGCCGGTATTGCACCTATCTCCGGATCGGCCCATCCTCCCCTTGTGGGGGAAAATATTAAAGTCTTTGAAATGTTCAATGTTCAGGTAGTAGAGCCCTGCTAATTTGAGACAGTTGCATGACTCGCTGAGGGCAGTACCGCTGGGTGATGACACTGAGTCCTCTGATTAAGCAGTATTTGGTATTCTGCCCGTCATCCTTTAAACAGTGATTCTTTTTATGAACTCTGCTAATTTGAAATAAATACTATTCTAAAAAATATAAAAAATATCGCAAATATTTTTGCTTGTCAAATCAAATTTTCAGGCTATCCAGGTGTATATACACCTGACCAGGAGGTACCCACCCTATTTATAGAGTTGGGGTGGGTAAAATTACAATTTTGGTCCTAAAAACCCAGTTCCTGACACAATTTTAAGTTAGAAAAAGTGTTTACTATCCTAGTATTTGAACCTGTTTGAAAATTTCAAATTGGCGGTTTTTGGGGACGAAATGACCGGGGACAAAAAGGCCAGGGGACGAAATGACCGGGGACGAAATGACCGGGGACGAAATGACCTAGTGACCTCCAAAGAGTATTAAAATCGAGGAGTGAGAGTAAGGGTGTTGCACTTAATATTATAACTTTTTTTTGTAGAAATACTGAGGCACACCAGCACACTCCACATTGCAAACAATTGGGGTTCCTGAATATGCATCACCCTGTCCTACGGCTACAGAACTTATACTCTTGGGGGGGGGAGTGGTTTGCACTTGGGCTTTTACGGCGATATGATCGTGATGTGGGGTTTTTTAGGAATGACCCATGGCCTAAGGGTCAGCTATGAAAAACCATGATATAGGTATCCAGGTATTTTTAGAACTTTGAGTAGACATTCTACCACAATTTGGGGAGCTGGGGAGCCAGATTTGTCAGGAACTTGGGTACGCTCTGCAAGAATACGCGAAAAATTTTTGTCATCGAAGTTCTCCCAGGTCACAGTCAGGGTCCCTCCCCTGTAAGAAGCAAAAGTTTTGAGCCTTTTGAAAATGCCGTTTTTTCCATAGTAAGACAAAGTTTTTCAAGAATTTTTTTAAAATATAGTCAAAGTGGACTTTGAAGTAGATTCTAAAAAAAATTTGTGGTATTTAAATTTTAAAAAATGATTTTAAAAAGTGCATTTGATAGCTCTCCTGTAACCTCAAATTTATAGTATTAGGAAGGAAATAAATTAAGTGTATATAAACACATAAACCTTCTTCCTGCTCACACATTGATCACTTAGAAAAGGTGATTTATTATTAATTATTTTGTTCACACACTCATCTTACATTAGCCACCAATGAAAAATTTCTACATTTATGTGTTTTCTGTTAGCTTAGTTGCAGTTAATTAGCCAGTACTTCTCGTATTTGGCTAGCTTAGTCTACATCCATTTTAACTGATTTTTTAAATGAAAATAAAAACATTTTGTAATATGTTTATTAATTCGAAAACATTTTATTGTGTGGTCTGATCGTAAAAAGCCAAAAACAAATATATGACTTTAAAAACACATGTTTTAGGAATGGAAGTCCCCAATTTTTACTTTTAATAGCTGGCCTTTCACACAGCAAGAAGGAAACAAACTGCTATTTGAGAGTTAAATACCCTTTTGGACTTCTAAAATTTATATATGCACTTCAAGTTTCATTTTGTCTTTACTTTTGACATCTTTTGCTATCACTTGTCAGTATTTTTTTTGAATTACATTATTGTTGATGATACAAGACAAATACAAAGTTAGAACATATAAAATTATTGCTAACCTTAGTTGTAAAAAAAACAGGGGCCAAGGAAAAAAACCCCCTTAGTTGGATACTTTTTTTTAATTTATCGGATTCCTCATCAAAATTTGGCCAGAAACTTTGGATTTAGGCTTAGCCTAGGCCAGCTTCTGTTAGGACAAACTCAAACAGAAATGTCGAAATCGAAAAAAAGGCGCAATCATTCACACATCAATATTCTCGGTCAGATTTTTCTCAGTCAAGAGCGACAAGCAGAAATTGGACGGCGTCTCGTTCACCGTTTTAACGTTTTCTATCGACCGTCCGACCAACCGTCCTCTTTTTTTTTTCGTTCGGCTGGCTTTCAAAAAATTTTTTATTGCCTTCCGTCCAATATTTTGCCGTCTTCTGAAATCTAGCCGGCTGTTTGAAATCAATTTTTTTCGACGGCCGACCCTCTTACTTTTTGGTGCCGTCCGGACGGAGACGGGGACCGTTCCGGAGGATGGCGCGGTCACTATTTTCAAGAGTGGAAATTAGAGATAGGTGGATATTTTTGTTCAGCGGTCAGTCGAGATCAAGCTCACATCGACCACGACTGATGTTCAACCTGCTCGTCAGGATTATTTTAAGTGCGGATGAAATTTCGCATTATCTAAAACTGCAAAAAATATTCAGTAGTTTTTAGGACAAAACTTATGGTTGACTTGTGGCACATAACTTAGAAACTGCAAACACTGAAGCATGACTGACTATATGGATGACTTGGTTTCATGAATATTGTTAGGAAAGTTCAACCTTTAGCCAACATTGAATTTTTTATTGCTCAAGCAGTTGGAAATTTTTTCGCAAGACTTGATTAAGTGCTGTGGTCATTCTTTGGAGCGAATAATTAAAAGTTGTGGGAAATAAAAGTGTTGCTAGATGTAGTAGCACTTAATGCTTGCAATTCTTTTTCAGTTGGTTATTACACCTTAATGTAATTTAATATTTCGTTTATTACTTTTGTTTTTGCTGAAATATAACAAATTACGTTTTTATCGTTAAAAAAGTCGCGTCTCACTCAGGAAGTTTCTGACACCAGTAGTTTTTCAGGGGGTAGAAAAGATAGTTATGTAATACTCCCACTAAAATTCCTTTTAAATAAAGGAGGAAAAAAGACTTTTATGTTCGAAAATTCGGCTCCGGTGATGCAGTGGATAAGCGTTTGTGTTTGATGGCCTAAAATAGGGTCGCAGGTTCGACCCCGCATTCGTGCAGTTTACTTTTTCGGCTTTTTTTTTTGGCTTGTTTTATTATTGTGTATGGGTAATCCGACTTTTTAACGCCAGATTCGTAATCAGCGACCCCAATTACCCCTAGAAATTAGTCAAACAAGCCAAATTAAACAGTGTGCCATCAGGTGGGATCGAACCTGCGCCTTATTTTGGGCCATAAAACACAAATTTTTTTCGACTGCATCACCGAAGCCGAAATTTCAGTATCTGCAGTTTTCGAATCGAAATAAGTTTTGGCCACTATAAAAATCCGGGAATTTAGGATTTTCGGCTACCGCCAAAAGTGGATAGTTGGAGATCTATATAGAAAAGCTGTCGTGTTTTACATTAATTAAAATTTGAATGTGGACCAGACTAGACTTGAATTAGACTGACGATTCCGAATTGAATGAAAACAGTGTCTGACCCTAAGCGGGAACGAACTTTTCGGATTTTTATTACGAAGAAATTAGACCCTATTACAATTTTCATTGATAACTTTAATATCACAAAATTTGCCATTATTTTTTTATTCAGTATTCTAGCGTTTGTCCACTTGTAGCCCTTTGCTAACTGGCTTCTGTCCAAGCTGTGAAACCAAAGACACTTTTATATATAAAATAATATTAGACCACAAATGCCTATTGGCACGAGGTGCAAATAAACAAATATGCCATTTTCTTTCTTGTTTTTTGTTATGACTAATTTTTCAAGCAAAAACTCTTTACTGAACCGCTAAGTTTTCTGGTTCACTCAAACACAGCTTTTTATTGGTTCACACAATTCCCAGAACAAGTCACTTTATTTATTTAAGACCGAGAAAAAGCACTGCAAATATATGCAGCAATTTTTTCCACATTCTCCAGCCCAGATAATCCACTTTGGCTAGAGGCATAGGCGCAATTTGTCACACAGGAATCCCCTTTTACCCAAAACACAGGCACTGGAAGGCGAAAAAAATGTCCTGCTTTAATCTTTTTTGCTTGTATTAATATTTGTTTGAGCTGTTTGCCGAATATTGCCAATCTAATTCTTTGGCTTAAAATGTTTCTTTTTAAAATATTTTGTCCTAAATGGAACATATGCTTTAAGTGGTAGGGTCACATTTCATATCGCGGCGTTTCATTTCGCGATATTTCATTTATTTCCTCTAACTTTTTTCAAACTCTTTGAAAAAGTTTTCACCATTTGATAGCTAAGATTTCAGGCTACAGAATGGTATTTTTTAGGTCGGGGTTTGGAAAAATGTTGGCTTATGGCTGGCTTTTCGGTGAAAACCTTGGTTTAGTGGTGGCGTTTTTTTAAAAGAGGTGTTTTTGACTAAAAAGCCATCCCGTAGGCCAACATTATCTCAAACCCGGCCCGAAACACACAATTTTGTAGCCTGAAATCTTAGCTAGCAGATGGTACGAACGTTTTTTGAAATGTTTAAAAAAAGTCAAAGAAGATGAAGTAATACAGTCATCGCTCGAATCAGCGCACCATCCGCCCCTGCCCTCCAAAGTTCGTTCCCAGCTTGGGTCGAACACTTTTTTAAATTCAATTGTTGAAAACTTTTGCTAGTTCTGTTTTAACAGTCTGGTCTGAAATATCGTCAGGATTCCGATTTTGCAGATTGTTTTTCAAAATACTGCAATTCCATCATTAAAAGAGCAAAAACCCGGTTATCCGACGCCCTTTTTTGAAAAAAGGTATCAAATAACTGGGTTTTTGTTTTTTAATGATGAAATTGCAGTACTAAAAAAAACGTTAAAAAAAACGAGACAAATGCTTAAAAAATACATACAGTCAAGTTTTGATATCACTTACACCCTTTCATTTCCGTGACCTTCCATATAACATACACCATTTATGAATGTAGGCTTACGTTATATCGAAGTCATGGCTCCAAACTATTTCCAAACCTCAACTTCCTATGGGTTGTTATTTGATGAAAGCTTGAGCTAGGATCAATTTTGTTCAAAAAAACAACACAAAAATTTCTGCGAAAAAAAAATTTTTTAGGCAAAAATGCTCAAAATATTTGAAAAGTTGATTGTAGTTTCAGGCTAGTCGAGAACTTTGATTTTTTAGGTTTCAATCTTTCAACTTGTTCAAAATATGTGTTCAACTATCTTTTTGCAGAGATCTGTGTTATTTTGCTGCCTCACACTTGATCTGTCAGATATTGTGACGTTTTTTGGTCTAAGGGATTTGGTCTGGATGCAGACTGCCTCTCGATTATTGCTTTGAAGGCTTTTGAAGGCCTGGGTTTTTTAGCAGGCATTTATCTTTATTTGGCTAGGAATATTCAATTTTCGCTAGCAGTCTGCTTTTGGCGGCTTGCTAAAATTGCCTAAGGCTTAATTTCTTTTGTTGCCGTTTTTGGAGCTTGGTGCAAACAAAGGGTCAATAAATTTGGATTAGTCATTATTTTCTTTAATTTATAGCTACTGGCTTGGGGCTTTGGTTTTTTGAAACAATTTTTTAAATGCTTCCTGCCAGACTTAAAAGCGTGTTTTTTCTAATAAATTTGTTTTTTATTTGACACAAGCCAAAATTATTAGGCTCTTTCGAAAACCTTGCTCTTTTTACTGTTTAAAAATTGGCCAAACTAAATTTGTGCCCTATAAAATAAGTAGTAATGCAAATCATTCAGAGAAAAATTAAAAACTAGACTTGGCCATACTGTCGAATCCGATCTGGTGCGCGAATTCAGAGGATTCCGATTTTGACGATCGTTTCTGTAAATAGCAAAAGTTTTGCGAAAAAGATCTGCTGGAGCTCGATTAGACGGCTCTTAATTTAAAAAAAAAGGCGCCGTTGAATCCAGGGTCTCGGAATTTTTTTGGCAAATTCTTTGGTTCTATTCCAGAATCGGGTGCCAAAAAACAGCTTGGTCCCCCTGTTGTTTTTCAGTAAGCTGTTTTTTGGCACCCGATTCTAGAATAGAACAAATTCTTTTTATTTGACAAAAAAATCGGAATCTTTCTTATCTTGCGCACCAGACTGTCAAAACAGAACTGGCAGAAGCCTTTAAATATCAAGGTAAAAAAGTGTCGGACCCTAGGCGGGAACGAACTTGAGGTGGGAGCCGTCAAATCGGGAGTTGACTGTAGCGATGGAAGACGGTCGGGACAGGACGCCCGTACCGTCTCGCATTACTTTTAATTTTTTTTAACGTCCCAGACCCTGTCCCGAAAAAGTATTTGAGTCTGTATAGTCCCGGGTGATTTTCTGCTTCCTGGACTTATTGTTCCGTCCTGACTTTTTGAAATCTGTCCCGTCTTTGGAATTTGAAAATCTTAGTGACGTTTAGTCTATTTTTTATTTTTTATCAGGGTGGCCCGAGAAATTCCCCCGACTTTCGGACGGCCGCAACTTTTTGTTCTGACGCATTTTTAACAAATGGTTTTTTTTTCATTCGGCTTATCTTGAGCCATAAATTCATTAAGCGTATAAAGTACAAACAACGATTTTTGATTGGTCAGCCCTTGAAGTTTCGGCCTTATCCACCCAGAGGCCATCCCTAGACCATGACCAAAACCAGAGGTTTTGGTCATGGTCATGGGACCAAGCAAAAATGTTACTTTTGACTTTACATACCAAACAAATGTTAGCTCTAAAAAGGCCGAATGCAAAAAACCGTTCGTCGAAATCGCGTCAGAACAAAGTCGGGGGATATACCATGGGTCACCCTGTATTAGGGTGGTCAAATGAAAATATACTCCAGTATATTTTCAAGTATATACTCAGACAAGCTTGTTGTCAAATTTCCTGTTTGCGTCCCGACCGGGAAAATTATTGTCCCGTCCCGAAGTTTGACTTGGTCCCGGGTTCCAGTCCCGGAGTAAATTTTGTGGTTATCCCATCTCGGAATTTCATTTAAAATTTTTGTCCCGTCCCGGAATAGGCGATCCTCCATCCCTAGTTGACTGTATGACCTTTTTGTACTAACCTTTGATCACTAAACCAAAAAATGCACTCTACTGCATACCAGACTGTCTTTCTCTCCTTTGCAAAAATTCTGCAATTCTCAAAGAACAAACCCAAACCTAATTTAATAGTGACGGAAGCTAATCCAATATAATCTCTTTTCACGCCTACTACTGCCCTCCTAATTCAGTCAATTATATTGCATTCGGGGGAAGACAGATGTCACAAAAATACGCTTTTGATAACTTCTACACCATTGATTTCCATATTCGAGCAAAGACTCAAAAACTTTTTTCAGTAATTATCTCAGCTGGACAGATTTTGTTTGACATAACTTCTGTGAAATGCCCTTTTTGGTCGTTAAAAATACTTTTTTGCTTTTTGAAAATCTAAAGACTTGTCGGGCTCAGCTGATAATTTTATTTTTGCTTCAAGGAAAAGGCTATTTAGAGTTCACTTTGTTTTTGTCTTTACAATTGCTGTCCCCTCTTTTTTTGTCCAGTAATCTGGCTGGGCAGGTTGTCTATGCTCAACGAGTAAATTTCATTTTGGCCGATTTTGCCGAAAATAATTTTATTCATATTTTACTCTCTAAATCAAATTTTTATTTTTTGTCGAAAATTTTTTTTGTTGTTTGAGCAATAGAACAGTGTGGGCGACTTTGATTAACACTTTCTTCTTTTTTATTCGATAAAGAAAAGGTTTTGTGTGTGGTGGGAAAAATTAGCAAAATTTTGAGCTAAAATGTTTCCTGCTCAAGTCAATGTAAAAAAAAATTAATCTTGTCATTTTGTAGTGAACAAATATTATAGGCATTTTTTTTCATAGCAGATCATAAGGTCATGGTTCTTTTAATCTAATTTTAAGTGGAAAAAATTATTTTTGGAACTTTTATCAAAAAAAGGTTAAAATTGATAATTGCATTTTCTCTGATAGTAAACTTCTTCAGGAACCGGTGTTGAAGTTTTTGCGAGAGCATTAACATAGTGAATACCCTTTACCCGGCTCGTTCAGAAATTCAGAGTTTGAGTGGGATTCAGAGTTGGATTTGGAGTACCATAATAAGGTGGAAACTCCCTTTATTTTTTCACTAAGATTTCAGAGTTAAGGCCATTTTTGATTGAAAATTTTCGACCCTACTTGGATATACCCCCCCCCCCCAAATCAACTTTTTTTAAAAGTGTTTCCAAACACCTTATATCGACCTAAAATGGCCTCAGAAGTTCAAAAAAGACATTATTTTTTACTTCTGGTCAATAAAAAATCGATTTTTGGACACTTTAAATTTTGACTTTTTACGTGTTTTACCATGTTTTGGTCACTGGAGCTGGGCAAAAATAGTCTCTAAATGCATTTTTGATCAAAAGTCTTGCTCGGAACTATGTCTAAGGTAAGTGAGTGCGCGCATCTATAACCAACCAAGCCCGCTGCGCCCCCTTCGAGGGCGCAGGGGGCTTGGTTGCTTGGAGTTGAGATGCGCACACCCACATACCTTAGACGCAAATCCCTCGAAAGTGACTCTGGATGCATAAAAATGTATGCATACCAGAGTTTATTTATGCGGTAGGCCCCAGTTAACAAAACTATGTTCAACATCTTCTTTTTCACACTAAATTGGCCCATTTTCGGTCCATTTCCACCCAAATACAGACCTAAATCCCTTTAAAAATGGTCAAAATGAGTGATTTTGGGTGGTCCCAAAACTCAGTTTTTTTTGACCAGAACTTAGTAATAATGCATTTTTTGAACTCCTGAGGCCATTTTAGGTCGATATAGGGTGTTTGGAAACACTTTGAAAAAAGTTGATTTAGGGGGGGGGGGGTTATATCCAAGTTGCGCCTAATTTTCAGATTTTTTCAGGGTTTCTGCTTTTTAGAAAAACACGGTATGCGGCATCGTGAACACATTTTACTCCAACTCCGACTCCGATTTTCTGAGCGAGCCAGTACTCCAATTCCGCTTTCCTGAAGTTTCGATACCAAATGGCATCCCAGGGAGTAAAGGTTCAATCCTGATTGCGACCCCTTCTAGGTATTAGATTCTTTTTGTCTCTGTTCAGATCCTCGACCTTGGATGACTTCAGATGTGCGAGCCACATAACTGGCTCGCTCGGTTCCTAACTTATAAGAATTCAACTCACGACCATATTCTGTAGCTGAAGATCGGACTGGCATAGCTGAACCACCAAAGCTAGAGTCAAGAGGAGAGACGGAACGATTAAAACGAAGGAATGCGAATTTTCGTAATGCTTGTCCCACAATGGACGCGGTTGCGGCAGCGGTAGCGGCAACGCGTCGAAAAACGCGTCATTGTGGGAGCAATAGGACGCGGCACGCGGTAGCGTCGAACGCCTGCGTTTACCGCGTCGAAAAAACGCGTCCATTGTGGGTGGCGGCTCGCGTTTTTGCTTGCGTTTACCGCTGCCGCAAGGGGTCGCGTTATTTTATTTTTGCCGCGCGGTAAATTGGACGCGTTTTTTTCAAGTTGGACTGAAAAATTTTATGATTCTGGTAAAATTAACCATTTTTCCTGAAGGCCTACTCGTTATAAGTATTTTAGTAAAAAAAAATTTTGGATATCGAGACATAAAATTTGGGTATTTTACCGCGCGGCAGAGGTTGCGGCATATCGAAAAATCATTTGGTTTTGAGTTTTTCATGTAAATTTTCATTTCCTAATAAATTACAATTGCAATTTATAGTATATATGCTCAGCTCTATGATTCTAAACTAAATTTTGCACACCTTTATTAGTTAAACTGGGGCATAAAGACAAGTGAAGAAGAGAACATTTCAAATCATTTTTTCCTGCCAATCCACAGAACCGCGTCCACTCAAATAATTCTCTAGTGTCTCGCGTGTTAGGATTGCCTCTTTTCCTGCTTTTGGTGCTTGCACTTGACATGAGATATTCGGCAGTTGATTGTTGAGCAGCGAACGCCAAATCCCGTTGTCTTCATCCCCATCATCGCCAAACGCCTTGGGTCATAATTGGTGTGCTCTTCCAGGATAAAGTTGTGTAGGCAAACCGCGGCTTTGACAATCCAGTCTGCTGTCTCTGGTCTTGCTTCAATCGCCGATAGAAGGATGCGCCACTTCAAAGCTAGCATTCCAAATACATTCTCAATTAATCGACGACACCTGGACAATCTGAAAATATCTATCAGAACAAAGATATATCATAATTTTCAAGACTTATGTTAGTACCTGTAGTTGAATATTCGGCGTTCAAGCGACAGTCCATGGCCAGAAAAAGGTTTCCTCATATTTGTGAGCAACGGGAAGGCACCATCACAAGAAAGAAGAACGGACTCGCAGTATCAGTACCCGGCAGTGAAGAAGGGGCTGGTATGTTCATCGATCCATTACGAAGGGCTTGGAGAAAGTCGGAGCGATCGAAAACACCTAATAAAGTAATTAATCATTACTGAATTCATCAAAAAAGCTAGTAAAGACCTGCGTCACTTGCATGTCCATAACTCCCAAAGTCAGCGTAGATTATTTTATAATCTGCATCACAAACGGCAAGCAAAACATTGGAGAAATACCCTTTGTAGTTGTAATGTAAGGATCCACTGTTGGCTGGCTCTTGATTTCAATGTGTTTACCATCAATGCAACCTGAATTGTTGATAGTAACAATTAAACTCGTTAGTAAGCCTACCGAGGGTGTTTGGCATATTCCAACGTGTCCACATTTTTTCAGAAATTTGCATCCACCCTTGCGCTGTATCTGGCATTCGAACATAGTTTGGTTAAAGAGCTTCATAAATGGCCTATGCTCTTGATCTAAGGATTGGAAACTAAAAAACATATATTAACTAGGTGTAAATGTGTCCGTGTACACGAAAATTTGAAGGAAAAGCAAAGAAAAGGCATGTCTTCACATGATAAAAAAAGAATAAGCAAAAACACTCTCGCCTGCGCGCGTTTTTTCTAAAAACGCGCGCGTTTGCCGCGGCTTCGCTACCGCGCGGCAGAGCACCCACAATGGACGCGTTTTTCTGACGCGTTTCCGCGCGCGTTACCGCTGCCGCTACCGCTGCGCAACCGCGTCCATTGTGGGACAAGCATAAGAGCGGACGAATGTGCTGCTTGCAAGCTTGAGACTTCTCACCAGAGACCCAGATTTGATAGCTATAAAAAAATTGAAGAGGAATTAATCTTGAGAACGGGCTGAATAAATATCAGACTCACCTATATAAGACTTCGAGAATTTGAGAGTTTTGACATTTGAGAGTTTGTACCTAAGGCAGAGTAAATAATTCAAAAAGCTTTTTTTAATTACGAATAGTTCTACCAATTCTAATTTCCAGTTTGCTCCATTTGCTCCTTCCAGCTACTGTTTTCAGCCCTCTGCCTGTCATCAAAGTGTTTTTAGCTGATCAACCAGTCGGTCGGAACCAAATTGGTACCAAAAATTGCTTTACTTCCCCTGTTTTTTTTTTAATTTCGAGTTTTTTAAAAGACTGTTTTGGGACTTTTTGACTTGTTTTTTTCATGTTTAGTTTCGGTGGCCATATTTAATAAAGACAGGACATGAAAAAGTTTTAAATTCTATTTTATATATAATAAATTTCGCTCCGAAAAATCTAGCGTTAACTGCGTCCCACAGTGTGTCAAAACCAAAAACATGCAAACTCGTAGTTTTCATGTCACGACAAAAAGTGTTTATCATTAGATTTGTTAACTGTTTTTGCAGATTTTGACCATTTTTTCATCCTCTAATTAATCGTAATTTTTTTGTTTTTTTGCTTTTAGAGCATATTTGAAAGCATTTGGAAAAATTTGAATTAAAAAAATGAAAAAAAAAATTGGTTTTGAAACCACGTACTACCCCCTTAGAAGTCAAAATGACCAAATTGAGGGTCAATTTTGAAGGATTTCGAAAATATCATGCAATTGAAACTATTGTTACTTTTATCTGATAAATAACTTATAGTAGTACGATAATTTGAAAAAAAAAACCAAAATTTTCACAGAAAAAAAGGAGAAAAAATTTAAATTTCGTACCAAACAGAATGCCGCAGCGTGTTTGCGACTTTTAAATTTCGACACACTGTGGTCTCAGTAACAAATCGGGTGTGGGCACAAAAAATTTAAACCATTAAAAATAGATATTTGGAAATTCAGCCAAAAAGGGGCAAAAGGTGGTTTCAGTGATATTTTAAATAATGTTTTTTTGCTACTTGTGATTTTTTTGCCACCTGTTATTATTAACTGTATATAGTGTTTTAAGTCTCCTATGTTATTTTCGTACGCTAAAACAATAAAAAGTTGTTTACTAACTTTTAATTTACTAAAAAGCTGAATTTGTAAAAAAATTCCTCTCCAAAATTTTACTTTTTATGGCTATTCACAGGTAATACAAAAAGGCGACCATCGCGACCATTCTCTTCCAAGTGCACAAGTGCCGTTCTTTTCCCTACCCTCAATATTTAGTTAATGTTTTTTTCCTTTTCAAACTTGAGATCTAAACCTTGTAATCTTCGAATTCATAAAATAATTTTTTTTGATGCAGTTTGACTTGATTTATTAATTACAAGCTAATAATATTTTGAGATAAAGACAAAAAAGTGTTTGATCATGTGTGGTATTTGTGAGTCGATTTCACTGCTTATCTTCATTAGTTTACTTCTCTGCTGCTCATTCGACTTTTCTTATTTTCGTCCAGGGATTGTTATCATCTTTCTCTTGATTCTCAATCCAGAATGCTTACCATTAGGACTTTTGTGCTTATCGTGTGCTCCTCTTTAACCCGTCCAAAGTCCATTACTGTGTCCACACCATTTCTTCTTGTCCAGCTAATCCGGACTCGATGGCACCTATAAATTAAAAATTTATATTACAGAAAAGTATTATACAATAACATCACAGTACCTATTTTCTAAAAAATCAAGTTGAATGTGGGCTCTATATAAGACGCCTCCTTTTAAACTTTTTTTAGACTTTAGGGATAAAAGCGTGTTTTTGTGCCGCTCAATGGAGGTGTGGACCGCACTGTATTATATGTCCTAACTCAAAATCGCGATTTAACCACTTAAAAAGATGTTTTACGTCCTAAAACATACAGAAAACATGTTTTAGGTGGGGGGCGACACTTTTTTAAGAAAAATTATTTGACCAAAAATGACAAAAATCGAAAAAGAGCTAAAAGTTTTAAGCCTAAGCCTAAAGCCTAAGCCTAAGCCTAAAGCCTAAGCCTAAAGCCTAAGCCTACATAATGGATTATCTATTGTCTTCACAGAGAATGAAAACAAATAACAGAACTGACTGAATCAACTGCTTTTCTGCTCGTGAGCTGATGATTTAAAAAGGCGCCAAAACACTAACAAAAACTTTCCATTCGAAAATTGGCAAATTTTTAGCATTTTAGTCAAAAATGACCATAATTGTGTCAAAAAAATTTTCTTAAAAAAAGTGTCGCCCCCACCTAAAAACATGTTTTCTGTTTGTTTTAGGACGTAAAACATCTTTTTAAGTGGTTAAATCGCGATTTTGAGGTAGGACATATAATACAGTTTAGCCGAGGTGTGTTATATGTGTTGGGTGTCCTCCGGAAAAAAATTACCTTGGTCTGCCTGTTGATTTTTTTTTTCAAATTTTTCCAAAAGTTTTAAAAAGTATTTATTTATGCTTTTATCATTTTTGCACTCAAATTTTTTCCTGTTTGGTCCACCAAGCTGGTTGTGGTAAATATGGTGGTTTAGGCAGGATTGGTCCACGTAAGTTAGGATGGGCTAAAACATGTTTTCAATATTTTTTTAAAGAATATGTTCGAGTACGTGTCAACATATGCTGGTTTATCCTAACCTAAGGCTGCACCTAATTTATCAAAATCAGCTTTTTCGCCTTGGGAGATCAAGGCAAAACATTTTCTCTATTGATAACATCACGCAGCCCCAGTCAATCAACAGGGGGACCGAGGCAAAAAAAATTTGAAAAAATTCTACATCTTTAGCTAATTTAGCCATAAAATTTTTTTATACCCTCTCTTATAAAAGATTATTCGCAAAAAAAAAATTTGCATTGGTTTGCTCTGTTGATTTACTGGGGAAAGGGAGGCAGGGTGCAGTAGAATGGCGGCTCGGGGTACGATTTAGCCACAAGTACACTTTTAAGATTTTGCTTGAAGAAAAAAGAATTAAAAAACAAAACTTACTTTTTTCGTGCTTATTGGCATAACTGCCCACAACCAGAAAGACGGAGAGCAAAAGGGCAATAAGAATAAGTTTCATTATTAATTAGTAGACTGAATTAAAGATGCCTTTCCACCCTTTTATATACTCTTTTGTTTTGTTTTTATTGACCAAATCAACTATGTGGAACGAGTGTTAACTACCAAATTCTCACTTCCTTCTAATTAATCTCTGCAACCAAATGGGCAATTTATCTTTTGTCAACCGTATTTGGTAAATAAAATCGTTTTAGAGCTAAACTATTGTTCATTTTTAATTTTTGTTTTAAATTTTTTAAGTTAGTTGATTGATCGAAAGTTGTGAAAATAAAAACTTGTTTTTTTTAAACCAAGAAGTATTTCTTTTTTGTTACAAAAAAGAAAAAACGGGTGTACCGAAGAATTTAAAAAAATATTTGCTAAACGGCACATTTGCTAAAAAAACTTTTTGCTAAAAATTTTTTTGCTAAAGGCACATTTGCTAAAATTTCTTTTGCTAAAGTCACATTTGCTAAAAAAAATTTGCTAAAGGCATATTTACTAAAATTTCTTTTGTTAACGCGGTTTGTGGTTCTTATTGAGTCAAAGACACTATCATTCCAACTTTTTTCCTCTTTTTACCTTTTTCTTCAAGTTTTGGGTGGTTTTGTAAATTTTTAAGTTTTTTTTCGAAATTTTTCAAATTGCGTCTGAATCATCCCAAATTTTTTAGGCCATCCATGCTTTACCTCATACCATCCCAAACTGCTGAAACCACTTCGAGAAAACCCCAGGACCATGAATCGAGGTCCTCTACTAGGGACTGATTGCACCCAGAGGGGTTTGATCCAGCAACCTTGATAATGAGTATGTGGACCTCTACGCTACTCAAACACTCAAAATTATAATAAAAAATAAGGTATGCGCCCATGTGGATTCGAACCATCAACGTCTACATCAAGCCTTAGAATCGCTCAGAACTTCATCCAGGGTGACCAGATAAAACCAAGTGAATCAAAATTTTTTTCGCGTTTTCGGGTTTCAAAAAATTTTTCTGCACTAATTTGACCATGCTGAAGATGGTTTGACAGTTGTAAAATCACGTTTTATCAAAAAAAATTTGAGTTATCGTGAGTAATTGATTTTGATAAATCAAGAACTTACCATAACTCAAAAATTTCTCGATAAAACGTAATTTTACCAGTGTCAAACCATCTTCAGCATGGTCGAATTAGTGCAGAAAAATCGTTTTGGAACTCGAAAACGCGAAAAAAAAATTCGATCCAAGTGGACGACCACTTGGTTTGGTCACACTGGATGAAGTTCTTAGCGATCCTGAGGGTTGATATAGAGGTTGCTGGTTCGAATCCACCTGGGCGCATACCTTTTTTTTACCATAATTTTAGATATAGAAAGACAAGCGTTTGACTTGGTCACAGGTTCGGTTCCAAGTACCTGCATTTCCTAAACACCCTACGGTCATATTTGTGACACAAAAAGGACCAGAAAAGGCCTTTACCAAAAAATTTCATTAGCAAATTGCCTTTAGCAAAAAAAATTTAGCAAATGTGACTTTAGCAAAAGAAATTTTAGCAAATGTGACTTTAGCAAATTTTTTTTTAGCAAATGTGCCTTTAGCAATATATGTCTTTAGCAAAATTTTTAGCAAAAGTTTTTTAGCAAATGTGCCGTTTAGCAAATATTTTTTAAATTCTTCGGTACACCCAGAAAAAACAAGGCTAAATATTTTACATAAAAAACAGGGTGGGCCAAAAATCTTTTTGGGCAGTTTTAAGTCAAAATTATCTCCTTAAAGGACCACAGCCGTCGCCGACAACGAGAATTTCAAATGTTTGAATTGGCGCGGGACAGTTCTCTTTCGTCTCGCACTGTACTCTTTTGACTTGCTTCAAATGACTCAAAAGAGTACAATGAAAGACGAAA
This sequence comes from Ditylenchus dipsaci, assembly GCA_004194705.1. Classification (NCBI taxonomy): domain Eukaryota; kingdom Metazoa; phylum Nematoda; class Chromadorea; order Rhabditida; family Anguinidae; genus Ditylenchus; species Ditylenchus dipsaci. The sequence goes on along the minus strand of SADC01001256.1, from coordinate 261,159 downwards.
GAGAACTGTCCCGCGCGAATCCAAACATTTGAAATTCTCGTTGACGGGGACGGCAATGGTCCTTTAACAAATATTAATAAAAAAATTCTGAAAGTGAAAGAAAAACGCTACGCAAAAAGTTATTGTTTGTCGAAATTTCATTAAAAATGCCATTTAAAAATTTGAATTTTACATCAGAGAAATCCAAAAAAGAGTAGTTTGGAGTAATAAAAATTTGCTGACATTATATAAACGTCCAATTTTTTTTGAAAAATGACATAGAATAGGACATAAATTGTATTTTTAAGAATATATTCTTTGCTACAAAAACATGTGACGTTAACTGTACTCCAAATCGTATGTGGGCTTAGACCATTAAAAATACAAAAAAATTCAAAGTTGACCACTCATTTTGTAGCTGACATTCTTAGCTACAAAATGAGTGGTCAACTTTGAGAAAAAGGTTTATAAAATTTAAAGAAATACACAATGCCACGAAAAATTAAAAAATTTTGGGTCAGCCTGTAGAAATGAGTCATACATCTTTCAAACGCCCTTTTTCTTGCTGAATCAGACCATGTAGGCCATAAGACTAACTTTACGAATGGGCAATATGTGACTGAATGCCATATTTATGAATGTTTTTTTCACTCTATTAACTGTACAATTTCACGCGTAATGTACGAGAAATTTCTCAGTTTGCAAAATCAGAATTCTCATATTGATTTTGCAAACACTAGTGGATATCCCTCCAAAATTCAGAAATAAAAAAGTTTGGCGCTACTGGCTTATACCCCCCCCCAAAACAGCTACTTTCTTATACCCCCCCCCCAATCCTCGGACCTACTGGCTTATACCCCCCCCCCCAAAAATCAAGATTTTTAGGAGTGGTCAAAACATATTTTTAAGCAATAATTTCGCCATAAAAGGTCCAGAAAAGCAATTAAAATAGGGTTCAAGGGCTGTATTGGGAGGGGAAGGGACAAAACAGGGGCCACTTCTATAGTGCCTATAAGTACCAAAGAGTATTAATTCTCTAAGCGTTGAAGTCACTTTCAAACCCAGCCACTTGTGGTGCACGTAAAAGTATAAGCACTCGAAATGATCGGACCGATCAGCCGGGTCGATCTCGATGGTTGTCGTGTAAATTTTGGACGGCTGAGCCTCTGGCTCGTAGCCCCAGGCCTGAAGAGGGGTAAACCCTTTTCGGTCGCAAAATCAAAGATCTCAAGCCCCCTCAACTCTAAAGCCCCTGCGCCCCGAAGGGGCGCAGGGGGCTTGAGAGTTAGAGATGCGCGCACGCACTTACCTTAGACATGATTCCGAGAAGTACACTTGATCATAAAATGCATATAGAGTCTATTTTTGCCACGGCTCGAGTTGAAAAACATGGTAAAGCAGCTAAAAAAAGTGGCCCCTGTATTATTCCCTTCCCATCCCAATACAGCCCATAATCCCTTTTTAACTGCTTTTCTGGTCCCTTTATGGCAAAATTATTGCATAAAAATGGTTTTTAGACACTCCCAAAAAAGTCGGTTTTTGGGGGGGGGGTATAAGAAAGTAGCTTTTTTTGGGGGGGGGGGGGTATAAGCCAGTAGCGTCAAAAGTTTGTTGGAAAATCGTTTATATAATGCACAGAAATATGTCCCAATATGCCACTTTTATTTCTATATACATAATTGTAAATGACATTATCATAAAAATAAAATACTCTATCAAACGACCCGGGACGTTTATTGTTGGTTACCACTCCGAGACTTACAGGACATACGGGATAGACATAGGAGACTAAGGGGATGTACCAGGGAACTTGGGCAAATACGGCGACCAAATAGACCCTTCATACTTATTTTTTTTATTGAGGCGGGGCCTTATATTAGAAAGGGGAGTTTAAAGCCCTGTTTCCAATGAGCGGATTTTCCTTTCACTCTCACTCTCAGTCTGCCTCGCACTTTCACTCTCACTCTCAGTGTGTACCCAACAGGAAAAAATTGCCTTTCAGTCTTACTTTCACTCTCACTTGCACTCTCACTCTGACTTTCAGTGTACCCAATGAGTTTTTTTTGACTCTCACTCTCACTTTCAGTGTATCCAAAGACTTTTTTCAGTCTCACTCACAAGTTTTCGGGAAGGAGAGAGATGTGCCATTTTAGATTGTGTCGAATCAAATTGTGCCGTTTTGGTTTGTGCCCCTGCAGTTTGTGCCCTTTTCAAATTGTGCCAATTCAATTTGTGCCTCTTCTGTTTGTGCCAATTTCAAATTGTGCCTATGTATTTGTGTCACGATTTTGACTAATTTTAGCTATCAAAATAACGTAATTATTTCCCAGAAGGCTCCCAATTCAAAATCGTCCATGACCAGCACTTTGGGTCAAGCGATCACTTCACAGTTGCGCACAACAACAAAAAAAAATTCACGTTGTTCGGGTTACAAAACCTATTTTCTGGACTAATTCGGGTATGCTGATGATGGTTTGACAGTAGCAAAATAACATTTTCTCGGGTATTTTTTTAGGTTTATAGAATAACTGATTTCGGTAAAATCAATTATTAGCTAAAACTCAAAAAATATCCGAGAAAATGTTATTTTGCTACTGTCAAACCATCTTCAGCATGCCTGAGTTACTCCAAAAAACAGGTTTTGGAACATGAAAAACGTAAAAAAAAATTTTCGATCCAAGTGGACGACCACTTGGTTTTGTTGTACCCAGGTGGTAGTACCCAGGTTGGGGGACTCAGGTAGTGCAGTGGTACCCGGGTAGTAATGTTCTTGTCTTGTAAAGGGCTTTTAAAATTTAAAATGTTGTTCTATGATCCAACCTCAGTTCTACTGGATAATCCATACACCAACCAAACCAAGTGGTCGACCACTTGGATCAAAATTTTTTTTTACGTTTTTCATGTTCTGAAACCTGTTTTCTGGACTGATTCGGGCACGCTGAAGATGGTTTGACAGTAGTGAAATCACGTTTTATCGAGAAAGTTTTAAGTTTTAGGCAATAATTTTACCAAAATCATTTATTGCCCAATACTCAAAAATACCTGAGAAAACGGCCTTTTACCACTGTCAAACCATCTTCAGCGTCCCCGAATCAATCCAGAAAACAGGTTTTGGAACGCGAAAAAAGTTAAAAAAAATTTTGATCCAAGTGGTCGGCTCTACCCCGTTAGCGCCCAAATTGTTTGCGCCAAAAATGGTTACAGCCAAAACCGTTACATTATCAATTAATCAGATTGCTACATATGCTTTTTCTAAGTAATTTCGTGAATATTCTCATTTACAAGTTAATACTCAAATTGATGCCAGAGAGACGGGCTACATTTTGACTATAAGGTTGTAAATGACCACATCTGCAAAATTTACTAAAAACTCCAAAATTTCCGGAACTCTGGACTTTTTTGAGAACTTTTGCAGTTTTTAGTCAATTTTGCAGATATGGTCATTTACAACCTTATAGTCAAAATGTAGCCCGTCTCTCTGGCATAAATTTGAGTATTAACTTGTGAATGAGAATATTCACTAAATTACTTAGAAAAAGCATATGTAGCAAGCTAATTAATTAAAAATGTAACGGTTTTTGCTATAACGATTTTTGGCGCAAACAATTTGGGCGCTAACGGGTAGAGCCAAGTGGTCGACCACTTGGTTTGGTTGCTTCAGACTAAAAATATAATGAGGCTTGACTTGCCTAGGTAGGTTTATGTGAAGAAACATACCAGGAGATACAAAGAGAGAAAAATAAATAAATAAAAAAAGTCGAAAATTTTTACTCTCAGCCTGCCTCTCACTCTCACTCTCAGTCTTTTTCAGTTTCAAGTCTTATAAAAGTTGCCATTCACTCTCACTCTCAGTCTGCCTTTCACTCTCACTCTCACATTGGGTACACACTGAGGGTGAAAGTGAAAGGGAGAGTCAAAATCAGAGTGAGAGTGAAAGAATTTTCGTGTACCCAATGAAGAGTGAGAGTGAAGGTAAAATCCGCTCATTGGAAACAAGCCTTAATAGAGGGGGAGTTTAATAGAGAAAATACGGTAGTAATTTTTTAAATCATTGGGAATCTTGTGTTACTGTGGCGTAATGGGTAAAATTATGGGTATTATACTGATGACAAAAATATTGAGGTTCGAATCACAATGGTAGCATATATTTTATTTATTTTCGTGATGATATATCTGCGTCACGTCTACCCATTTGAACAGTTAAGAGAGAGGCTTTAGAAAAAAGTTGTCTTGGCACAAAAATTAAAAATTTTTAACTTTATATAGGAAGTCAAAGTCAAATTCTGAGGAAAGTTCAGTTTTTAGTTAACAAATGTCAATTGTGAGGTCAGATTCGTCCTCAGCATGGTCAATTTACTTCTAGATGTCAAAATTTTTAATTTTCGTGCTGAGACAATTTTTTCTCTAAAACAGCTCAAATGGCACGAAAAGGGCTTTTGAGTGGTAAATGACTCGAATCTATAACAGCGTTACCCTTTGTTGATTTTTCATGTAAGCTTATTCTTGCTATTGGTGGTTGATCGTTTTTCGGCGCTACTATAGAATACCCTCCCCCCCCCCCCCCCCGCCCCAAATTTTTTTTTTTTTAAATCGTGTTTTAACCACGCCTAAGTAATTTTTATGCGCTGAAAACGATAGAAAAGGTGTTTTCGGGCATTTTCTGACCTAAAAAGTTGATTTTTAAGAAAAAAAATTTTGACTAAAATTTGACCTTTTGCCTTGAGGGACCAAGGTAAATCATCTGAAAATGGTACCTAGAGACCTAAAAAGATGGGATTTGAACATAGTTTTGTTGACTGGGGCCTACCGCATAAATAAACTCTGGTATGCATGCTTTTTCATGCTTCCAGAGTCACTTTTGAGTGATTGACCATAAAATGCATATATAGGCTCTTTTTGCCCAGCTCCAGTGACCAAAATGGAATAAAAACCCCGAAAATGTCCAATTTTGGCCAAATTTTTTTTTTCAAAAAATCGACTTTTTTGGTCAGAAAACGTCTGAAAAGAACTTTTTTATCGTTTTCAGCGCATAAAAATTACTTAGGAGTGGTTAAAACACGATTTTGAAAAAAAAAATTTGGGGGGGGGGGGTGGATATTCTATAGTAGGGTCGTTTTTTCTAGTTTAAAAAATATATTTTTTGCTTTTTGTCATATTATTTACTTATCTGGAAGGTATTATAATAAAAAGAGTAGTTTGTGTAGGTAATCACAGTTACTCATGATTTTTCTCAGGTTTTCTATTTATTTTACAAATAAATAATGTTTGTGATTTGTTTTTGCACAAAAAAACTATCATATTCTCACAAAGTACGAAAATTTTACATAATTTTTAGCTAAATGTTTTTGTATTTTGAGTACCTCCAAATTTTGAGTGGGAACGTGAGTGGCGTTCCCAGAGCACCCACAAAAATAATTAAGCTAAAAAAAGATAAAGCAGTTTAATGTGGGTGCCCTAACCCAATGGCCCCTACTATTCACACTTGCCTGCCCTAAACGGCTTTAATCGGGCATTCCAAATAAATTTTCATGAACTACTCGTTTCTGTTTATATTCCCGCTGGAATAACTTTTTCACTCTTTTGCTCAGCTGGAAAAGCTCGCCCTTATTTTCAATTAACCATTCATTTTGTTCAAAGCCAAATTTGTGATGTTTGACTTGTTTATTTGAAACTGTTTTTTTTTGTTGGAAATATTTTTTTTGTTATATTGATTAGGCTGCACTTTAGTGAAATTAGTAAAGGCAAAGTCGGATTTGACTATGCTATTCAGATAAAAAAAAATTTCTTTAAATGGCTTCGCAAAAATGATAGTAAAGAGTTCGCGGAATTCGAGATCAAAAAAAAATAAAAAAGAGTGGCCTAATCACAAAGATAAAATTCTTTCTTTGAATTTTTTTTTTAATTTGAAAATGGCAAGCTTTGCTGAAATAAACCACTTTTTGATTTCGCGACAAAACGGCAACCTGACATTTCCGACTTTTATTCGGAAATATCAGGTCGCAGTTTTTTACGACGATCTTAAATTCACCTGGTTTTGGTTCACTAAGTTCACTAAATTCGAGTATATTTCAAAGGAAGGAAGCTATTTCGATTTGAAAAAGTAGCTTTGGTGCGGCAGGGAATAAGCGTTTGTGTTTTTGGGCGCAAAGTGGTGCGCAGGTTTGATCCCACCTAGTGAGATTTTCTAGTTTGACCAGTTTATACGGGTAATTTGACTTTTTTGGCGTCAGGTTCGGAATCAGCGACCTTATTAACCCTCGAGACTGGTCAATCAAGCCAAAATAAATAGTGCGCATCCAGGTGGGATCGAACCTGCACACGATTTCAGGCCAAAAATACAAATGCTTACCAACTTCTTCACCAAGGCCATTTTTTCAAACCCAAGTAGCTTCGCCTCCGCCCCCCCCCCCCGCCCCTAAAAGGGAATTACTTTATCCACCCAAATTAGATCATACAGATCTGATCGATCGCTTCCAATTATACTTTTTTGCAATCGTCATTGCCTTTCAGTTGTGCTTGATTTATTTAGTGCTGCAAGTATTCAAAAGTCCAGCTACATTATCGAATTTCAGTCATTCAATTTTAGTGAGTGTGTTCTATGTTTACATTATGTTCTCTTTTATTATTGGCACTTCCAGCCTGGCTGACATTTTAATTTAGCACCATGCTTGTTCTTTAAGTCGCCAAAATGTTTTAGTCCAAAATATAGAGGCGTGGAAATCTTCGTGATGTGGTCATTTGTAGACATGCATTTTAATTGCATTTAAATGTTTATAAAGTTATTAAACATGTGTTCCCAAAATGTCATTATTAGGAGGGAAGGGAGGTGGGAGGCTGACTTATCTATGAAAGTGTTGCTATTTTGATTTCCAGCAACTTAAATTTCAAGAAAAGTTAAATTATACAAATTTTTGTTAAACTTATTGAGAATAGGATGCTGGGTGTTTCAACGGCGAAAGTGTTGAGTTTTTGTTATACCCGGATAGCACTAATTTTAAAATTTCTTGCGAAAGCGGCCTTTGCGTATCTTTTAGAGCGTGCTCAAGTTCCTGAAAAATCTGGTTCCCCAGCTTTGAATGTCCACAAAATGTGGTACAAGGGCCTTGTTTAAATTTCTAAAACCACCTTGAAGTAGCAATATTTCCATGTAAATGAACCACCCTAAAAGTGTCCATAATTCAGTGGGGTTTTTTTCCAGTCAGCGCAGTGGCGAAAATTCTTATTGGTTGTAAAGCCTCTATTAGCCTGAGGCACCATTTTATTTGGTTTGACTTTAGCACAGAATTTTGCCAACAAATTATTTAGTGTCACTTTTCTGCCTGTTCAATCCATTTCTAACGCTTGCAGCAGAAAAAGTTTTTTTTTAAGTTTTCCACAATTTTAGAAGAATTATCTGATTTTTTCGCACGTGGCTTTATATGTGAGAATATTCAAAAAGTTGAATTTAAATTGGGCTTAACTGTTTTTCGGCCCTATTCCACAACGTAGGGGTCCGTCCTAACATGCGTTAGCCTACCCTCACCTGAGCCCAAAAGTCCTAAAAAACATGGGGATTAAGGCAGAAAACCGCCTATTGTTACATGGAGCCTTTTCTTTATCAAATTTGGCTTGAATAAAAATGAATATTTTGAACTTTTTGAGTCTTTGACTTGCTAACATAGTCACATCTGTAATTTTAACAATTTTAGATTAATGCAGATCATTATGTATCATCATTGGTACATTCCCATTGTTCTATAGCTGCTTCTGCTACTCCAGCTTTTTGAACCCAAATTTTGCCTGCAAAAGCCACCAAATTTGTATTCGCTGACTACTCTGTGCCATCACATTCTACAAAATACTTTATGGAGTTTTTAGTGCTGAAAATACTCTAGTTTAAGACCACAATGACTCCAACCAATTCGACTTTCAAACTATCTCCACCGTTTAGGCCTTTACATATCTTAAAGAGCTCAATTTTCTTTTTCTTTTTGATGTTTCTCCTCCAAAGTGAAATGGTAAGTTTGTGTCACTGATTTACAAGGTGGGCCAAAAAAATTTTCAGAATTACGAACGGCCATAACTTTTCGTTCCTGATATCGAGAAATGGTTCTTTGCAATCGTCTTCTCTCAAACCACGCTCGCGAATAGCATATAATGTCAAAAACATTATCTTTGTTTGGTCCCCTGTGGTTCGGGTCGTTGTCTGTGGATGACCTCTGGACGACAAGGCTCAAACCCACCGCATCGGAAATAAAAGTTATAGCCGCTTGAAATTCTGGCTAGTTTTAAGCCCGCCCTGCATTGAAAACATTGAAGAGCTGTATAGTTTTGATAAAATAGGGAATTGTAGGCGTTAGCTCGTCGCCGAAAATGTCCTGAAGGGTCGTGGAGAGAGGACAGGATCATCAACTCTATCATGTCCAATTACACCAAAAGACTGCCGGATGCGGAGGAGAGTGTATTTGTACATGTAGAGCTGCATGTTCAGGTACTAATACTAATTGAGTTATAAGTTGTGAAAACGCCATGAGGCATTTAAGGACATGGGCAGTCTTAATGAAATCTCAGCTGACTTTGAGATTGACATCTTTTTTACTCAAATATGGCAAGACCTTCGCTCAGCTTCTCCAACCACAGCCAGTGCATCAGGAATATTACTATGGTAAAAAATATGCAAAAAAATATAGAAGAACATGTTTCATTTAAGAATAACAAAAAATATAACAGAAAATTTCGAAAACAGCACATCTCATAAGCCACCGGACTAGCTTTTTTAGCCCTTCGAAAATTGGGAAATTCTCAGCTCGATTTAGAGATTTTCGGGTGATTGAAAGATACGATCTGTGAAAATAAACCACTTCTCGAGATGAGTTGTTTATGACAGAAAAATGATTTTTTTTGTCTTGTAGCTTGAACTCTGAAGAGCTCAAAACGACTAAACACTTTTTAAAATGATACATAAGAGATACACATAGATACACTATAAGAGCTAAGCAATAACCATTTGAAGTTGGTCGGTCATTAGGTGCCACTTTTTTTCACTTCTCAACTTTAAATGCCTCTAATTCCAAATTTTCACGATCAACCCCACACTCACAATGGCCTGATTTACTCCTGATTGAAAGAGATTTTCAATGGGTACAAGGGTTTTTCGAAATTATTAAAAAAATTTGGAAAGTTTGAAAAGTTGTGATTTGGAAAAGCATCTTTTCAGAAAGAAACCCCTTTTTGGTCCTATTCTTCCACTTCTTCTACGGACCCTTTTCCCCACGTTAATCATCCTAAATTTCATTTTTTGTAGCGCTGTTGCTGCGCTACAAAATACGGATAAAAAAATTCAAAAGCTAAGTGGGAACTGTGGTCAAACACGCACTTCTTTTAAGTAATTCGTAAAATGTCAAAAAAGGATTAGTCGTAAAACTTTTTTTGTGCTAAAAAAAACCTTCCATTTTGACACCGGATTGTGTCTGAGTATGATCGGTTTGCATGTAAAAGTGCTTCATTCTAAAAAACTGACTGAGATTACAAAAATTGGAGAAAAACGACTTTGTAGGGAACAAATGCTTCAAAAAATTGGTCTCTACAAAGACCGAATTTATTCAACTTTTGAATATCTGAGTAAATAAGTTGGTAGCTTGTTAGAAAGCTGAGATTCAGAACTACACGCTGGTATAAAAACTTAAAAAAAATTAGAAGAAAAAATTTAAAAAATACTTTAGAGAAACAAATTTTTACGATTTGACGAGGTAAAAGAATAATTTGACGAGGGAAGTACTTACAGCCTTTTTTTAAATTGTTAGAGTTTTTTTTTAAATTACCCTATATTATCTTATTTATCTACAGCCTAAAAATTTACAGGAGTCTAGATACCTCCGCGATATATGGACTCCAAACACATGCATAATAAATGCCAAGAGGACCACAGTGCACTCATCACCCACCGACAACATCATGTTCATTTTATATGACAATGGCACTGTTTGGGTCAATCATCGACTGTCTGTCAAAGCGCCTTGCAATTTAGGTGAAAAAAAATCATATAAATTATTACATCAAACATTTTTGCAGATCTAAGGACTTTTCCGTTTGATACACAAACCTGGTAAAGCAGTTTAGGCCATAGTTGGAATGCCGCCGTTTCGTCGCCCATCGCCTCAGGGCTTTTTCTTCATGATTTTTTTGTAAATAGTGGGTCGCAAGTGGCACATCATAATGGCAATTTGAGTTGCTTTACAAGATAGGTCAGGACCGCCGGGACTTTTATGTGATAGCATTTTTGACCGTCGAGTCGGTGGTTAAAAGTTTGCGAAAACTGGCTAAAAAACACTTTTTTTGATCGCCGACCTGTCCGTCAAAATTTTCATCACATAAAAATCCCGGCGGTCTTGGCCTATCTTGTAGATCAACTCAAATTGACCTTATGATGTGCACTTGCAACCCATTATTTCAAAAAAAATTGATTTTTAAAAAAAATCATGAAGAAAATGACTGGCGGCGAACGGAGCCGAAATAACGGCGTTCCAATTATGGTTCAGGCAATGCCTGGACAAAAATACACAAAACAAATTGCAGTGCCCTGCTGTTTGAGTCTTATTCTCACAACAGTGAAGAGGTGACTTTGCATTGGATGAACGAGCCAATTACACTCATGAAGAATATCCAGCTGCCTGATTTCGACATGGTCCAGTTTGACACCAGACGAGAAAATCTTTTTCCCCAACGGGTACTTGTATTTCAACTTTCTTTAAAACAAACAGTGTGATTTAAGGTATTGGGATGAACTTCAGGCATGTGAAATATTTTATTTTGGATTTACTTTTACACTTGAACATGTTTAAGGTGCTGTTCACTTTCAAACGACGCTATGGTTTCTACATTTTGCAAGCCTATGTACCTACGTACTTAACTATTGTAAGGATTCCTTTTTCGGAGGATACTCTTTTGGCGATAGTAGAGCATCGGTTCCAATTTTTTCTTTTAAAAAATCAACAGGGGGAACAAGGCATATTTTTGAAAAAAACAAAACGGGGACCAAGGCGAAAATCGGAACCAATTATCCGATAGTGCCACAGTTTTAATATAAGTATACATTTGCAGATTGTTAGTTGGGTCAGCTTCTGTATGGGTAAGTCATTACTTTCTAATCACAATCTGAAAGAGTGAAACACAACTACGTTCATAAAGCTTTAAAATAAAACCGTCGCGTGATTTGGTTAAACCAGAGATGGAAATGAATTTTTTTTTAAAAGTACCTTTTCCGGATAGAAGTACTTTTTGAATATTTTAAAAAAAATGGTCAATGATCATTTTTTAGAATTTTTGGCGCTAGTATAAAATACCCCCCCCCCCCAATCCGACCTTTTAAAAATGCTGTAACTACCCTTGCAAACAACAAGTTTAGGCTTAGCCCTTAGGCTTGGGGTAGGCCAGCGTGCGGAAGTTGTGACTAATAATAAAGAGTTTACGCATATTTTCGGGGTCTGGCAAATAAATTTGGGTAGTCTTTACCTAAGTTTTAGATGGAAAAATTTGGGGGAGGGGGTATTCTATACTAGGGTCGATTTTTTTTTTTTTTAAGTCAGATTATATACCGTATTTCTTCTAATAGAGCAATATGCTTTTTATAGAGCGGCACCTCCTATTTCTTTACTAGAATTTCAAAGTTAAAGCCATTTTTGATTGACAATTTTCCAATTTTCGAGAGTTTGAAAAATAGAGCGGCATGCCGCTCTATTAGAAGGATACGGCATTTGTCAATATGTTAATCCAGTGCTTATTGCCATTTTTATGCGAAAAAAAGATTTTGAAGTAAAACTATAGAGTCAAACCTCTTTTATACACCACCCATTTTAGAAAATAGGGTGGAGTTTAACAGCAAAATTTTTAGTTTTTGAAAAGCAATCGGCAAAATCGGAATATTTTTTATTTTCGGGAGCAGACTGTCAAAACAGATTCAGCAAAAAATTCATAAATCGGTGTAAAAAATAGTCGGACCCTAGGCGTTAACGAACTTGAGGGTAGCATATAATCGAGCTTTGACCAGGCCCGTGATTTTTGAGGCCCGGGCCGGGCCCAACTTTCAAAATTGCTTACGGCCGGGCCGGGCTCGAAAATCGACGGGCCGGGCCGGCCCGGAATTTATTAATCTTAAATATACCTTATCAAATCCAATTTTAAAAAAAAAATTTAATTCTTGTATCAAAATAGTCACGGATTTCGGGTTTTCAACAATTTGTTGACTGACTTACTGGAATTTTTAAAAGTTTGAAGAAAGTTCTGTTCATACAAAGACTTGTTTTTGAAACTTTTTTGAAATCGCATTGAATCAATTAATGGCTTGTTAGAAAGCTTAAATCCAGGGCTATGTAATAGTGTGAAATTTTTAGAAATAAAATTCGAAACAAGTCAAAAAAGTTCCTGGGCCGTAGTAACAATCGCGATAACAACTAAAGTAACGTGGCTAAAAGTAAAATATCTCAAAGCAGCTTTTTGCAAACAAAAATGGACAAGTTTTATCTTCAGATTTACTTACAATCATTTGAATCACTCATCCGTGATCGCAGCTAGCACTTAACACGTAAAATACCGGTTGTTACATTGGTTTATTTCGATGCAGAGTTTAACGCTGAGCACGCCTGTGTTATTAGTTTTTCAAAATTCGCACTAAGAATATGAGAAACGGCCCATTTTTGAAACCTTGTTTTTCGCGTTTTAAGCTATCGTTAATTTTCATTTTTCTTATGATTTCTATAAATTTTTGTATTGTTTTTTTACCGTCGGAAAGCCCAGAATTAGAGCTTTCTAACGGTATATCACACTGCCAAAAATAATTCTGAAATATTGTACTACCAGCAAAAAGAATGATTTTCGCCACTTTTTGTAAACGTATTTTTTTGAATAAAAAATCAAAATTTTTCGCGATTCCAAACACCAAAAAACACCCAAAAGCATCAGAACCACCCGAAATTACTTAGAGCCACACATTTTGGTTGGTTTAGGATGGTTTTGGGTAGTTTTGGGTGGTTTGGATTGTTTGGGTGGTTTCGGTTGATTTTAGGTGGTTTTGAGTGGTTTGGAAACGACTTGGTACCACCATCAAGGTACTACTACGACTGCCGACGTACTACCACTACCAAGGTACCACCGATTGCGAAACACCTCGGTATCGAAACTTGCTTAACATAAACTGAGTACTACTAACTGGGTGCTGCGACATATACTACGGATAAGATATTGAACTGAACAATTGGTAATCTGACATTGCGTTTGTTGACAGAAAAAATCTGGGTAGTTCGGGGTAGACAACCGGATAGTCTGGGGATAGCAATCGGTTTGAATCAATTTAATTTATCTACACTGAGAAGATGTACCTCAGAAAATAAATATAAGAACAAGAACACAACAATATAATGACGTTTGAAGTCAATTGGGTTATAATTGTTGAAAAGAGTACTGTTTGAAGCAGTATAAGTAGTCAGGATCGAAAACTGGGTGTGAGATTTGCAACTAGTGTGAGATTTGCCCACACCCGCACCCACACCCGCTCCCACACCCACACTCCTCATTGTGAACACGAGTGTGGGTGCGGGTGTGGGTCTGAGTGTGAGTGCGAGATTTTGAGTGTTCACAATAGAGAGTGTGGGTGTGGGTGCGGGATTTTATTTTTATGTGAACGTGCCTTAAAAATAGAATTTATCGTACAGGGTTGAACTGATTACTATTAAGCTTGTTTAGGTTTTTTTCGTTTAGGTAATTCTGAAGATACAACTTGTCTATTTTTGTTTGCAAAAAACTGCTTTGCAAAAGTGGACTGAATCCCGAGATATTTCACTCCTGACTTGAAAACTGAGTATTTTAAGGAATAAAATTAGGTACAGCGATGAGTCAATTGATGAAAAAGAGTAGAGAAACTTTTTTACATAATCAATATTTCTCTATTTGTGTTAGAAATAAATAATAGAAAAAATATTGCGTTTCGAGTGATGTTGAATAATAAAGTCTCCCACTCTATTTTTTGCTTGATTTTTTGAATATGTTAGAAATTGCACTGACAGTTGACTATACTACGGGCCAGCCCGGCCCGGGCCGGGCCCGAAAAAAAAATTAGGTTCCAGGCCGGCTGGTCCGGCCCAAAAAAAATGTCCGGGCCGGGCCGGGCCGCGAAAAAGTGGGCCGTGCACAGGCCTGGCTTTGACTGTAAAAATAAAAAAGGTTAGGGGCTCCATAAAAGTACAATTTTTAAGGTACGATCAAGCATAAAATCGTGATTATAAACACTTAGGCGCAAAAAAAATATGAAAAGCCATCGGAGATTACCTGTTATTTTACTTGTATGTAGGCGAAATTTAGTCCAGCTTATATGACGAAAGCCCTAGTTGTGCTTTATTCTGTCAGATTGTGCCTATCAAGTGTTACAAAACAAATAAAATTGATTTATATGCTTCAGAACCCAAAGCCCTCCCTGCAAGAACAACTGTAAGTTTATAGTCATTACGGCGGTTCATACTTAAACAGCCAATTTTGACACAAAAGTGTTAAATCCTGTTATTTAGGTGGGTGTATCTTCATTGCTGGCATTGACCTTTCAGGTAAAGTTGAATAAAACTTGGAAAGACAAATAATCGTGAGCTCACCATTTACAAAGTTTATATTGTTAAATTAAGATTGATCTAAAATTTGACGCTACTGTCATATACCCCCCCCCACCCCTAAGCTACTGTAATATAACCCCCTTCAATAGTTTTTGGAAGACACCTAAAACCAACATTTTTCAAAAAAAAATTGTACAAAAGATTTTGTTAGTAATGGCTAGATCCTGAGCCTAAACCTGAGCCAACGGGCCTAGGCGTATGTCGGGGTGGGTGGTCTGAGAGAGCTATAGCCCCCCGTCAGGTTTTTCGAAAAACATTGTTAATTAAAAACACTATAAAAGTCGAAAAGGATGTGGCGAAAATGACTTCTCGGGGGCTTTTGCGCCCTCTCCCTGTCCAATTTTTCTGGCGACGCCTCTGGCCTAAACCGAAGCCTAAGTTTAAATTATCGTGGGGGGGGGGGCTTATATTACAGTCGCGCCCAAGTTTTTTTTAAAGGGCATGCCCGTGCGTTTCAAAAAGTTAAGGCGGGGACCAGCAATTTTTTTTGAATCGTTCTATTTTTCACTCGTTTTGCGTCAAATGTAATATTAATGACCCTATACTATTTTTTAAAAACTAGGCAGAAAACTTAAAAATCTGAATGCATATGCATATAAAACTTGATCGAGAAAGAAAAAAAGTACTGGTCCCCGCCTTTTCTCCGTGTCGGGCACGGGCATGCCCCTTTAAGATTTAAAATATAAATAAAAATTAAAATAATTAGTCATGCAATTGGTGTATTTTATATATTTTCAGTTCGGAAACATCTTAAAAAACCTTCCTCGTGTTTCCTATGTGAAAGCCATGGATGTTTGGTAAACTAGAGTTTCAGAGATTTTATTTTCATTTCAACAACATTTGCAGATGCTTGGATGCATTTCATTTGTGTTCAGCACTATGATTGAGCTGGCGATTGTCTGCTACATTACTAGGTGTCAGGGTAGTTGCAAAAAAGAGCAGGCTAGAGAAGCTGGCAAGCTAGTGCGCAATGATTCCACCAACTCCATAGCGGCTTTAGCTGCCCCCACCTCTCCTGCTCATGGCTCTGTCATGCCTTCTCACCAATGCAGTCAGCAAACTGGACTCAATTTGTCAGGAACGGGTAGTATTAGGCTCAGGCCCCACGTCGTCAATCCCTATGCAAACACTAATGGGACTTGTAGGCCAGAATCTGCTAGGGGTCGGTTTTTTTATTCGATTTGCTTTACATATGACCAGTATTGACAATTCGACTCAATGGCAAATGAGTCAAATTACAAAGTTAACTGTACAATAAGTCATTGAAATGTTTAATTAAATTACAGTTGCCGCTCGATTTAACGACACCCAAAAAGTTTGTTCCCGCCTACAGTCCGGCACTTTTTTAGCTCGATTTTTGAAGACTTTTGATCGTTTTCTTTCGACACTCTGGTCCCAAATATCGCAAGGATTCCGATTTTGCAGATCGTTTTTCAAAATCATGAAATTTTTCTCTCCGAAAAATTAAAATCTCAATTTAACGACACCATTTTTGATAAAAAAATTGGAAAAAATTGTAAAATTGGAATCCTTGCGATATTAGGGATTAAATTTTCGAAAGGAAAGGGTCAAAAGTATTGCAGAATCGAGCTAAAAAAAGTGTCGGACCATAGGCAGAACCGAACTTTTCGGGGTGTCCTTAAATCGACCGGCAACTGTATATTTGACTCATTGAAAATGATTCAAATAAAATGGTTGTATTTTGACTCTTGATTCGCAGTTATCGATGAGACATTGACTTATTGTACAGTTAACTTTTTAATTTGATTAATTTTTGATGTATATAAAAATATTTACAGTTATTATATATTCAAATGACTCATTGCACAGTTGATTTTTAATTTGACTCATTCGCCAAAAAGTTTTAGGCAAATGAGTCAAATCGCCAACACTGCATATATCACGTACATCAAGAAATTAAACCTTTTTCAGGTTCAATGATAATCCGAGAAAATTTCACCAACGAAAGCTCAGCCATGGCCCTTTACTGTCAGGAGTAGGGGCTGGCGGTCATTGTACTGTAGGAGGTGTAACTGTGCCTCTGTTAAGGTCAGATAAGAGAAGCTCCAGTCCGCCCCCTCCTGTGAACACACTTTCAGCTCCTCTATACGGAAATGGAGGGTTCTACGAGTGTTCTCCAGGTTCTGCAGCGCTCCATCCACAGCCTCTTACTTTCGAACAGGTGAGAGCAAAACCAACTGAACTCAATTTAAATGCTAAAAAAATTCAGGTGAATGGACACCACCCTCTGCCCTAGCTTACTGCAAATCCCCTTCTAAGAGGAGACATCATATACGGATTAAGCCGGAAAGTATAGACAGATGTCTATAGTGTGCTTTCCACTCGCTTTTACTATTTTTAATGTAAGTGTGCAGATTTACAATTGAATTTTGGACGCTACTGTAATATACCCCCCCCCCCCAATAATTTTTCAGGTACCACAAAAACCATACTTTTTTTTTAGAAAAGTAGTGAAATTATTACGTGTTGTCACTGAGCCTAAGGGGGGGGGGTATATTATAGGAGGGTTTGGGGGGGGGGGATATATTACAGTAGCGCCGACTTTTGAATTAAAATCAAGTTCTATTGGTTCAGCTGATCTACTGGTGGTACTACTTATCTCAAACGTTTGACCAGACAGCCGGAGTGCCTACTACGAGTACCTAGAAATATAAATTAAAATTCTTAACTTTTTTTTGCGTTGCATCTCTCTCAATATATAATGGTATAGATTTTATTATTCTGTCTGTGTTAATTTCTATTATTTGTTTGTGCTATCTGAACTTAAAGATATAAAACTTCTAATTTTTATTGAAATAAATTGTAGACATTTAACGTATTTGATTCTTCATCGAAGTACTAAATCGCTTTATCCACCAAGTTTTTTCGTAAAGTACTTGAAACAAAACTTATAAGGAAACCTAGGAATAAAAAATGACCTCAACACAAGCCAAGAATCAGGAAATTCTTGACGGACAATCGTCTCGGCCGAAACACTCAATTTTTATTAGGAAGTGCTTTGTTGAATTTTGTTTTTTTACCAACAAAAACTGTTTGAAAGCTTTATTACGAGATTATACTGAAAGTTGCATAATATTGAAAACGTCAGTTTCTCTACAATAGATCAGTAAATAGATTGCTACAGTCGAATCTCGATAAATGGACACCCCAGGAAGTTCGTCCCCCAGCTGGGTCCGACAACTTTTTTTAGCGAACTAAGCTGGGGAACGAACTTGAGGGAAGGTCCGTTTATCGAGATTCGACTGTTCAATAGATAAGCTAAGATTCTTGATTGTAGAAGACCCGTGTTGTTCTTATTTTATGTCGAAAAAAGCGTTTTGATTAAGGTTTAAATGTAAAAAAATACTTAAATTAAAGGACCATTGCCGTCTACGGCCACGGGAATTTGGACTTTTTGAATTGGCGGGGGACAACTAAATTACTGCGAAAATATTTTTTAAATTATTTATTTATTTTCATTTTGAATTATAATATATGTGTATTGGTCGAAACGAGTCTTCCGTAACTATAAGTAAGTTGTAGTACAGTGGTTGTGTCAGATCTTGTCCGATCTGGCAATGTCAAGCAACGTTGGGCTCGACTAGTAGATCGTTCAAAATTTTAGAAAAATTTAATTGGCAAACTAAAAATAATTCAAAAATATTTTCGCAGTAATTTAGTGGGCAGGAGTAAGATGGGGTGGCGCGGGACTCAACAAATTGTAACTCATCAAACGGATAACTCATCTTTGAGACAATTCATCAGAAAAATTATTCAAATTATTGCCAGTTCAACACATTTTAATTCAAATTTGCGTTATCCCTTCAGGACAGTAGTTCAAAAAACCACGAACTCAGCAGAATTGTAACTCAGCATTGCCATGACTCATCCATATGTTCAGTCAGCACATTTTCACTCTACTTTATGCTCACTCAACACGTTTTTACTTGTTCACCATGTTTAGTTCACATTTTCGTTGCTTTTTTGTCTTTATTTATTCTTATATTTCTTTTTTAGTTGCAATTATGAACAGCGAAGATGAAATCAATGTTTTCGAAGAATCTGAGGAAGAAGAGCAAGGTATGCAAGCAGCTGATGGGATGAAAGTCGTCAACAATCCAGAAATCGTATTCGTGGCAGGGGAACGCAAGAAGCAGCTCTCTATGATTTACGAAGGTAATTATTTATGTCATTTTTCAGATATCATTCTTTGTATTGTAGGTTATAAGCTCTACCAATGTGGTCTAACTGATGTCTACGACGATGAAGATTATATTGTCCACACAGAAGTGATGTACCGATGCCAAAGCACAGGATGTAAGAAGCGCGTATGCATGAAACTCAGCAGTACAGGAGAACAGCAATACTATCGCGAAACTGTTCAAGCGCATAACCACGATGGAAATCCACTGAAAATGGAAATCATAGCAATTACTGATCGAGCAATAAGGATGGCCGAATTGAATCCTATCGTATGTCATTTATTGTTTTACGAACTTCATTTTACGTTTACAGGCGACCAATCGTTCCATTGTCGCTTCGGTTACTGCCAACATATCGGATGCAGTGCGTTTCGAATTGGATGTTACGGTGTTAGGAAATAGGCTCACCCTGGTCAAACAGGTTGCTTCTTTTATTACTTTTCATACAATAAAGGTTATTTTAGAAACTGTATCCTGTTGGTTCAACATCTCCAGCGGACCTCTCAATACCAGACATCTGGAAGAATCACGTAGATGGAACGCCATTTGTACTTTTCGACTCTGGTGTTGGCTCAGCAAATCGATTTATCATAATGTCTTCGTTGTATATGTTCAAAGTTTGTTTTCACTTGTTTAAGACGTATGAAAAATATTATGTTTCAGAATTTCATAAATTGTCCGTCTATAGGTGCAGATGGAACATTCTTTGCTCGGCCGCCAGGATGGGACAACTATACGCAATGCATATGCGAATCGCAAAAGCTTTTATTCCTGCAGTCGTAATTTTCATGGAACGAAGAACAGAAGAAGCTTACTTGGAGGTCTTCAGAGAAATTGATCGTCTTGCATACCATCATTTTGGCCAGCGTTGGATAATCAAGGAAGCAATGACTGACTTTGAAGTTGCAATCCGTAATGCAATAAGAAGTTATTTCGAGGTAATACAACATTTATTTTGCGCTTTTAACTTTTAATTTTTTAGATGAAGTTGATCATCGCTGCTGCTATTTTCACTATAGCTATGCACTTACAAAGCGTTTGAAGAAGTTGAATCTGAAAAAGAAGTGCAATAAAGATGCCGTGTTCAACGCTTCATCAGGGAATTCAGAATTCTTCCGCTGTTGCCAATGAACCGCATCAGTGCATCGTTTGAAAGCCTATCAACGCGTGCTTTGCTAATGGGTGTTCCAAGGCTTGATGAGTTTGTAACATACATGAGAAACGTATGTTATTTTATTTATTTGGTTATTGTACACTAATTCTTCAGACATGGATTGGTGGAACTAATGAAAACGGAATAATCGTTGATCCTCGCTTCCTGACCGACAAATGGATCATAATGATAATCTAATGCAGGATAACCCGAAGTCGTCAAGCGTGCTCGAGTCAGGCACAGAACATTGAATGCAGAAATAAGGAAGCGTAAAAGTCATCCGTACTGGTCAGTTCATTGTGTTTTGAGGGATGAATTAGGTATGTGCTTTTGTTTTGTTAGATAAATAATGAGTTGTTTTAGCAGAACATGTGAAGAAGCGTTACATGGATCTTTTTTTGGTTACAAGCACTCGGCGCTCAAGAACAGCTAGTCCTGCGCAAGTATCTCTTCTGCAACAATCAGTAGCTTTGTTCGATGTCAACAATGTCCAATTAAGTCTAGCACGTGTCGCCCAAGCAGCTTTCTCTGATCGGTGGAATCAAGTGTGTATGGCACAAGAACGAATAAACAATGGTTTGTAGTTTCTATAATTATACGTTACGCATAATTGTTTAGCTACCAATTTGCCTGCGGTAGTTGAACCTCTTCAGAATGCCGGAATAAACCTTAATACGCCAAGGAGGAAAAGAAACGCGAATGCTACAGTGCCTCGTCCGTTGCCAGCCGGTGGCCTGAATCGACAAGAAGACGCTAAATGTTCAATAATACGCTTTTGATTTGTTTAACCTTGTTTTTGTTATGTTAAAATAAAAATTGTCTGAATATTATGTGTTGTGATTATTAGTAGCAATAATTATGGTAAGTTTGTAAAAAGCTGTTGGAATGTGTATATGAAAGACAAAGATATTAAAGTTATTGTTAGTGTAAAAACACGATAGATTGATGTATTCACACATTTGACGAATAAAATGGCACAAAACTGGTCAGAATAGCCTAGATATTGATTAAAATATGCAAGGTTAATTAGAAATCAAGTCAAAATATGTTGAAACAATGAGAAGAAGACTCAAAAAAATGCGGAGTCAATGATGAGCTGAGTTATGGCAATGCTGAGTTACAATTCTGCTGAGTTCGTGTTTTTTGAACTTCTGTCTTGAAGGGAAGACGAAAATTTGAATTCGAAAACGCTGAATTGAGAAATGGTGAATTTCCAGATGTTGAGTTATTGTTTGGTGAGTTATCAAAGTTATAGAGTTATCATGAGTATCGGTTATGAGTTACAAAGGGTCAATAACAATATTGCTCCAAATTGGCAAAATATGATTCATATCATATTGCTATTGTACGCCAATAACAATTCCAATCGGAGAAATTATTAGAAATAGCACAATTGGGGACAATATCCACCCCTGGAGGAAAAAGTGGCTATAAAAACCAGCCGATCAGTAGATCGGGGTCAAACAAATCTAATTGTCCCAGCACGTATTGTCAGGGAGGCCTCTGCAAATCTCTTGTGATTTGTATGCTGTTTATGCGCCTTAGCAACTGTATCTTGTTACTTTTGCTTAGGCGCTGGGTCTTTTTGACTTAAATAATTGTATTTTGTTACCTTTTATTTCTGTGCATTTTGGAGTAAATAAAGGAGTTATTTACTTGTATTGTATCATTGTAAACCCGAAAAACCCTTTGGAATTTCGTTTAGGCGGCTTATCGAATCCACCCGGTTTCGGTAATCCGAGAAGGTTCGAAAGGAACCTTCACCCCATATATTGGCAAAGACCGAAGCGAGCTTAAAGGCACTCGCTTTTGTCTTTGACAATTTTGGATTAAGCTGAAAGTATTAAAAAATCAATGAACCCTATCCAAAATCGGGGTACGTGACAATTCACCGTACGGACAATTCACCGTACGGACGATTCACCGTCCGGGACAATTCACCGTCTGAGACAATTCACCGTCAGTTTACATACAATTATTATTACAATGAGTCAATCGGAACACCGTGAGCCGTTAACACGCATTTGAGCCCTTTGGATTTGAGCCCCCGCATTTGAGCCCCATTTAATTTTAGTTAAGATTCTTCTCCTTCTACCTGCCTGCCTTCGGCAGCAACCTAATTCAATAGGAAGCCCCTTTGTGGGTACATGGTCCGGGATAAGGGCTAACTCTTTATATACGAGTTCTATATTAGCATCGATCAGATCGCTAAATTTTATATTTATAGTAAATATCGATTTTCAAAGAAAAAACACAGAAAAAAATGAATAAATACAAAATCGGACTTAAAAAAATGAACAGTGAAATGTCCGTGTCCCGATTCAAATGTCGGCTTTTGCTATGGAATATCAACTGGAATATCAATACCGTGGGTAGTTACCCACTCCAAGGTGGTCGACCTTAAACTTTTGTGGATTATTGTGAGTAGACAAACAAATTTGGCATGCCTAAATCAATTCAGAAAAAAAGGTTTTGGAACATGAAAAACGTAAAAAAATTTTAAACCAAGTGGACGACCACTTGGTTTTGTTCTACCCACGTGGTCGTACCCAGGTTGGAGAACTCAGGTAAAACTCCTGGTAGTAATATTTTCGAACTTGTAACTTCAAAAAAAATTTGCGCAAATGAGTTTTGCGCAAATGAGTTTGCGCAAATGAGTTTTGCGCAAATGAGTTTGCGCAAATGAGTTTGCGCAAATGAGTTTTGCGCAAATGAGTAGTAACGGGCAAAATCACATTGCGACAAATCAGATTGCGACAATTCAAATTGCGGCAAAATGAAATTCCGACAATTCAAATTTCGACAATTCAAATTGCGGCAAATCATATTGCGACAATTTATATTGCGGTAATCAAATTTGAAACTTTCAAGTAATGCTTAATCTGCCACCACTATGTGATCTCAATAAGCTGCCATCTAAACAGGCTTGTTTGTGAGATGAGAATTTGCTGGAAACCAAAAAAATTGACTAGCTGTACAAAAATCAGCAAACAATCAAACAGCATAATGTGCTGTTTGACACCAAAAGTGTCGAATCTTGACCAGCACCATAATTGCTCTACTAAATCTACTATATTCAACATTAAAACATATCTTACCATGTATACAACACCTGTTCTTTATTCAGATCCAAACCACAGACAACAAAAATGTAATAGTGAACTAATTTGGCTCGACGAGCTCAATGTTTAGTAGGCAATGATGGGCGTTCTCCTCAATCAGATCTTCGCGGCTTGTAGACGTGGCAGTCCCCCACAGCTTTTCTTTGCGCATTGCCAGGTCATTTTGCCATCATGCTTGCGCCCTCTACGAAACCTCATTGCATATCCATTGCAGAAGCCCATAGGTTTGCCTTTCTCAGTATAGTATTCGTTTTCCATAGCTGAAAGAAGCAAAGAAGTAAAGTCAGGCCAGGAGGTAAGCGAAAAAATGATATACAAATATTTACTCACAAAGTGAACGAAAACACCTAACGTATAAAATAACGATCAACCCAAATAGCAGCCCAATGTGACCCTCCCACTTATGCCGCAATTTGATTTTGCCGCAATTTGATTTGTCGCAATGTGATTTGCCGCATCTTACTCCTGCCCAATTTAGCTGTCCCCCGCCAATTCAAAAAGTCCAAATTTCCGTGGCCGTAGACGGCAATGGTCCTTTAAGGATTTTTTTTTGGCTTTCACTGTTTTTTTTTCTGAGTTGGCATTGTTGATTTCAATCAAGCATTTAGCATTTTTAGAAACGAACTGATAACAACCTAAGAAAAATTTGAGGAGTTATTTAATCTTCTTAAATTGAGAACACGTGATAAGAAGCGTGTTTGCAGGAGCAGGGAATACCTAGCAGCAATGTGGTGGTCTTCGCTCTCTATAATCACTTCTTTGTTTACCAATACTTCCCTGATTTGCACACAAACACATACACAGCATGGCAGGACGGCCCTTTTTTCGTGCACTCAGAAATGGCGTTACTTTTATTTTGCTTTAAAAACAGACTTTTATTTTCTATGCCTTTTATTAATGCATTTGTTTTAGTCATCCTTTTAAATGCATTCCTACAGTTGAGACTGTTGTAAACAAAAGGTCATTTTTTGTGTTTCCGTGCACAAAAGTTCACTTGCTAATTTTATTACTGAAATGTGTATAAAATCAGAGTAATCAGTCTAGTGTCCAAGATTAATATGTAGAAGCGTTTGAAGTAGTAGCGAAGAGCGCTTCATTTAGTTATGTTGCACTAGATGTAAACAAACTTGTTTTTATTATTTTTTTTACGTCCAAGCAAGCTTTTTAATATTTATTTTTTAATTAAGGATAAAAATTTCGTTTAGGAAATTCATGTTGATAACTTTAAAATAAATGTTTTTATTAATACTTTAAGAAAAATGTCATTTCACTTTGTATATATACCGTAAATGTTCTAATAGAGCCCCGGGGCTTTATTTTTCAACCCCTGAAAAATCTTGAAATTGTCGATCGAAAATGGTGCTAACTCTGAAATCCTAGTCAAAAATCGAGGGGGTGGCTCTATTAGAGAGGGGGGCTCTATTAGGTCATATAGGGTAATAGAAAAATGTATATTAAAAAGTCATACTCAAGAGAAAAAGTTTTGAGAAAAATGGAAAATCACAAAAGGAGAAAATCATTTTTGTCAATTTTGGATTTGTCCTCTTCAAATATCTATTCTCAATTTGCTCAAAATTTTTTGAGGCGTATATCAGGGTTCTCATCTCAAAATTTCGAAATAAAGTACATTTTGCCAAATGAAATACAATTTGGTCATTTGTTGCCAAAAAGGAACCATTTTATCCACTGCTTGCTAAATTTGGAACATCAAAAATAAAGATTTTGACTTGAAATTTCAAATTTTCTAAAGATTTAAGGTGGTAAAAAAAGTACAGATTTTCAAATAAAATACAGATGAGGATTCTGCGTAGTGTACTGGTTCAATTAAAAATATAAAAGAATATTAAAACATCATTTTTAAAGAGTAATTTGTTTTATTTTTTAGATTTGAGAAAATAATAAGCTTTTGTTTTGCTAATTATCAAATTAATCGATCCTTAGTTGCTAGTTTTTAGTGAGTTGTTGAAACTTTCTAAAAATCTCTTTTATGTGGGTTTCTTTTAGAGCGAAACTCTGTCAGTTGTTTATTCAAACATAGATTTTTTATTTTTGAGTTATAAAACAAAAATGCTTTCCAACCAGCAAAATAAGTATAATTCTGCTTTAAAATTGTTCAGCTATCGAAAAGCGTGTTAATAATGGTATGCTTCAATATCTTCAAGTGGCATGCTCACTTGTTTAAATTAGTCCCCGCCAATTCAAATTTTTTTTCTCAGTCATTAAACTTCTGGGCGGATTTTTCAATTTGGTTTTTAACAAAACTTTACCTAATATTGAACTTTAGACCTTGTTTTAATAGAAACCAAACCCAAAAATCCGTACAAAAGCTCAATGATTCGGAAAAAAAAATGAATTGGCAAGGACTAATTTAAACAGGTGAGCATGTCCCTTTGAACAAGTTTACCAATTTACCAATTTAATTTAAGAAATTCAGTTCCGAAAACTGCTTCGTTTCCTTTCTTCCACTGCCTACAAATAGAAATGGCTGTTCATAAGAAAGAGTGGGACCTGAAAGATCCTAAACAGAAAGCATTATTTGAGCTATATCGTCCTGAACCTGTCATTCCCAACAAGAGAGGTCAAGATCTGCTGAAGACTCGAGAATTAAACAAGGCATATACATTTTTACTGTTGCAAATTTGCATAACCCCCAAAACTTTTGCAGGGACTTGGCTTCTCACTGCATGAGCGTCAGCGACTGGGCGTCCACGGCTTGCTACCACCAGCTTTTTTCTCCATCGATCAGCAAGCTTATCGAGTACTCAAAAATCTTAGAGACCAGCCTAATGATTTAGCCAGATATATTCATTTGGACGGACTGCAGGTAGCTATTTGTCTTCCAGCACTCCATAAATATAAAAATTAAGGACCGGAACGAGAGACTATTTTACAAAGTCGTTTGTGAAAATGTGAAAGAGTTGTTGCCTGTGGTCTACACGCCCACAGGTAGCAATTTTTAATTTAAATAATCGACTAATAATTGATGAATAGTGGGACTGGCGTGTCAGAAGTTTGGCTACATCTATAGAGCCCCAAAGTAAGATTGAATTTTTGCCATTTCAATTAAAATTTGTCGATTTCAGGGGCGTTTATGTGACAATAAATGATAATAGTGTCAGCCAAATCTATCAAATCCTCAGTAACTGGCCTAATCAGGACGTCAGGGTAAGTAAATTTACGAAAAAATATAGCGTTAAAGCTTGATCAGTAAAGTTTTTTGAGTCACATTCTAAAATATTTTAGGCAATTGTGGTGACTGATGGTGAGCGCATCCTAGGACTTGGAGATCTGGGAGTATATGGCATGGGAATTCCTGTCGGAAAGTTGGCTTTATATGTGGCTCTAGGAGGTGTGTTGCCAAGGTGGTGCTTACCTGTTCACATAGATGTAGGCACAGATAACCAGGTGAGCTAGACAACATATCACTAAAACTCTTTCTATTAGTACCCATATATTTTCAGCAGCTGCTAGATGACCCTTACTACATTGGATTGCGAAAGAAACGAGTTCGAGGAGAGGAGTACGACAGCCTCATCGACAACTTCATGAAAGCATGCACCAAAAGTTGGCGAAAAGTTGGCTACATTATTTTTACTATCAATACTTGCAGGTTTGGTCAGAGTGTGCTCATCCAGTTCGAAGACTTTGGCAAATCTAATGCCTATCGTCTACTAGATCGATATGACAAGGACTACTGCATGTTCAATGATGATGTTCAGGGCACTGCTTCAGTGGTGGTAGCTGGTTTACTTGCTGCTTCCCGAGTCAACAAAAAGAAGATCAAGGATACCAAGTATGTCTTCTTGGGCGGTGGGACTGTAAGTTTCGAAGTTAAAGGGACATACCAGCGCGTTACAGTGCAAAGGGACCAGCAATTATTTATAAATTATCCCTGTAATCACTAGTCTCGTGTGAAATCTGATATTGAGAACCTCATAGTACTTTTAAAAAGTAGGCAGAACACTTTCATCAGATAAGGTAGAACGCTTAT
This sequence comes from Ditylenchus dipsaci, assembly GCA_004194705.1. NCBI lineage: Eukaryota > Metazoa > Nematoda > Chromadorea > Rhabditida > Anguinidae > Ditylenchus > Ditylenchus dipsaci. The sequence continues at coordinate 234,079 of SADC01001256.1, read as the reverse complement.
TAAAAAATTCAAGCCAGAAAAATCACTGGTCCCTGCCTTTTTTCACTATAACGGACTGGTATGCCCCTTTAAGGAAAAATTGCTTTTGAACTATAACTGAAAAAATGTTAGGCAGCCACCGGAGTAGCTGAGCTAATCATTCGTCAAATGGAGAGTGAAGGGGCCAGCCGACATCAAGCACTGGACCAAATATACTTGATCAACACCAAAGGCTTGGTCACCAAGAACCGAACAAAGGAGCTGGACGAAAGACTCGTGCCTTACGCCAAAGACATGCCTACAATCAAGGATTTGCTGGAGATTGTCAAGAAAGTGCAACCAGATGCTTTGATTGGAGTGTCTACTGTGCCTGACTCTTTTAGCAAAGAAGTTTTGGAGGAGATGGCTAAGATCAACAAGCATCCTATCATCTTCCCACTCTCTAATCCCACCACCAAGTCAGAATGCTCAGCGGAAAATGCCTACAAATATACTAATGTACGTACAGTGGCCGAATGATTTAACGACACCAAAAAAAATCGTTTCCGCCTAAGGTCCAAAACTCTCTTAACCTCGCTTTTTGAAAATTTTCAGTGTTGTGCCTGAGAATTGAGTGAGAATTTGAAAAGTATACCATAACTTTTTTTAAATGAGAAAATGTTAGTTTTTGATATTTATGATCTTTATCCCATTTTTAATTTTGAGTCTGTAATCTGCAATTAGATTTTAAGTTTTATTTGCAAAAATTTGAGATTTTCACCACTCTCACTAAGAAGTTACCTCAGTGAGCTCACTGAGAACTTTTCATTGAGAGTGGTAAAAATCTCAAAATTTTGCAAATAAAACTTAAAATCTAATTGCAGATTACAGACTCAAAATTAAAAATGGGATAAAGATCATAAATATCAAAAACTAAAATTTCCTCATTTAAAAAAGTTATGGTATACTTTTCAAATTCTCACTCAATTCTCAGGCACAACACTGAAAATTTTTGGCCGTTCTTTTCTAAAAGTCTGGTACCCAGGCCTGTGCACGTGCCCACTTTTACACGGCCGGCTTTTTTGCCGACCTTTTTTCTGGCAGCATGAAATCTTTCTCTCCGAAAGCAGAAGCTTGATTTTACGATACAATTTTCAATAAAAGCTTGTCTTCAAATTGAGCTTTTCATTCTTGAAAGAGAAAAATTTAATGATCCTAAAAAAACAATCCGTTAAATCGGAATTCCCATATTCCTCATTAGGAGCAGACGGTTTAAATAGAACCGTAAAATTTTTTCGAAAATTGATGTGAAAAAAGTGTCGGACCCTAGGCGGGAACGAACTTTCGGAGTGCCGTTAAATCGAGTGACGACTGTGTATTAAAAACATATAATATGTTAATCACTTTTTTGTTCAGGGCACTGCTTTGTTTGGTGCTGGCAGTCCGTTCGACAATGTGGAGTACAATGGTCGAGTGTTTAAGCCAGGACAATGCAATAACTCCTACATATTTCCGGGAGTTGCTTTAGGAGTCATTGTGTTCAAGATAAGCACCATCAAAAATGATCTATTCTTGACTGCTGCCAGGGTATGACTCTAGCAATGACTTAAATTTTTTTAAATTGTTTTATTTCAGGTATTAGCAGGATGTGTAACCGAGAAAAACATTAGTGAAGGCAGAATCTACCCGAGAATAGAGGAAATCCGAGAAATTTCTATAAAGATAGCTGTAGCCCTTGGTGAGGAAAGCTATAAAGTAAGTTGAGAAAATTATTTTAGATCATCTGCAAAAAAGCCTAGTAAAATAAAAAAATAGCGTTTCCGCCATTGTGATTTCAAGTCAAAGATTCAGTAAGACGAATATATAATACCGTATTTCCTCTAATATACCGACACCCTCTAATAAACCGACACCCCCTACTTCGAAGGTCCGTATCTCAGTCCAAAGAAAGAAATTTACATCGCTTTTTTTTGCGTTTTCTTAGCTCCCACGAGCTCTATCGATTCCGCTTTTTCGATTTTGGATCTTCATCCAAAATTGTCGAGATCGACCCAAAATTTTCACGATTTTTGAGGGGTGAAAAATAAACCGACATGTCGGTATATTAGAGGAAATACGGTATGTTGTTGCCGCGGATGATGCCCGAGAAGTGTTTCGGGAGTATTGGTTGAAAAAAGTGCGTGCTGCCACGAGGATTTGAACATCTGACCATGCCTTGGTCCCAAGGCAATTCAAAATCCACCCTAGTGCTTTGGCCCCCTAAGTCAATTCAAAATCTACCCCAATGCCTTTACCACAATTTTCAAAAATTCACAATGTTTTTGGGTAAGACGGCCCCCACTTTTGACAATTTTTTCTGACAGAAAACCAACCATGCCGGGTCGAAGAGTGTTAACAGATTTTTGATATGGATGGCGGGACATGCCTAAGAGTTTTTGTGATGCACAGATGCACAGAATTCAAAAAGGGGAAATATATACCGTATTTTCTCTATTAACGCACCCGGGTTCATTATTTTTCAACCCTTCAAAAATGTTGAAATTGTAAATCGAAAATGGCCCTAACTCTGAAATCCTAGTAAAAAAATCGAGGGAGGTTCGTTATTAGAGAGGGGTCCTTAATAGAGAAAATTTGGTACTCGAGGAAAACTATCTCAAAAAAAATTCCAAAACCCTTCCAAATTTTGAGATAAAATTTATACTGTGCTGAACACATGTGTTATTAGGGTGTTATGAGTGTTTATTGAGTTGGTTCAAGATTTTTTAAAATAGAAACAATAAGAAAAAAACATTTTTTTTTTGTTTATAAATACATTTACTACAGTAAATTTAAAGGATGGAACTGCTAAGCTGCATCCTCGACCAGAAGATTTGGAGATGTATTTGCGTCTGCACACCTACAAGCTAGACTATGATCAATTGCAAAATGACACATATGACTGGCCTCAAGAAGACATGACAAGTAAATGCCCCATACCACCCATCGAGCACTACGAAACTAGTCAATAAATAATACTCATAACTAAAAATGGCTGCTGAAGTCTCTAACATCTGATAATATCAAAAAGCTTTTGTTTTTTTACAAGTGTATATAAAATAAAAAAGTTAATTCAAACACTGAATGCTTGCTTTAGAGCCACTTTGACCATTTAAAGAATATTAGAGACTAAGAATAGTGTTCTACCTGGGAACTACATAACAATATAGACACAGCCGACTCTCGAAAATACAGTCGACTCTCGATTTAAGGACACCGCCAAAAGTTCGTTCCCCAGCTGGGTCCGACACTTTTTTAGCTCGATTTTCGAAGCTTTTTTAAAATTATGTTTTGACAGTCTGGTCGGAAATATCGCAAGGATGTCGATTTTGCCGATCGTTTTTCAAAATCCAGAAACTTTTTCTTCTAAAAAAGCGAAACCTCGATTTAAGGACAGGCTTTTTCTAAAATCCCGGTCCTTAAATCGAGGTTTTGCTTTTTTAGAAGAAAAAGTTTCTGGATTTTGAAAAATGATCGGCAAAATCGGCATCCTTGCGATATTTACGACCAGACTGTCAAAACATAATTTTAAATAGCTTAGAAAATCGAGCTAAAAAAAGTGTCGGACCCAGCTGGGGAACGAACTTTTGGGGGTGTCCTTAAATCGAGAGTCGACTGTACAGCATTTTCGGAGACTGACCCTAGGGCACAAAATTGTCAAAGATGCCGAACTATCGAGAGTCAGCTGTGACAACGAAAACGCAATTCAAGATTATTGTAAAAAAATTTTGTTTTTAAAAATCCGCAGCCGAGGTTTTGAGAAATGAGCTCCCCGGGTCTTGTACTGAGGTTATCTATCAAGCAGAGCTCGGCGTTCTAGAGTGCGAGCTCATCGCCCATAGCACTGTGTCAGGTTTTCTCCGGATACTATTCCCAAGAGGAATATGCCAAGGAGCGAGAGTCCCTTACGGGTTCTTTTCTGCAGACCCTTTTGCAAGTTTCGACACAGGACAAAACATTGTGGGTTACGCTCTCTGTTGGGGTTTGGACTGGGGACATGTGCTTTTGCGCACATCTGCTCATTCAGTCTAGCAAACTTTTTGGTTGTCTTTTTAAAAGCTCATGTATGCTTTGATAAGCCTTGATGTTCCTAGTGCTGCACCTCGTTGCATCATCTCAAGGATGTTATGATCAAGAGAACTTCTCGGAATCATGTCTAAGGTATGTGGGTGTGCGCATCTCGAATCCAAGCCCCAACCCTTTGCCCCCCGGCGCAGGAGGTTGGAGAGTCAGCGCATTCACTTATTCCGAGCAAGATCAAAAATTATTGATCAAAAATGTATTTAAATGCTTTTTTAGCGCAGCTCCAGAGATCAAAACATGGTAGAATGCCTCATTATATGGCTCTGTGTATGACCCGAGAGGAGGCTTTGGGTCGACAAATCGATGCTCTGGTCTCGAGAAACCTTTTTGGAACACATTTCTGCGTATAATAGTATGATTATCATAATATTATATATATGAAAGTGAAAAAATTAAATTAGAGTTGTAGGCGAATTTACCGTAAGCAAATTTGGCCGGAGTCCATTATACCGATGCTCCGGAAATCGGGGTTTAACCATTCTTAAGGCAGTTTTAGCCCCTGAAAACGATAGAAAACGTGTTTTTAGGGCGCGGTCGACACTTTTTAGAAAAAAATTTAAAATTTTTTTTTTACCAAAAATTGATTTTTTTTGCCTTGGTCCCCCTGTGATGCAAAAAATCGGAAAAAATTTTTTCGTCCAAAAATCATTGTTAGGTGTCTCCTAGACCCAATTTCACACGCTGAGCACAAATCCTATGTCAGTTTCTTTGTGTAACATGTGATGTACTATCGTTTTCAGGGGCTAAAACTGCCTTAAGAATGGTTAAACCCCGATTTCCGGAGCATCGGTATAATGGACTTTAGCCCAGTGCACATTCTATTAGAGATTGAAAAATTTAACTATTTTAACTAAACTTGAAAAAGAAAGCCCGGGAGTTGACATGTCCGGGCTCACACAGCTTTTTATATCCTAAGCCTAAGCCTAAGCCTAACGGCTATACGCTGCTTGAAAAAGAAAGCCCGGGAGTTGACATGTCCGGGATAGGGCTCACACAGCTTTTTATATCCTAAGCCTAAGCCTAAGCCTAAGCCTAACGGCTATACGCTGCTTGAAAAAGAAAGCCCGGGAGTTGACATGTCCGGGATAGGGCTCACACAGCTTTTTTATATCCTAAGCCTAATGACTAAGCCTAAGCCAGAAGAAAGTGATGAAGAGGAATTGGAAGATATTTATGCAGAGTTGGACTAAAATTATATCAATTATTCATAATTTTTCTTAGAAATCTAAATAAACAGTAAATAAAAAATCAATTAAACAAAAAGTAAGGCATCACAGGGGGACCAAGGCAAAAAAATCAATTTTTGGTAAAAAAAAATTTTTAAATTTTTTTCTAAAAAGTGTCGACCGCGCCCTAAAAACACGTTTTCTATCGTTTTCAGGGGCTAAAACTGCCTTAAGAATGGTTAAACCCCGATTTCCGGGGCATCGGTATAATGGACTTTAGCCGCAAATTTACCTAGAGACTAAATTTCAAGCCAGACATTCTCTGTTTTTTTCTGTAAAAAACTCTGTAAATATTTTTTTTCTTAATTACATCCTTTATTTGAAAAATAAACCAAATTTTTTTCTTTCTGAAAAATCTTGTTGTGTTCTGTTTTCATACTGAACTTTCAGCAAGTAAACAACAATTAAGTTTGGTAACAACGCAGTCACGGAAAAAAATTATACACTGTTATTTACACCTGCACTTTTTTAAATTAATCAAAATTTATGTAATTACACTAACATTTTGATATTTTTCCAAGTATCTAGATCTAAATACTAAGCTAACTCATTTTTGAGAAAATGCCAATTTTACTTCGCTGTGGTTGCTTACTCAGAGCTGGTTAAAAAATTCAATTCTCGGCACATCTATGACTTAACTTTTAATTTTTCAATTAAAAATCGGAAATTTTTAACAGTAATTTTTTTCAAATAACTTTTAGAGCTGAAATGTATTTCTTTAAAAATTGGAAAATTTTGAATTTCTTCTGATTTTATATTCTCTAATTTTGATCAAAGCTCGAAATACTAAGGTGCAAGTGTCACGAATTACGAACTTTTTACAGTTGATCGATATTCGAAAATGCTAGATGCTACTAAAAATGTTACTGCAATAAGCGCACAATTTCGATTTCTTGCTAGCAGTTCCTATTTAGTATTGCAGCTTATTTCACTTTGTATAAATTTCTTGCTACTAGCAACTTTTTTTAAGGTTAGAATTTTTTCCGGGAAATTTGATATTACAACTTTGTTGTAAGTTACTTTATGTAAGAAAGTAAAAGTTTAAAAAAGGGAATTTGTAATTCAAAACCATTTATTGTTCACAAAATTTGGAATCAAAATTCTAAACTGTGGGTTTCTATGTAAATTGGCCTCAAAGTTTTACTTAACTCGTCAGTTAGCATTAACTAAATAGGTTAAAAAGAAAGTGAGATATAGAAGTCTGTCATATACAGGGTGGGATAATTTTTTGCACATTTGTTTTGGGCATTACTTTTTTTAGAACGCGTTTTTCGAAAAACCGTTTTTTAAAGGCCGACTCAGAATTCAAAAGCAATTTTTTGGGGACACAACCAATTCACCAACAAAAAATCTCGTCAACGCAAAATACACGCTAACGTCAGAACTCGCCAACGCAAAATACACGCTAACGTCAGAACTCGCCAACGCAAAATACACGCTAACGTCAGAACTCGCCAACGCAAAATACACGCTAACGTCAGAACTCGCCAACGCAAAAACTCGCCAACGTAACAAACTCGCCAGAAGCAAAACTCGCCAACGGCAAATTCGATAAAAGGGTGCTCTATGGACGGTCCCAAGCAGGGCAGTTAAATCAAATTTTTCGTTGGTGACTTTTGCCGTTGGCAAGTTTCTGGTGAGATTTTCCGTTGGAGAGTTGTTTAACGCTGGCGAGTTATGGCGTTGGCGAGTGAAAAATTCCTGTTTGAGTCGGTTGCGCCCCATTTTTCGTATGTTTTGTCAGAAACAAGATTTCGGATTGGTCCTCCCCTGTGATTTGGGTCTTAATATCTGGATAGTCTCTGGATGGACCAGCCCCAAACCTAAAATTCCTATGTAATTCAGAGCCGACCTGTAAAAACCACTTTTTTGAAAAAACACGTTCTAAAAAGGTCATGGATAAAACAAAAGGTACCAAAAAATTGGCCTACCCTGTACATGACATTTCAAAATACCATAGAGAGTTGGGCTCAAAATACTTTTCAGGTAATACCGGTTATCATTAAAAATACCAGGGAAACATTCTTCAAAAAAATTAATACAAGTGATTATTATTGTTTGTTAAACAATTTTTTATTTTGTGTACAAGTTTAGACATATAAACAACTTAAGTCTCGAGTATTTTTTACAATTTCGTGGAACCTACTTGCTTGTGACTTACTGTTGTCATTTATTCAAGTTTCGCTAGTGATTCCATTGTCCTATGCAGGAAAAGAGGCTTGTTTTTTTTATTCAGATATCACTTTTTGAATCCTATGAAAAAGGAAGGGTTTTTCCTTGACCTCTCTGTTGTTGTTTTCGGCTTAGGCTTAGGTGTAGGGTATGAAAGAGTATACCGTATTTCCTCTAATTGCTCGACATGTCGCAATGGCTCGATACCCCCTATTTTTAGTTCCTATGTCTCAGGCCAGAGAAATAATTTTGCAAACATCTTTATTGCATTTGCTTAACTCCCACGGGCTCAACGGATTCCACTTTTCAGATTTTAAAGTTTCAATCAAAAATCTTGAAATCGACCAAAAATTTTTCTGATTTTCGGGGTCTGAAAAATAGCTCGACTGTCGAGCAATTAGAGGAAATACGTTATTATGAAAAACTCAAATGTGTGTTTCTTATTTGTCGATGTTGGCGTAATTTGAAATACCTCTGTTCACGATCTTTTATTAAAAAAAATCTCCAAAAAAATTTGACGCTACTGGAATCTTCCTAAACTACACCCCCCCCCTCCAATAATGTTTTAGGGGAACTAAAACCACTTTTGTTTTGAAAAAGGTGAAATTAGTACGGTTTGGCCCAAAGCCTAAGCCACAGCCTGAATGATAAGCCTAAAAATTATTAGGAAGAAATTATATTCCAGAAGCGTTTTGGTGGTGGGTGTGATATTTCTAAGAGCGCCGAAATTGTCCTCTAACAAAAAAGCACGGGAGACCAACGCGAAAATAATTTTACCATTTTCATACCACAGGGGACCAAAGCAATTTTTAAAAGGGCTGCGAACACACACAGTTTTGTTTAACGATTTATGTAATAAAAGGAAATGTTTTAGATCTATCCCAAATTTCTGATCCATTTATTGGCATTTATTGACTCATTCAGCTATAGAGCTTCTTTTAGTTTTGCTTTTTATTTGACTATTAATAGATTGTCAATTTTTATGATTCCCACATTAAACAGCATGTTATTTGATAGTTCTACGAAAATTTACAGGTTTTACATAAAAAAATTAGATTCTAATGCTAATGCTAGAGTAATAAAATAATTTAAGATCTTTCGCATGCATTTGGGTATTTGTCTTCTTATATGCCGTTTCAATTGTTGCAAGTGGTTGTCACCAGACATTTGATCTTAACGGTCAGATCTAAAAAATACATTTATTTATAGGGTGACGCATGATACAAGCAGGGCGGTATGCTCAGTCGGGTGAAGTCAGCCGAGTTTGTACAATTTTTTAATCTGAGTTTGCAATGAGCCATCAGCTGGCTGAGGTCCAAAGATTCGACCCGGCTGAGATTGAAGAAATTTTTCGGAAGTCAGCCAGCTGAGGTAATCGTCGAGTATATGACCCTAGATACAAGCAGGCCTGTTCGCCGCAGTCATGGGTCCGTGCCGCCCCTGGGCGCCAAGTGCGCCTCGCACCGCTCCGGTCCGGTGCGTGGGGCGGTGCTAGAGCGGTGGCCTGGTTCGCCTATGGGGGTGGTGCATAGCCAGGGGCTGAGCGAAGGCAAAATGTAATGCTGAGGCGGGGCATGGGATGCCCCGGAGCCTCTTTATTTTCTGAAAGTTTGCAAGAAGGCTACAATTTTTTTAAATTGCAATTAAATTTGCCTTACGAATTGCTTAGAAGCATAATTACAGCTTGAAAAACCTCCGGCAGTGCTTCATGACCGGTGCGGTGCGCACCAGGACGCTCCGCCTCGAGCTATGGGCGATGCCGTCATGTTAATCTGGGCGGTGGTCTAGACATCACTGTGCTGCTGGCGCGAAAATTTCCTGCTCACCCATCACTGGTTGGCCGTATGCTCAATTAAATATCCGTGCCATGCAAAATAGCCGTGCAACCGTGCCTTTAAATCATATTCAGAAAACCAGGCAAAACTATTTTTTTTTAAATAATTTTTGCTTTTAGATTTTATTCTATACTATGAATGCGTGGAAAATCCATCTACTTTTACGGTATTTTGGGCACAGGTACATCTATATATTATCCCATAAGTTATCTATCTCAACGAGTACTTTGTGTTGTTATTTCTTATGTCCTGGCACCGAAAAACCAATAAGCACTGGATGTTATGCATATTTTCTTAGCAAATTTGTCTCAAAAATAAAAGCCTCCTTTAAAAAGTTAAAAAAAACACTCAAAAAATTAAAACCCTTTAAATTCCGAAATTTTGTTCCACTGATTTTTTAAAATATTGATTAAGGTCAGAGCCTTGTTTGTTCAGCTTTTGCCCACTATTATGTTAGCTATATACATAGTCATATTTATAAGACTAAAGTTTATGTCGGGCTATGGATTTTCCTGCTTTAACAAAGTCGACAATAATCAAGCAAATGTTAAGCCTCATAGCAAAGGAGAAATAAACCTTTTAATTCAGGTACTGCAATAGGGTTGGCTACTTGACCCTTTGTTTTCGACTTTTTTCAGTCGAAAGTCGGAACTTTCCGATTTTGAAGTTTTGACACACCGAGTCGAAAATGGCCATACTGGGTTATTCGGTGACTCCCAACACACCTCAAAATAAGGTTTTTTCTATGTTTCAGCACTTTTAACGTGCAGAAAACGTGTTTTTAGGGCGTGGCCTATTTTTTTTGAAAATAATTGTTTGACCAAAATTGACTTTTTGCCTCGGGGACCAAGGTAAAGGGTACTGGAGGGTGCCTGGATACCTTATTTTCTATTTACATAAGAGTATTTTAGCCTGCTTTGGTCACTGAAGCATGACAAAAAAGAGTCTCTATTTGTATTTTTATTTTTTGCTCGGTACTATGTCTAAGTGCGCCCATCTCTAACTCTCAAGCCCCTTGCGCCCCCTTGGGAGTGGGGGGGGCGCAGGGTGCTTGGAGCTGCCACATACCTTAGACACCAATCACTGTAAAGGTGCTCTGGATACAGTCGAGTCTCGATTTAACGTACCCCTGGGGACCGGCCCTAGGGGTACGTTAAATCGAGGGTACGTTATATCGGGGGTAAATTTGACGGAGTTTATTATTAGAGGGACCGGTCCTAGGGGTACGTTAAATCGAAAGTTACGTTAAATTGGGGGTAGGTTAAATCGAGACTCGACTGTGTATAAAAAGCATTCATACCAGAGTTTCTTATTGCGGTAGTGGCGATAGCCCCCAGTCAACAAAACTGTGTTGAAATTCTTTCTTTTTTAGGGTTTCCAAAAACTATTTTAGAATGTCTTACAGTGGTGCCCAAGGCAAAGGTCAATTTTGGTCAAATTTTTTTTTGCAAAAGTGGTCAAACGCAAAATTGCGTGCTAAAACATCGAAAAAAAAAGAAAAAACATTATTTCGGGGTGTTTTGGGAGGGCACCGAATAACCCAGTTCAGCCTCGAAATTTTCCAGTTAAGTCGACCTTTCGGCCCCTCGCTTCAAAATTTCGCTCCTTCACCAACCCTGTATTTCAAAATTTTGAAGCCAATAAACAAACTATGTCATTTGTTTTAAGAGTGTGATTTTCTGTGGAGTTCTTCAAGCCGAAGCTATTTTCTTCAACAGTTTGCCCAGATTCAATTTGACTGGAACAAGTCTAGCTATAGCTAATTTGACACAAAATTGGCTAAATATTCTAATGTTTACGATAAATGCAATAATTATTTTAATATTTAACAGAAAAATACACTCAGAAGCAGCTAATATTATAAGATCTATTATTGGGAAGCCTCAGAAAAAAGTTTTGTGAGCAACACTGTAGTTTCCACTCCTAGAAATGGTAATGTACTGTCGATGACAAAATTGAACTAAAATTGCACTTTATGTCTTAAATGTGAATAAAAGTAATAAGAAAATTCATTCTGCATTGACTAAGCTCTTAAACAACTGGGCTAGAGGAAGATTGGCAAAAACGAAAATTGTCAAAAACGAAAATTACCAAAACGAAGATCGCCAATACGAGAATTGCCAAAGCGAAAATTGCCAAAACGAAAATTGCCATGACAAATAAAAGCTTATTGAATACGAACATATACCACTCAGTTCCACATAACGTACCCTTTGGTTTTGGCTAAAAGAAAAATGACTAAAGTGACGCTCCAATATAGTGACACTTCAGTATAGTGATACTTCAAGCCCGGTGCCAAGGGGTGTCGCTATACCGAGGTTTGACTGCATACGCTTTTCACACATAACACTTTTTTATTTCGTTCATTGCACTAAAAGCAAATGTCATTTTGGCAATTTTCGGTTTGGCAATCAACGTTTTGGCAATCTTCATTTTGGTAATTTTCGTTTTGGCAATCTTCGTTTGGGAAATTCTACGTTTGCTAATTTTCGTTTTTGGCAATTTTCCCCTTAGCCAACAACTGTACTTCATTAGACTTTCATTAAGTATAAACTGTTTTAACAAATGTAGTGGTCTTTTGAGTTTCAAATTTTAGGGAGGCCACAGCCCGGCGAATTTCCAAGAAAAGGTGACCGAATTTGATGTTATCGTACTCAGCACATCGTAGGATTTCGTTCGAGCCAAATACTAAGTGTGCATCTTATTTATAAGAGTGAATCTTCCGGCAGTAAAGACAGCCTTAGAGGCATAATCACCGACAAGTGCATTGCCTCTTTCCCTAGTTTCATCAAGCCCATGTTTATTTACACACTTTGTGTACAGTTTCTTTTTGGTCTAAGATGTCATGGCGGTGTATGATGACCAGCCTCCCAAATATGCACTCAGCGCTTTTCCAGCCAGGAAATGACTTAAATAAAAAACTTTTTCGGTCAGAGTATGTGTATGTCTTTGAGCTTGTTTGCTAACACTTTCTGTGTAGTTGACGGGAGGGGGAGGGGGCACCATACGAGATTTTTTTTTAATTTGATGGAATATCACTGCCTTCTCTCCTGCTCTAGAGGTAATAGCAATATGTGGGTGATTGAGGTGCTGCTCTAAGTGTTTGTTCCTTGCATTCTATCTCTCGCTTTAAGCTTATTTTTTTGCGCTTTTCCCTATCAAAAGAATGTTTTTTCGATTTTTAGAATGTGTTTTTTATGAAGGAAGCGGGTTTATTTCTGCGTTCGTTTGTAGAAAAGTTCGTATATGTGTTGATTTTGAACAATATAATTTTCGTCCATGAAAAAACGATAAATATTTAGAAGGAGGACCATTTAAATTTTGGATTGATCCACTTCAGCCGAATATGGAGAGAAAACCTTCATCTCTAACAGCGCGCCCTCGGCAGTTTCTCATATTATTTTTTCGAAATACCGTATTTCCTCTAATTGCCGCCCCCCTCTAATTGCCAGCCCTAACTTCAAGTAGTCTGAAAATCCTGTTTTCATTTACTGCTCGAGCTGTATAAAAAGTGCCTGTAAGGGATTTCAAAAATCTAACAGGGACTTTTTAAACAGCTCGAACAGTAAATAAAAACACGAGTTTTGAACCACTCGAAGTTTGAAAAAATTGCATGCTTCCAATTAGAGGAATACGGTAATCGTGGTTAAGAAAGCCATCAGATACCAATTATGAAAAAGTTTAAATTCAATTTTATAACGAGGTGAAGAAAATCCAGGCACGATACCTAGCAGCGGGTCATATTAGGTTATACGCATTTTTTGTTTAAACAAACAAGTTGAAATTTACTTTACTTATTCATTTCGCATCATGGAATCATAATGTCATGGTAATGACATAGTAACATCACTAACCGTGATAGTACCCGACAATGTCTTTTGAAGAAGAGTACCTTTGATACCGAAGTTTGGATTCTAAATTTGCTATTTTGGTGATATCAAACCATGTTCAGCATTCGACTCTGAGTAGGGTACCATGGTTTTATTTTATTTTTAGAGCAATTTAAAATTTTTGGGTGCTGCAGATAATTACCTCTTTTGTTAGGTACCTACCATCCACGTGGATGGAAAACGAGAATCAGGTAAAAATTTGACTTTCTGCCAAGACAAAATATACACTGAAATCATACAACATCAAAGGATAAGTTGACAGTGTATAGATACCGAATAAAACAAGCAAAGTGGTGAAGCTAGGAGAAAGCTAGGCGAATCCACGAAAACGGCCAGATTAGTGAAGGAAAAATTAAAACTGGTTTGAATGAAGATTTTTTTTGTATTTTTTCAACCGTATTTCTTCTAATCGTACACACTCATTTGGGCGAAACTCATTTGGGCGCCCTCATTTGGGCGCCCTCATTTGGGCGAAACTCATTTGGGCGCCAATATTTATATTGTTTTTAAATTTCTCAGATAGTCTGAAAAGGATATGTTAACCCCAGGGATGGTAGGGAAACCATCACGTACCCACATGTAAAGGGTATCCAGCTCCATAATCCTGAATTTTACATTTAGTGAAAATCGATCAAAATCCATTTTATCCTATCCGAAATCAAGTGCTAAACATGTTTTGGTAGTTCCATAACATTTTCATTTGGTGTTGCCACCTGAAAACCTGGGTACCACCACCATTTCTGCCCACTCTTTAAGCCCACTCATTCCTCACAACATTTTGTGTCCCCAAGTTAGTGAACTCGGACTAGGAACCAACTAAACCAGTGGTCGACCACTTGGTTTAGTTGGTCCATGGATTATCCAGTAGAACTGAGGTTGGTCATAGCAAAACATTATAATTTTAAAATTTCTCCACAAGACAAAAATATCACTGTCCGGGTACTGCTACACTACCTGAGTTCCCCAACCTGAGTATGACTATCTGGGTACAACAAACCAAGCGGTTGTCCACCTGGATCTAAAATGTTTTTTCGTTTTTCATGTTCCGAATCTTGTTTTCTGGAGTGATTCGGGCATGCTAAAGATGGTTTGATAGTGGTAAAAGGCCATTTTCTTGAATATTTTCTGAGTTTTGGAAAATAATTGATTTTACCGAAAACTCGATTTTATCAAAACTCAATAAATTTTCGAGAAAATGGCATTGGACCACTATCAAACCGTCTTCAGCGTGCCCAAATTAGTCCAGAAAACAGGTTTTGGAAAGTGAAAAAGTAAAAAATTTTTTATTTTTTTGTGATCCAAGTGGATCACCACTTGCTTTTGTCGATACATGGGATATCCAGCAAAACTACTGTCGGTTCATAAGAACAATGTTTGAATTAACAAGTAAAATTGTGAAGACAAAAATATAAAAACGTTGCGCTTCGTAAATTTTTGTGGATCAATTCGCTCTGGATCAATTCGACGCCGCCCGGTGGATACCCTTCATGGGTACTTGGTGGTTTACTTACAATCACTGAGGTTAACGTATCTTTTTTAGACTATCTGAGACATTTAAAGACCAATATAAAATAATGGCGCCCAAATGAGGGCGCCCAAATGAGGGCGCCCAAACGAGGGCGCCCAAATGAGTTTCGCCCAAATGAGGGCGCCCAAATGAGGGCGCCCAAATGAGTTTCGCCCAAATGAGTACGAACCCTTCTAATAGCTCTCCGGAAGAGTTATTTTTTGGATGCCCAAAAATCAGAAAAAATTTGAGGTCGGTTTGAAGATTTAAGAGTGAAAATCGAAAAAGCGGAATCGGTATAGCTTGTGGGGGGAGGGAAGAAAACGCAACAAGCACCTTTGTAAAAGATTGACTCTAGGCTGAAACATAGGTCCTCAAAGTTGAAGGGGGAGTTATTAGAGCAGAGAGAGCTATTATACAAAACACGATAGCCTAAAACCCTCCCAAACGCGATTTAAGACCATCGAATTAGATCAACATGGGTACCGAAAAATTTATCATGAAAGAAGTAGAATTACACAAAAAACTTTAACGGCAGCCTAAATTTCATGATGTACAACAATATCACATTCATCAGCATATTTGACGAAATCATAAATAGCTTCTCTGGAAATTTCCTCCGGTCTGGTCTTCGAATATGCATCTTGTCCATGTAAACCAGCATCCCTTGTAACATTCTGCTAAGGCTGTGCACACTCTCCCATTCATTCGCTTCAGAATAACTCGGTCTTCAGAATCAGCAAGGAATCCAACGCGACCATCATGCCTACCCATCGAGAATAATACAATGTTGGCTCGGATCCTTGCGAAGAGTCAACCGAGCAGACAACGACTTCAGCCAATTCATGGAACGCGATCGGAGCACGTGGCGATTAGCTTTACTTGGTCTTAACAGCACATATCAAGGTGGAAATATGGTACACAAAAAGCTACCTTCTATGGAGAGATGACTAAGAAA